>JAVJAQ010000323.1:0-329815 GCA_032362365.1 Zygogramma bicolorata
TATCCATCAACTCCCTTGTGATACAGGTTATACAATCCACTTCACACATTGTTGTGAAATCGAAACAATCAATCCGATGACTAATAAAGATGAACAGATCGCTATGTACCAAACCACAGTGGTTAATGACTCAGGTTCCCTTTGTGAAGTCGTATTTGTAATATTGACAGAGGTGGGGCTAATGAAGCTGGAATATAGCTCTAACCATTTGCTATCTGACCATTGGTTACCAGTTCTCATTCGTAATTTATAATAAGTACCATTTTTGGGGATTTTGTTTCTCACAGTTACCACATTATTATTCACATAGGGCTTCATTCTATACCATTTCGAGGTCCAACTCTCGTTTCTCGTTCCATTGCTATCAAAACACACAAACATTTCTGTGATATTGGTAGGTTGTGCTATGAATAGATAACCATGGAGAACAGCTTGCAAAACGATAAACTCTGAAGAAACCATTTTAATGACTGAAATGGTTTTCACTGTATAAAATCAATTTATATTCCACAAGGAGAGGGGGGATAAAAAATCAATGAATTTTCAAAGTCATTTTTTATTTGCAAATCTCTGCCTATTTCGAAATACTTTTTCTTCCCGAAGTTTCACCACTTCTGGAGGTATCACAGGCGACTTCTGTTCTTCACTGCTTGATTCCATGCTGCACTCTAGGAGGTAGTCGTATATGGCGAAAGTAAAAGGTTTTTCTTCCAGTCTGTGGCGAGTTTAAAACATAATACTGGCCAAAATACCGACAACCAACTTTGATGGGTCTTGATTGATAGCATCCACGATCACATAGACCAACTATTATTTTGTGCTCACTAAAGTACATGTGGTTTGGAATATACTTCTTTCCAATCACTCTATGGCAGACACAACACTCTTCTAGTTCTAGCACTGAGTCCCCCACTAGAGACCGGGTGGGGATTACATGTCTCGACATGTTTGGAATCAAACATAGACTTTATTATGCCATAATAACATTCTCATACAAATGAAAAACATTAGATAATGCACACATGCACTGAGCTTGCGAATGATAACAGCATTTTGCTTCGCCTTTTTGTAAAGATGGCCATTCTTCTAATTCATATACGGGCTTGGAAGTGAATTGTTTTAGGTAATCCGCCTTTTCACGACCTTTAACATAAATATGTGACACAGACTGGGTGAGTTTCCCCAAAATTTCTCCAAATTTATGGGTTGGAGTAGAGCCTTCAGTCCACTTGATGCAATGATGATTTCTGGTCAACCAATCAGCTTGCTTCTGTAAGTCTGGTGGCAACATCTCGTACGGGAAGGGTGGCTTGAACACATAGTGTCCAATTTTTTGTCCATCGTAAGATGCCAATTCCTTGACAATAAATTGATTTTTTTCAATTTTGAATCCTTGAATATCCACTACAAGACTCATAGTTTCAACAAGAAAAACTTGTTCTCTGAGCTTTTTTGTAAACAATACAATTCAATTCTGCGTTTTAATAATTTCAAATTCAACTGATAAAGTGCAAGTCAATGGTTCAAAGTCATCTTCATTAAAGTTTGTATTCATCACAGAATTCCTATTTATACCTTCAAAATTGAAGAGGGAGGGGGAACAGGTTCAATACTGTTTAACAATTTTGGTTAAGGGGTTGTAAGTGAAATGCTTTTCGTGTAAAATGAGACAATATGCTGTTGTATCTGTTGTGGTCGCTCGTTCCGTTTCGAATTCAATACGCATCACTACTGACCCTGTCTGTAGGGTCTCTTTCTGTCGGGAGCAATCAATATGAGTAATTGGAGCACGTGATTTGAATTCATCTGGAGTAAAAATGGGCTGATTGTTTTTATGCATATAGTATGATTCCTGGAAGTTGGCAAACATCTCATATAATGTTGCAAATTTGTTATTAGTGAAATCTAGATACAGATCGTTATATGGATATCTCTCTGAATTGAGGAATACCCTTACATTCTTTAAGCTGCAGTCATCAAATTGAGACATGTCCGACGTGATTTTTCCTTTCCTATTTTTCTGAAAAGCAATTATAACATGTCTTGGCGTTTCAACTTTGGTAGTCGTTTTTACAGGCCACGTATGTCTGGTTGTTGCTGGCAAAGACGGATATTCTATCAATTCCCAGCTTCTGAATTTGATAGGTAATTCCACATTTTTATTGATAATTTTATTCAATCGTAGTTGTTCCGAAATACTGACGGATACATGAGGAACTCTCCAATATAATTTGAATATATCTATTTTGGGTTCTTCAGAATCATCTGTGCTGTGTACACAATTTTTGTCGTTAGAGTCACGTATCAGTACAAGTTCTTGCTTCATGTTGATTATCAATTTTTGAAAGTCTTCGAAAAATCCAACCAAGAGCTTCAGAGGTATGCATACGTTAAAGTTTCCTACAGCATCAACTAAAATATCCTGCGTTGAAGTGTATTTTGGAAACCAGCCAGCATTTTGTAAAGACACACTCTCATTTTCAGTATATGATAAATAGTTCTTGAGCGTTGACACCAATCCAACATTCCTAACAGAATCAACCTCTATACCATTTAGTTCATATCGAATTTCTCGAAATATGAAAGCCACCCCATTGTTTATGAATTTGGGTTTAGTAGGTACTGTACTATCTGCCTTGGTCAATTTCCCTTCAATATAAAAATAGCTATTGCATGGGGCTGTATATGCATCTAGATCTTGGATAGGATTTCTGATTTCATCATTGTAGTTCAAATTCCAGGTATGTAAGGTTGATATGTATGAAACTGATAATCTTCGATAGCAATGTCAACAGCAAGCAAGTCCCTGCGTTCAAAACCCAATACAGGGCCTATGGAGTTTTCAACATCGAACGAAATGTTCGTTGTCGATTGTACATTCAGTTGAGCAGTATTCACATCAGGAGTCATCTTGACATTTACGTCTCTATCTTCATTATTAATTGCTGTTACTATGTACTTGATGATGTCGTCGACATCATATGCACCAAGTGGAAGCGAAACCGTATGCTCCAAACGTTCTCCAAACTTGAAGCTATTATTGGTATCATCGATGTTTGGTATACTGTTGTAAGTCTCAATATTGGCTAATCCTATTTCATAATCAACATCATCTTCTAAATATATAGCAGGATTAAAATTATAGCTTAGAATCGAAGAATTACCGGCGAGAGCACAAATAAAAGACATTATTATTGTTTAACGGTTTATTCAACACTAAACGTAGAATGTTACTTGTATTGATTATATAAAAATACTAGGCACAAGTGCCCACAGATATGAGAATGTGTCTGTTTTGCGTCATGATTACATTGAATTTTGTTCAAGCTACCATCACTTGAAAAATATTTCACTAGTTCTTTCGGAGGTCTCAAATTCCCATAACTATCAAAATAAACTATTTTGTTGTTTTAAATACTCCTCGAAAATACGGAATTTTTAAATAATCCACATATTTCTTCAGATCTACGTTAGTTAGGGGTCTATGAGGTAGCTTTATCGTTGTTTTTTTTGGTATGGATTGAGGTATAATCCATATCCTTTCCGATAAGGATTGAGGTATAAACCTTTTCCTTTCGCTGTTTGTTCCATCGCCAAATTATGCCTTTTCTGCCCCTCTAACTCCTGACGACTTGCCTTCGCATCATTTACAGCCTTGGCAATACCTGTTGCACCGCCTCCAAGGGCTCCAATTGCTCCTAACAATGGAAGAAGGAATGGAAGAAAACCGCCCTGTTTCGGAATCGGAATAACTCTTGCTTTTTTATTTCTTTTAGATTTTTTTTAAACAACTTTCAAATACCCCCCTTTTTTGATTGATTTTCTAGTCTTCTTCAGACCCATTCCTAATTTGTTTTTCATTTTCATTATGCCTGCTACACTAGCTGCAGCAATTTTTTCCCCTAACTTTGCGTCAGGTGATTTTAAACGTTGCAAAGCTGCGTCGGCCAACTCTTTGTCTGCTATGTTTCTTCTAGATGTATCTTTGAAGTTTGCATATGCTAAATCATGCTTTCTGCAGCTTTCGTCTAATTTGTTTATGCCTTGTTGATTTTTTGCTAGTCTCTCATTCAGTTTCGTTCCTGGTCCGCAAAATCTAATAATGAAAATCTACTAAAAAAACCAATACAAAAACTGTTTTTCACACTTACTGATATCCAGGAATATGAAGCTCAAATGGAAGCTTATTTATCAGGGTATTCAGTAAACCTTTACCCCTCTTTGTGCCTGTTCTTCGAGTACTAACTAATATTTTCTTTCGCATGACCATTTATACTCTTGAGCATGAATTGAAGAGAGTTGTGCTCTGAGATATATATATATATATATATATATATATATATATATATATATATATATATATATATATATATATATATATATATATATATTGTGGTAAAACGAATGTAATGTTGAGTATTCTTGAGCATCCCAATGGTTTACGTTTCGAGAATATTTATTTGTTTTCGAAATCCTTACATCAACCAAAGTACAATTATTTACGAATGCTGCTCCGACCTCTGAAGGAAATAGGATATTTCGAGTTTCAAGATGAAGAAGATGTTATACCTCCAGAGCAACTTCGCCAAAATTCTATTATAATATTTGATGATGTTGCATCATGTGATCAGAATATAATGAAGGGCTATTTTTGTTTTGGCCGACATAAAAATACACACTGCTTCTACTTGTGCCAAACTTATTCATCCATACCTAAACAACTAATTCGCGATAATGCAAATCTACTAATTATATTTCAACAAGACATGACAAACCTCAAACATATTTTTGATGATCATATTAGTGTGGATATGTCTTTTCAAGACTTCAAAGAATTGTGCGCTGCATGTTGGAAAGATGAACACGGTTTTATTGTCATAGACAAAGACTGTCCTATAAAATATGGTAGATATCGAAAGGGATTCGATACGTTTATCACTATATAAATGCGATCATAACTGTGTAATTGGTCAGTGCAAACCTAACATTGAAGATGAAACAACAATTGAAAAGACGACTTTTAGCTTCTCGGAAAGCATTGAAACAAAAGTATAATATGTTGAAAGGTGAAATTACCAAGTCGCAATCTGAATTAGAGCAGGCATACAAACCGCTAGTAGTGTAGTAGGGGCGGTCCTGGGACAGTTTGGTAACCTGTCCATCAGGGTCTCCACTCCGGATGGCGGTGGGCTTACCAAAGCCTTTGGTCATTGTCGGTTCTTCAGAAAAGTGATGGGGGTAGGGATGAAATATTCTGCAAGAAGTTAAGTTGGTAGACCTGATTTTCATCCCCTATCCAAGTGAATGCCCAAATAAGGCATGTTTTCTTGTCGGTGGGCGTACCAAAGCGTTTGGTCATTGTCGTTTCTTCAGAAAAGTGATGGGGGTAGGGATGAAATATTCTGCAAGAAGTTAAGTTGGTAGACCTGATTTTCATCCCCTATCCAAGTGAATGCCCAAATAAGGCATGTTTTCTTGTGGGTGGAGTTAGGGATGTGAAAAAATGTTCAAGAAGTATTGTTTTCTGGTGTTTGTTTGCACCCTTATGTGTAGTAATGTCCATATAAGGCTTCTTTGTGAACCAAGTGGGGGGAGGGTTGAAGTCAAAGCCCAGAAGCTGTGGTGACACCCCTTGTGGAGTCCGTTCGTGATTGGTCTAACCACACTGGTTCATTATGATTGGTGTGCCACATTGGTGCATTGTGATTGGTGTGGTAAGACTAGACCACACCCATAACCAAGATGGCGTCAGAAAAAATTCTGTTGGGTGATTGGTCTTGTAAGACTAGACTACACTGGTGCGACCCGGTTGGTGAGACTAGAGCACACTGGTTGTGATTGGTCGCACACGGCGTCATGAAATTAAACGAAAAAATTCTGTTATCATGTCTTTTATTTTCGAATGTTATTCACAAAAAGATGGATCAAATTCAATACCGCAAAATATACAATATGAATCTTGATGGAGACCGCACACATCGGAAAAGTAATGAGCATCACTATATTTCTTGCATGGTAAAAATTGTTCTAATTTCCTTCGATATTCTCGAGGAAGCTCTCTCCAAGCTGCATTCGTGATATTCTTCATGAATATCTTGATGATATGCTTCATTTGTTCTTCAGACAACTCCATTGTTGTCTTTTTTTTTAATATTAATAATAATAATAATAATAAACTGTTTATTGTTCGCTAATAAAATAATTACAGAACTGTGTAACTTAACCTAAAAACAATAGCAAAACAAAAGGTGAAGTGTTAGGTCAATTGACCGATTCTTCCACACTCCCCTGAAAAAAAAACAAGTATTGGTGTATCATTTCTTAAATCTACTAAGTAATGCAGGTACCCTCATAGATAATTACTACTATAATATTTGTAAATAAACATAAACCATAAATGATCATTTTATTCACTGGCGAGTTTTATTGGTTTGTCAGCAAGTATTGTCTTTGTTTTTTTTTTGAAAGAATTCAATGTCAACGAGAAATTGGGAATATCCAGTAAAGAGGCAGCTCTAGCAATCTGATAAGAGAAGGATGATTTGTAAATTTCCTTATAATGCTTTGGAATATCAATGAGATGCTTTCTCCTCAAATTGAGGTTATGAATATCTGTCCTGTAGGTCACTCTCCTGCACAGATATTCTGGTTTATTATTTTTTAGAATATTGTAAAAGAAACAACGTGAATGTAGTAATCGACGATTAGACATACTCAACCAACTCATTTCTTATTATGCGTGCTTCTTTCAATTCTTCGATGATGGAATTTATTTCGTTGTGATGACTGGTATGGCCGGCAGATTGTGATGATAATAACAATCTCAACCTGTCACAAAGCTCGTTTGGATCATTCCATCGAATGTAGTCTATTTTATTGTTATTCACTTCCATTAACATTCCCCCACCTGAGGATGGGGTTGAAAAGGGAGCAATGATTTTTTTATATTTTCGTAATCGGCTTCCATCAACTTGTTTATTTGGATGATAATGACGTCTATTTGCATGAGTTTTCACAACAATTTGCTCATAATTCCGTAAATCTTGATCGCTATAGTTTTGAGGGTCTTTTTTGAACAATAATTCATATAGACCTCGTGTCCCCTTATATTTTTTATTTCTGATGATTATATCAGGACCATCCAAATCCATTTTAGAATCACCAATAAGGAGTTTTTCGGTTTTTTTATCGAGCCTTACCCCATATTTGTGGTCAAATATTTTATTTTCCTCATCTTGATACATATCACTAATATATTTTCTTGGTAAAGAGTCATATTGCTCTAAATAATCGATAAACGACTGTTTTTCAATATCTTTGAAACGATTCGATTCGGAACTTTCATCTTCATCCTTCAGAGTGATATTTTTCAAAATAGATTGTTTCAATTCGCTCGGTTCATCATCCTCAAACTGTTCATCATTTTCAGAGGCATAAGCATGAACTACATCATCGAGCTGCTCTTCAACTGCAGGTGATTTGGTTTGTAATTTATTTTCGATACTCTTCAAATGTTTCGTTATAGGGTTGAACATTCTTTCATGCATCATTTCACCATGTTTCAATGTATCCAATTTATTTTTAACAACTTTTCGTTTCTGGATGAGCCTTCGTTTCAATTCTTTCGCTTCCATCTTCATTGTGTGTGTGAGAAGTTGTGTGCTTCACTAGACAGCAGATAGTGAATAGGTCCTACGAGTGAATCTGCTTTTCAACTGTTTCAGATCTGCTCCCAAACAGCTTTCAAACAGGTTGGGAACAGGTCCAGAACAGCTCGGGAACAGGTCTAGAACAGCTCAGAACAGGTCTGGAACAGCTCAGAACAGGTCGGGAACAGGTTTGAAACGGCTTCTGATCAGGTCCTGTTTTCCGGCTCTGATCCAATCTGATGAATTGATCGAAACCTTTACGATATCGTCCATTATCAATGTCACAATCTTTGAAAATGGCTATGAATCCATAGGGCTCCTTCCAACATAAACTGCATATTGTTTTGAATATCTCAAAAGTCATATCGGTGCCCACATGATCATTGTAGATGTGTCGCAAATTGAGATCGTCTTGTTTGAAAGCAATCAAACAATTAGCATTGTCACGAATGAGGTGTTTCGGTATTTTAGCATAACTTTGGTTCAGGTAGAAGGGATCTATGGAGGCGTGCCTTGACATGCTGAAATATTCCCGAATAACTTCCTGATTGTCGCAAGCAACATCATCGAAAATGAAAATTGAATTCGGTTTCGCCTCAGATGGATGCATAATATTTTCACTTGCACTGAAAGCGGAATATCCCATACCTTTGATAGGTTTAAGTAATTGTTCTAAGTATTCATACTTTGGCTGATATAGAGACTTCGAATAAATATAAATATTTTTGAATTTCAAACCATTTTCATGTTCTAGTAAATTTATCATGAGATTAGTTTTTCCACAGTTTGAAGGCCCCACAATAATACATCTCATAGTAGATGGAAATAAAACACCATGTTTCCTGAATTTCGTCTCTGTTTCGAATATATTATTTTCAATGGGTAAGCTCGTATTTTGTCTAACGATTTTTATATCCATTTTTGTTGAACACTGTACACGGAATGTTATAAAATATCAAAGTGTCATAAATTTATGGTTAGTTGTTTGATAATCTAGCGAGAGGGAGCATCAGTATGCGTTATTATACAGGTGCCGGTGTCATGAATAGTGCCATTAATAACTTACCTTTCGAGCTGCATATTCCAGGAGGTTATAAATTTTGCGGTCCCGGCACTAAATTGTCAAAAAAGCTTGCTCGTAAAGACGTACCAATTAACGGGTTAGATAGTGCCTGTTTGGCCCATGATTTGGCATATGCTCTTGACAAAGATTTGAATCAGCGACATAAAGCGGATAGGATTTTAGCTGAAAAAGCTTTAGCTCGATATAGATCCAGAGACAGTTCGATCGGTGAAAAACTAGCTGCCCTAGGAGTTGCTGGTACAATGAAAGCTAAAGTTAGCTTAGGTATGGGATTGAAAAAAAATCTTGATGTTAATAGAAGAAAATGTGGTAGATTATTAAAAAAAATGATGTCGAGAATGGAAACTCATATAAAAGATATAAAAGATTGCATCACACTTCTCGATAAAAAACCGGTAAGTGGTGAACCCAAGAAGCCCTTCAAGCGGCGGCAGCAGGTGAAATCTAAAAAACCACAAGAACGGCAAATTGAACAATTGATGGAAGTTGAGGAATTTCCTATGAAAATACCGAACGATAGGAAAAGAAAAGCTGCAGATGACTTTATGAATATTCCTATAGTTCCAGATAAAAAGTTAAAAACTTACAATGTGAATGATTCGAAACCAAAGATATCTGCAAAAAGGAAGCGTCCGCATATTGAGTTAGATGCACAACAACCATATGAGCCTATATATGATCCACAGCAAGACAATAAAAAAAGGAGTTTAGAGGAAGACGATGATGAAGAATTCAGAAATAAAAAATTGAAGGTATAAATACCCCTCGATTTCCTGAATAACTATCATTGATTAGAGTAATTTCGAGCGAGATGGTTGCAGCAGTAAAATCTAGGAAAATAAAGAGAAAAACTATGCGTAGACGAAAAAACAAAACCTCCAAACGTGTCAAAGGAATGTGTTTTTCTAAAGCTATCAAATTGATATTAAATCAAATTGTCAAGCATAAACCACAAACTCTCGGTGAAGCTGTGAAAGTGGCTTTGAAATCTACAAAGAACTTGAAAATCAAACCAACACGTATCATAAAAATTCCCAAAGTAGGTGGAGTATTACCTTTAATTCCTATATTTGCAGGGCTTAGTGCTCTAGGAGCCCTTGCGGGGGGTGCCTCAGGAATTGCAAAGGCCATAGGCGATGCGAAATCAGCAAGACAACAATTGCAAGAATCACAGCGTCACAATAAAACAATGGAAGCCATAGCTATTGGAAGAGGAATGTATTTAAGGCCGTATAAAACAGGTTTAGGACTCTATTTGAGATGAACCCACGACGACGACAACGCAAAAGGAAAACGTTGAGAATTCCTCTTGGTAAACCATTATCGAATATTGATATTTTGAAGTATGTTAAGAGACTGAAAATAACCAATTTTCGAGGAGTATTCATGAGGAATGCTCTACCTAGGAAAATCGGGAAAAATGAGAAGGGCGTAATAAATTTGGATGATAAGAACGGTCCTGGGACTCATTGGACAGCATACAAAAAATATGGATCACACATAATTTATTTTGATAGCTATGGAAATCTGCGACCGCCTTTAGAAGCTTTGGAATATTTCAACTCCAATGGGCCTTGTCACATATTCTACAATCATGATGCATTTCAAAAATATAATTCATTACATTGTGGGCAACTCTGTTTGAAATTTCTCAATAAAATATGAACTAATTGGGTTTCTATCTATTCGTCTGATGACCTTTCTACAAGTTCATGAAAATATGTTTGATGCATCCACGATTCAACATTGTGAACAACTCTGCATGAGATTTCTCAAGAATTATTCTCTTATCAGCTCGTCTGATGACCTCCACTATCCTAAGTTCATTTACGTCAGAGCGCGCGTGTGTTGAAAATATGTTTTCCAAACCACACATCTAGTTAATTATGACTTTTTTCGATTGAAGAAACTCATCAAATAAGTAGCATATTCGCTATTCAAAAACACACAATTTTTTCGATATAATGTTGAGTAATTAGTAATTTCACTCATTCTTCTAATGACTCACAATGAGTTCATATACATTTAATATTTCTTCGAAAAATAGCGTTTTAGTGGCTCAGATTAGTCCACCGATTATTTTGGATGATACCAAAAACTATGTATTGGGTCTAATTGATTTTGTCACTTTCAATACGATCCCGAATATTGATGAAACGAATAATATATTCCATATCGGTTCGGTTAAGATTCGCATACCTCCTGGAGCTTATGAGTTGGAAGATATCGAGAGAGAAATAATGGGTCAGATTTCTGAGATCAATAACAAATCCAAAGAGAAAAAAACAAGCGGTGGCAGCAGTAATGATGGTAATCTTACGAAAAATATTGAGGGGGGTCAGTCTGAGGTGGATAGCAAACCTAAAGAGAAAAAAAATGAAACAGGCGGCAGTAAAGAAGATGGTAATGAAAAAATATTTCTTAGTATGCGTGGTAACCCGAATACTTTGAGATATGAAATACGGAGTAATAAAACAATACATTTTGAAAGGTCTAACTCGGTAGCGTCTTTGCTTGGATTCGAAAAGAGGAAACTGTCTCCGAATAAAAAGCATACATCTGATAATCCTATCAATATATCTACACTAAACGCAATTTGTATCGAATGTAATTTAGTGAAAAACTCTTTCACAAACAATACTCAGGTCCATATGCTTCATATGTTTTTCCCAACAGTACCTAGTGGATATCGAATGATTGAAAAAGTCACAAACGTCATTTATTTACCTATCAATACCAGATTTATAGATGAGGTGGTGGTTAAAATAGTTGATCAAAATGGAAAGTTGATCAATTTCCAGGGGGAAACCGTAACAGTAAGACTTCATTTGAAAGAGCTTCATTTATAATATGGTTTTTTTATACAACACTAGTGTGCACCCTTCCTCAACAACATTAGATAAAAATAACAGAAGATCCAGAAAGAATTGCAGTCCACAGGAAGCTGCTAAGGTGTTAACAGCTGAAAACCGCCGCTTCCTATCTTCCCTAGGTTTCAAAGTATTGTGAGAAAACGGCTACAGTGCAAGAGTTCTGGTACAACTTCAAGGTCAGCATCAATTCAGGATTCCGAAGATTATTCATATATCTGAAGTGTACGTGTGGTAGTAAAAAAACCGTTGGCGCTGAGAAATCTAGAAAAAGAAAGAAATGAGTTTCACTATGTTAAATATTGGAGAAAATATCACGATGGATAATTCTATCGTAAATTGTGAAGTACATAGCCATCATCCGTATGCGAATACGACATTGAATAAATCTGATGAGATTCGAATTCCAATTCAAAATCAGAACATTTACACCCTCCCTTCGAAGAGTTATTTATATATAGAAGGAAAAATAACTGATGCCGAGCACACGCCTAGTGCAACATTGAAATTGATAAATAATGGGGTAGCTTTTCTGTTCGATGAGATCCGCTATGAACTTGGCGGTTCCGTGGTGGATAGGGTGAGAAATCCTGGAATTACATCAACCATGAAAGGTTATCTTTCGTATACCATAAATGAAAGTTCTAAATTAATCAATGCAGGGTGGAATCATTTAGATAATCCCAAAATAATAGACCCGATGGGCAATTTCAACGTTTACATTCCTCTGAAACATCTATTGGGATTCTGTGTAGATTTCAAAAAAATTATTGTGAATATTCGACAGGAGCTAGTGCTCATTCGCAGCACGAGTGACATTAATAGTGTAATCACCAATAAGGATGATGAGAAACCGATAATTGAATTAACCAAAGTTTTATGGAGAGTTCCACATATTCAGGTTGCAGATACTGAAAAATTACGGCTCCTGGATTATATTGAGAGGGGTAGAGATTTAGAAGTGGCATTCAGAAGTTGGGAACTGCATGAATATCCACTCTTACAAGAAACCATGACACACACTTGGAATGTTAAAGCTTCCAATCAATTGGAAAAACCTCGATTCGTAATAGTTGGTTTTCAGACTATGAGAAAAAACCAAACAAAAAGAGATATGACAAATTTCGATCATTGTAATATAACTAACATGAAGCTCCACCTCAATTCAGATGTGTATCCCTATGATAATTTGAATCTGAATTTCAGTAAAAAACAAATTGCCGTACTCTATGATATGTATGCAAAGTTTCAGGAAGCCTATTACTACAAAAACTCTGGTGAACCATGTTACAACATAGTTCAGTTCTTCAATACTGCCCCGCTCTTTATGATCGATTGTAGTTATCAAAACGATACCCTCAAGTCAGGTAGCGTTGATATTACCCTCAATTTTGAGTCCAGTGAGAATATACCTGCTGGGACAACAGCATATTGCCTTATATTACATGATCGTCTAGTCAAGTATAATCCTTTGACAAACGTTGTGAAAGTTTACTGAAGCAGAGCAAGAGAGAGAACATGAAGAAGGTTGAATTCAATGAAAAAGACAATGAAATTCATCATATGGTTGTATGGAGCTATGCATACCGAAATGCTAGAAAAACTTATTGGGAATTTTTCGTTGTGGATCGAGAGCGTTTCAAACGGCGCATCAGAGACACTTCATTTGTTATCAACCCTGTTTTGAATAATGTTCATAGAGATCGTATTTATAAGGAAAGCATGCAATGAAGTTTTTTTCATTAGTTGATATTGTTTCAATACCACACATGCATTATGATCCATGTAACAGATGTCAAACGGCATGTGGTGAATGAACTTCACCATCAGGCTAGAATTAATTTCAGGAGACGTAGAGTAATTGTAAAGGGTCTCAAAGACCTTTTTCAAGCTGATTTAGTTGAAATGTTGCCGTATGCTAGAGAGAATAATGGATATAAATACATTATGGTGGTAATTGACTGTTTTTCAAAATATGTATGGGCTTTTCCTCTGAAAAATAAGACTTCATCTGAGATTGTTGGAGCTATGGAAAAGGTTTTACGTGAACAATCACCCAAGAATCTGCAAACGGATATGGGCAGGGAATTTTTCAATGCTGAATTTAAAAAGCTTATGAAGAAATATGGTGTTAATCATTACAGTTCGTTCAGTGAAAAGAAAGCTAGTATTGTAGAACGTGTGAATAGAACTTCGAAAAATTGGATGTGGAAAGAATTTAATTTGCAAGGAAGCTATAAATGGCTTGATGTTCTGAAAAAAATTGTTGAAAAATACAATAATACCAAGCATAGAACAATCAAAATGAAACCCAAAGATGTTGGAAAAAAGAACGAAAAGACTCTACTTCAAACCGTTTATAATAATATAAAACTAGTAGGGAGGAATGATGGTAAACTTAAAGTGGGTGATCATGTTCGAATATCTAAGACTCGAGGAATTTTCGATAAGAAATATGTTAGCAGCTGGAGTAATGAAGTCTTCATCATAAGGAAAGTTAAGTTGACCAACCCCATAACGTATTTATTGCGAGATGCAAAGGGTGAAGATATCTCAGGAGGATTTTATAAGGAGCAGTTGCAGAAAGCCAAATTTCCTGATGTCTATCTAGTTGAGAAAGTTTTGAAACGAAAAAAGGGAAAGGTATTTGTTAAATGGCTGGGGATGGATAAAAGTCATAATAGTTGCATTAATGACGACAACATTGCTTGAAACTATAAATACTCAAGTTTTTTCAATCTGATCAGTCATAAAGAATTATTCAAACGAGCATCATGTACTTTATAGATATACAAGGTTTTCAGTATGGTGGCATAGATAATTTTCTATGCAAAGAGATTGCAGTTATGAATTTTGAAACGGGTTTCTGGCAACACAGATTCATTAGCCTGCCTTATGATATTAGTCAATTCAACACAACAATGCAGAAACATATGGGTTGGTGTACGAAAAATATACATGGAATGGAATGGGCCGAATGGACTGATCGTGATTTTACCATCAAGTATGAGGAAATATCAGAATTCATCAAGAATGCCATAGAGCCTGATGCAGTTATTTTTGTCAAAGGATCAGAAAAGAAAAAATGGCTCGAAACACTTATTCAAAATCAAATTACTGATTTGTTTGATGAAGGTTGTCCTGCTTTGGAAAATTTGAAATTATTTTTGAAATCGAATCATTGTAAACGGCATTCAAACAACAATTTGAATTGTGCTTTAGAAAACGTTTTCTTCTTATGGTATTGGTATATGCATTGTAGAAAATGAAAAAGCTATAAAATGTTATGTATTTTTTTATTCAATAAATACGCAGCAACATTACAAGTAGTTTTTTTTCAAACATAGAAACAAATTATGGTGAATACAATAGTGTTTCATCACAAAAAAGTTGATCTATATGTTCAACATCCACTAATGGGTGATTAGCTATTTCCAATGAGTTTCCCAATGGATAACACGATCTCAAAATGTCACTAGTTTTCACATAATACTTTTCAACCAAATTACAAGTTTCAATTGAAAGTTTACAAAAACAAAACATTGACTTGCATTCAAAACAACCAACTGAACCCATTTTTCTGATTGGAAAACTTTTAGATTCATTTTCTTTTTCATAATTCAAATAAAGTGTGTCATAGGTAGATACGATTGACACCTTCCATTGCTGCTGCTGCTGCTGCTGTAGACACCCCTACGATTAATCGAAATTAAAGACTTGCGACTCTTCAAATGGTGATGACTGAACCTCATTTTCATCAGGTATCAAAATCGGCTCATTGTACTTCATCACTCCTTCAGAGCCGCCGCCGCTGCCGCTTGACTCTGCAGTCATTTTCAGTTGTTTCTTTGGTGGTGGTCCTTCCTCAGATGCTGGTGTGGTTGTAGCATCTTCCTCAATGGGGTTGAAATTGAACCGTTTCAATGCCTTCTGCAGGAGGGCCAGTTCTTTCTCGTTTTCCACAGCAGTCTTGACGAATCGTACAGGAAGATTACCAAATTTTTTCGTTAGGGTAATCATCTTCGGGGTGTAGGACAGATAAACAACCATACAGTCCTCAGATTTCTTTACTATATTCTTCAAGCCGAATCTGAAACAACGAAAAATTTGAAGGTTATACTCAAAGCTCAGAAAAAAAGATTTTTTGGATAACTGAAGGTCAGTTCAAATGGTTCAATGCAACACACATACACTGAATTCAAAAAACAATGAAAGATTTAGGAACACAGCTGGGGAAAAATTTTTGAATAACTAGATGAAGATCAGTTCATATGTGAAAAAAAAAACAATTTGGTGCAAGTAATGAACAATAAAAACAAAACAAAAATTACTCACCTAAACAATTGTTTCAATACCACTAGAGCCATATCGGATGGAAAAAGTGTTTTATCTGTTATATTAACAATGATGGTTGAAGCTAGATTAGCCATGTTGACTTTGTGAATACACTAGCAATCGATTTCGGTCGAATTTATACTCAGTCAACTCAATGGCCATAGGTTATTTGCACACAGCACCAATTATGCACGCGCGGCCTCATTACTGAAATTGCATTCCAATTACAGCAATGTCATCAAAAACGTGCACATTATCTCAATTAGTTGCAATCCATTAGTCTAATTTCGATACCAATTCAATTTATTTAAATGATTGCTCATTATCTTAATGATGGCTCATTATCTTAATGACATTCATTATCTATTAATTGCATGTGTAATTTTCGTGATCGCTTATTTTCTCTCCAACGTGATATCATTTGTGGTGTATATAAAAACGCTGATTTTTATTCATAGTACATTCATCATCAAACCCTCAATTTATTCTGCAGTGTTTAACGTGGTGTTTTTAGTGTCTGAGTAAGTAATGGATCAAGTTGTTGGTCGTTTTGTTAAAAAACTTGAAAGTGCTCATTCTCTGATCAAAACTAGAAAAAAGAGTGTTGCTATTGGATTAAATTACTTAATAAAACTCTATGTATAGTTCGCAAATGTATCAGACAAAAATCTAGTTGTGTAAAAAATTTTTCAAAAATGGAAGCTCTCCTTGGTTTACTGAAACTTCACAAGGAGAAATTAGAAATGAAAAAAGATTCACGAAAACATAAAAATTCATATTTGGTTTGGAGGGACATTGACTCATGTTTCAATAGAAGGATTCGTACAGGGGTGATAATTAATAAAAAAATCAAGGATCCTAAAATTTTTTTGGAAAAGAGTTTCAAGAGTTTCTTACTGAAAATTAAAGCTGAATTGAAAAAAAGTGCATTGAAAGTGAATACGGTGTTTCTAGGAAATTTTGTCAAACCCAATTCATTGGAAGTAGATGTGAAACATTTCAATACGCGAAGTCAAATAATTGATAATTCGACAAATTTGAAGGAATGGTATGATGAACTTAGTGAGTTTCAAGAAAGAGAATCAGGATGGGCCCTTTATCAGATTTTACAATTGAAAGTGAATATTAATCATTATTCCCCCATTAATGTCGGTCAATCCACATATGTTGATTTACCTGCATCTATCAAAAATTCCAAGGGAGTTGTGAATATTAAAAATGATGATCCTTATTGTTTTCTGTGGTCAGTAGTTTGTGCTCTACATACCGCTCGACCAGGAACAAATGTCAGTCGTACATCATCGTATCCACATTTCAGTCAAGTTTTGAAATATGATGGCATCAAATTCCCCATGGAATTGAAAGACATCAAAAAATTTGAGAAAATGAATGAAATTTCGATAAATGTTTTCTCACCGATTGATGAGAAAAAGAAGATTGAAATTCTACCTATTAGTTTGAGTAAAACTGATTTTAATCGAAAAGTAAATTTATTAATGTTACCATCGTATGAAGAACCTGATCTGAATGATGATTTCGATGATGATGATGAAGATTCACAGGAAAAAAGAGTCTTTCATTTTGCCTGCATCACAAATTTATCGAAATTACTCAATACACAAATGGGTAATATAAAGCATAAAAAATGGTTATGTGATCGATGTCTCAATCATTTCAAGACTAAGGAAAATTTGGAAAAACACTCAGTACTTTGTAAACAAATGAATGAAACAAAAATTGAGATGTGTAAAGAAAATGAGAGGGTGAAATTCAAAAATTGGAAAAATAAAGAGAAAGTGCCCTTTACGATTTATGCTGATCTTGAATGTTTATTGGAAAAACATCATGATGAATCCGATTCTATGAAAAAAACTCAGAAATTTCAAAAACACACTCCTTTCTCTATAGGATATATGCTTGTTTGCTCATATGATGATTCTCTTTCTAGATTCAGATATTACACAGGTGAAGATTGTATTTCGTGGTTTGTAAAGGAGTTGGGTGACATTGCTCATGAAATTGATACAATTTTCAAGAACCCTAAGCCTATGCGACCGCTCACATTGCTTCAACAACGTGAATTTCAAAATTCCACTCATTGTCACATATGTATGAAGGCATTTTCCGATACTGAAATCAAAGTCCGTGATCATAACCATCTCACCTCAGAGTACCGTGGCCCAGCCCATAATACCTGTAATCTCTTACATCAAGATAATCACGCCATTCCTGTACTTTTCCATAACATGTCTGGGTATGATAGTCATTTCATTATAAAAAAATTGAGCACTGAAATGAAGGGTAAAGTATCTCTACTACCATTGAATAAGGAGAAATATATTTCCTTTACGAAATATGTTGAGGGAACAAAAGTCAACTTCAGATTCCTAGATTCATTCCGGTTCATGGCTAGCAGTTTGGACACTTTAGCATCATACCTACCTAATGATCAGAAGAAGATTACGAAAAAAATGTGTTTGGATGATGAACAATTCAATTTGCTAGCACGTAAGGGTATTTGCCCGTATGATTATCTAGATTCTTGGCTGAAACTTAAAGAGACTGCTCTACCTGCACATGAACATTTTTTCAATGAGCTCACAGGGAAGGGTGTATCTTTAGATGATTATGAGCATGCAAAAAAAGTTTGGGACTCTTTCAGCATCCAAACTTTGCAAGAATACTTGGAATTATATTTGAAAACAGATATAATCTTACTTGCAGATATTTTTGAAAATTTCCGAGCTACTTGTTTAGAAACATACGGTCTCGACAGTCTACACTATTTCACAGCCCCAGGATTGGCTTTCGATAGTATGTTGAAAATAACCGGGATTGAATTGGAACTTTTGACTGACATTGATTTGATCATGTTTATTGAGAAGGGAATGAGGGGTGGCATTTCACAATGCTCAAATCGATATGCTAAAGCGAATAATAAATATATGGGGGATTTTTATGACCCACAATTACCATCTTCGTATTTGATGTATTTAGATGTGAATAATTTATATGGAGCTGCAATGAGTATGCCTCTTCCTACAGGTGAATTCCAATGGGTTGAGGATATTTATTCATTAGGCGATATATTGAACATCAAAGATGATGATGATTACGGATATATCTATGAGGTTGATCTGAGTTACCCTAGAGAATTATTCGAGTCTCATAAAGATCTTCCACTCTGTCCTGAACATGTTATACCCCCTACAGCTAAATCCAAGCAAAAAAAATTACTCACAACTTTTTTCGATAAAAAGAACTATGTTATTCATTATAAAAATTTGAAACAAGCTCTGAAATTGGGAATAAAGCTCGACAAAATTCATAGAGTTTTGAAATTCAAACAATCGTCTTGGTTGCAAAAGTATATATCCGTCAATAATGAGATGCGAAAGAAAAGTAAAAATGATTTTGAGAAAAATTTCTTTAAGCTAATGAATAATTCGGTTTTCGGTAAATTAATGGAAGACGTTAGGAAATACAAAGACATTAAATTAGTTACCAGGTGGGCGGGTAGATTTGGGGCAAATTATTACATTTCCCAACCTAATTTTCATAGCTGCACTATATTCGATGATGATATGGTGATTATTGAAATGAATAGATTAAAGGTTAAATTTGATAAACCTATTTATGTCGGATTTTGTGTACTCGACGTTTCAAAAACTTTATTCTATGATTTTCACTATAACTATATAAAACCCAAATTTGGTAGTGCTGCAAAAATGTTATATTGCGACACTGACAGTTTTTTATATCAATTCTTCGTGGAAGATATTTATGAACACATCAAAATGGATATTAACAGATTTGATACTTCTGATTATCCGATTGATAATGTTTATGGCATTCCTCAAGCCAATAAGAAAGTCTTGGGGCTGATGAAAGATGAAAACTGTGGGAAAATTATGACTGAATTTATTGGTTTGAGATCTAAATTATATACTTTCAAAATTTTGGGGGAAGAGGATAATCCTATAAAAAAAAGCTAAGGTTATTCGGAAACCTACCCTAGCCACAATCACCTTTGATGATTTCTATGATTGCTTGTTCAATAAACGCATACATGAAGCACATCAGTATCAGATAAAATCACAGAAACATGAGGTGTATACTATCAAAGTGAAAAAAGTAGCTTTGAACCCGTATGATGATAAACGAATGGTGGGCAGTCTCCAAACTGATACATTTCCATGGGGCTATTAATCTGATAGAACACTTCTTTTCTTTCTTTTTTTTTTTTTTCATTTTTTCCAAAAAAATAAAAAACTCAGATACTGATTTTTACACACACGCCTGGGGGTTTTGTAGAACGATGAACATTCAAGAGAACAGTATAAGCAGCAGTTCAGATACTAGGGACCAACAACCTGTTATAAACGGTCCATCCAGATTCAAATGCAGAAGATGTAAACGTCTGTTTCACGGTTTCATCATGTATGATAAATGTATTCCATGTCATAGACGTGAGAATCCTGACACTCTCAGACAGAGGTTGTTGGGGGAACGGGATATGTTGGAACGTGTTCCACATATGCCTCCAAGACATGAATAGGTTAGTTACTTTTCGAAAAATGTAATATTTTTTCATTTATTTTGTCCCTACAGAAATGGATGAAAACTGGGACGATGATAACTACACCACGTACACCCCAAAACCTGAAGCTATGGACATAATTAGAATGCCACCCATCAAAAAGAGCCGCTCGGTGAAACGGGCATTCAAATTGGCTGAAAGGGAACGTCACCGGCGGCTCATGGAGGAGGCGGCGGCCAATGTGGCGGCAGCACAGGCAGCACAGGAATCAGCAACTGGTGGTGTATTTGGTGTAAAAAAATAAAACGTTTGAAAACTTGTTCTTGTTTTATTCCTCATTAATTAACCATAATGTAATACGTTGACAATGTTGACAATTTTTCATAACATTTCTTCTTCGTCCTCCCCAAAACTCTGGAATTGTGGTGGTCCAGCCCATCGATCTCCAGCATCCTGTACAAGTATAAGATACGTACATCTTGGAGGTAATATCGATTGTGAATAACATTCGAAAATAAAAGACATGATAACAGAATTTTTTCGTTTAATTTCATGACGCCGTGTGCGACCAATCACAACC
Source organism: Zygogramma bicolorata (assembly GCA_032362365.1). Classification (NCBI taxonomy): domain Eukaryota; kingdom Metazoa; phylum Arthropoda; class Insecta; order Coleoptera; family Chrysomelidae; genus Zygogramma; species Zygogramma bicolorata. The sequence continues at coordinate 21,059 of JAVJAQ010000323.1, forward strand.
AGTGTGCTCTAGTCTCACCAACCGGGTCGCACCAGTGTAGTCTAGTCTTACAAGACCAATCACCCAACAGAATTTTTCCTGACGCCATCTTGGTTATGGGTGTGGTCTAGTCTTACCACACCAATCACAATGCACCAATGTGGCACACCAATCATAATGAACCAGTGTGGTTAGACCAATCACGAACGGACTCCACAAGGGGTGTCACCACAGCTTCTGGGCTTTGACTTCAACCCTCCCCCCACTTGGTTCACAAAGAAGCCTTATATGGACATTACTATACATAAGGGTGCAAACAAACACCAGAAAACAATACTTCTTGAACATTTTTTCACATCCCTAACTCCACCCACAAGAAAACATGCCTTATTTGGGCATTCACTTGGATAGGGGATGAAAATCAGGTCTACCAACTTAACTACTTGCAGAATATTTCATCCCTACCCCCATCACTTTTCTGAAGAAACGACAATGACCAAACGCTTTGGTACGCCCACCGACAAGAAAACATGCCTTATTTGGGCATTCACTTGGATAGGGGATGAAAATCAGGTCTACCAACTCAACTTCTTGCAGAATATTTCATCCCTACCCCCATCACTTTTCTGAAGAACCGACAATGACCAAAGGCTTTGGTAAGCCCACCGCCATCCGGAGTGGAGACCCTGATGGACAGGTTACCAAACTGTCCCAGGACCGTCCCTACTACACTACTACCGCTGACACAACCTCTCAAAGAATTTATATCTAATATACAACGGTCGGAAACGATCAAACCGAAAACGGAAACTCCTGAACTAAAACCGGAGCGTCGACCAAAATCTTCATTACCTCGAAGAGTAAAATTGCCAAGCCCTGATTTTTCAGCAAACGAATCTCCAAAATCTTCATTACCTCGGAGAGTAAAATTGCCAAGCCCTGATTTTTCAGCAAACGAAACTGTTTTTGGGAGCATGCCTGAAACAGATATACAGCCAGACGATCAATATTTGGAGGATACTATACGCAATGTTTTTGATACCACCTCCCAGGCTGCATCACAAGAGTACTTGGAAGCCTTTTAGGCACCATTACCAAGAACTTACATTGAAGAAAATATCAGAGATACAGAAGGATTATTCGACCATCGTTTCGGTATTCATCATGATCTGGAGACCGAAAAAGTTACTATAGGTGATTCTACAATGGACTTTCGAGGTCCTGATTTTATAATCAAAGGTATTTGATACAAAGGAACACCTGGTTTGTATGAATTGTTATTCAAGACAAATCCCATCGGATATAAGAAAGCAGATACTGATCAGTATATTGATATTCTCAAGCGAACGAATGCGCTTCATATACAAAGTGATCCCACAAAACCTTTAAAATCTGCCACCAGAGAAGTCAAGGACAAATTCAAATTCATTATAGAACCATATTTCAAACAGAGACAACGTGCCTCCACTCTTCCCACTATGGCTACACGAAGCAAATCAAAACCAACTACCGGTAAGGGTTTGCAAATGATGGCTTTGAATAATAAACGCACCGAATATCAATATTTCGATGATTATAATGAGATAGTCGATAGGTTGAGACTACTGGTAGCATCTCAAGTTGCTGGTAATACAAATCATAATAATGAAATTATATCTTTATTGGAACAACTGAGAGAATCGAAAATTATAAAATAAGTTATCTGACACAAATCACTTAGTTGTCTCCAGTCACTCACAACGTTGACAATGCCAATTGATAAATTCGGTAGACATTATCTGAAACCAGCTCAACTTCCCTATTCACAACCAGATATAGTATCATCTCCTACACCAAGTACGCCGTTTTACTTATGGAACCCATCTGATTATCATTGCAAATGTATTCTGTATATCAAGGCAGCTCGAGATGCCAAAAAAGCAGCAGTTTTTTTCGTACTGGAAAATGGTACGATTTCTTATACATTCCCAGTCTCCGACAGAATTGGAAGTATTCTCCCATTACCAAAGCAAGTATCAGCCTTTATTAATGAGGAGTCTGCAAATGTTGTTCCATTGAACGAGTTTGTTAATGAGAGTTTTAATAAAGGGGATGAGATCACATTTCTTCTAGATCAACAGCAAAAACTATTTATTGAAATTGTTTTTCAATGTCCCATAACAAAAAATGAATAACGTTAAAAAAGAAATTATAAATACCCCCATAATTATCTCCGAAACGTTAAAATTTTTAGGAATACAAATAGACTGCAACTTGTCATGGAGTACACAAATAGATAGCGTCTGCAATAAATTGAATAAGTGCTTTTTTGTAATCAACACACTGAAAAATATGCTGGACACGGATTGTTTGTTAAACACCTACTACGCTCTTGGTTATACCTATATTGCCTACGGTATCGTGGTATGGGGACAGGCGATCGAAACACAACGAGTGTTCATCCTACAAAAGGGAATCATCAGGAGAATTTTTGATTTGCCTTATGGAGAGTCCTGTAGAGAAACCTTCCGAAGTAAAAAAATATTAACTGTTGTGTCGATATACATTTTGAAACTATTACTGTTCATTTTTTCCAAAAGAAACAATTACTTGAGACATTGTGATACCCACCAGCATCACACAAGGAACAAAACTGACCTCATTATTGATAGGGCAGTTCATTTGTTCCAAAGGAAATCTCCGAATATCGCTGGTTGTCGTCTTTTCAATCTTCTACCGTCAAATCTGAAGGCATGCAGAAGCTCAGAGATCTTCAAACGCATGTTGAAAGATATTCTAATCAAAGGCTGCTTTTATACATTGAACGAGTTTGAATACTACCTCAAAAGCCAATCATAGCTTTGACTGTTTCTCTACTGATGGATGTTCACCGCAATTAATTTCAAATGTACGATTCCCAATGTTTTTAGCTAAACACCTTTTTTAAGCTGTTATATGAAACTTTGTTTTCAATGATGTAACTGTTATTGATTATGTGATTGTGTTCGATTTCGAAGGTTGTAAATTAGTTAGTCTATTTTTTAGGTATATTAGTATAGATATAACACATATTGTGTGCCATTCCACCTTGACTCGTCTAATCTATTATTGTAATAGGCTATAGACTCAATAAATTTGAATTTGAATTTAAATGAACTGCACAAGGGTGCAAAAAAACGTTTTAAACGTCGTCATGTAATACTTGAAGGATTAAATGATTTGGTTCAAGCAGAGTTGGTGAAAATGATTCCTTACGCCAAGACTAATAGAGGATTCCGTTATATTCTGGTTGTATAAACGTTTTCAGTAAATATGTTTGGGCTGAACCTGTTAAACGTAAAACTGGAAAAGACGTTACTTTTGCTATGAACAAAATCTTGTCTCAAATGAAGACAAAACCACGTAATTTGCAAACTGACATGGGCAAAGAGTTTTATAATAGGGAATTCCAAGAGCTGATGAAGAGATGGAACATTAATCACTACAGCTCTTTTTCCTCTTTAAAAGCCAGTATAGTTGAACGTGTCAATCGAACTCTCAAAAATTCAATGTGGAAGCAGTTTAGTTCACAAGCATCCTATAAATGATTGAATTTACTTCCAGAAATTGTAAATAAATATAATAATACTAAGCATACCACTATAAACATGAAACCAAGTGAAGTTACTGCTGGAAATGCAAAAACACTTTTGAAAACTGTATACAGTCGTTTAAAGACTCTCGATCCTAAAGGTGCCAAGTTTAAAAAAGGTGACTCTTTGAGAATGGGCAAGTACCGCGAAGCATTTACCAAATCCTATAGACCCATGTGGTCGAACGAAAGTTTTATAGTTCGTAAAGTAGATTATACCAATCCTATAACCTACCTTTTGGAAGACCAAGCGGTGCCTTCTATACTGAAGAACTACAACAATCTAAATATCCGGACGTGTACCTAGTAGAGAAAATTATAAGACGCAAAGGAAATAAGCTATTCATTAAATGGCTAGGACTTGACAATAGACATAATTCTTGGGTTGATGAACGTGATGTGTTATGGAGTTTCAAATGAAAGTAAAATTTGTATAACTGTTTTATTCAAATCTTTCTGAATATATTTACATCTATGATTAAAATCTAATATAGGATTGATCATTTCAGCCAGTTTCTTAATACGGCGCTGGAAATGCATTCTGTCACAAGCTACTAGTTCCTAGTATTTCTGCCTTGAAAGTTTATACGCAGAACTCCATACAACAAGTTTTTGCACTGTATTACACTGTTCGTTAAATCTCACTTTTTTCATTTTCCACAATATTTTTGAGTGAACATCTCAGAGTTTCTTAAAAATCCCACGAGGGAATATGTGTGTTTGACGGCGCAGTATTATATTCTAAATGATTCATCAACATGATGCCTGTCGTGTTTCTTTGACATCGCTCAACAGAGGAATCACAATACGACGGCCACACATCGTTCCATCCATTCGACTGGATATGCTCTGGATATACAATGGGATAGTGAATTTTGCAGTCAATGCAACAATAATATATTTATATATTGCCTAACCAAGTTTTGTATACTATATCTAATACATGCTACTCCATCTTTCGACTAGAACAGCATCTCGCCATTATTTCAAATGTTGTTGTCAAAGCGGAAGTATAATTAGGAATCCACACATTATCCAATCCACTCTACTGGCCTGCCTTTAGTTTTGCAAAGGGATAGTGAATCTTGTAGTGAATGCAAAGATAATATATTTATATATTGCCTAACCAAGTTTTGTATACTATGTAATAATCAATGAACTAATTTTGGTTTCGGTTTAATACATACGACGCCATCTTTCGACTAGAACAGCATCTCGCCCTTATTTCATATAACTCATTACGAGATAAGATCCACACATCGTTCAGTCTTGTTGTAACTGCAACGACCATCTCTTTACATATAACCAGATTCTGTATTGAACACTTATTTTTCATTCAATTTCTTCACTGAAAAAGCATTTCAACCCGCCATTGTTTCACATAACTCAACAAATGTTGTTTTCGAAGCGGAAGTATAATAAGGAATCCACACATCACCCAATCCACTCGACTGGCCTGCCTTTGGATTTGCAAAGGGATAGTGAATTTTGCAGTCAATGCAACAACCATTTATTCACATACTGTCTAACCAAGTTCTTTATGCTATCTGATCACCATTGAACAATTATTTTTCAACATTCAAAGTGTATTTACATATTCACAAAGTATAACAAACAACCATATTATTATGGTGTGTTTCAAATCATTACCCATGTATTGACGAAGTTTTAGAGAAAAACGCCTCACAAAGTATGTAATAACAAAGTATTTTTATTCCAATTCATTGATCTTTAGATGCGCCTACCTTTCTAACTGTAATCTTGCCGCGAGCGAATCCAGTTTTCATGGAATGGCTTTGTCTGGGCAGCTTCAGTGTGATTTTTATCGGGTAAAGGTCGACTCCCAGAATATTTTATTGAAATGTGGATTCTTGGTGAAACGGTTTCTGTTGTTTGGGGATGGTTTATCGTTTTTTGTTTGTGATGAGTGTGGGTTCTTCTCGGATATTTTCAAAGACAATCATTATAAACATTTTTTCGAGAAATTTTAGAGAAACAATATGTTCCATGAATTTTTGGAAAACCTTATTGTTTTTATGCACTTTTAAAAAAACTGTATTGGTTTCCAACTAAGGAAATTGAGGTACCATGTCTTGGAGGGGAAAAAACATTTCCATTTTGTGAGTTTTATAATTAACAAAGATACATACAACAGTGTTATATGTGAAAAACAATCATACATTTTCTTGTTTCACAACATTCACAGTTTCCTTCATTACTGCTGGTAGTTTCTTGCCGATCATAGCTAATTCATCCAGACCTTTCAGGGCGTTTCGTATTGAATCAGATTTTTCGCAATATTTTTCGAACGTTTCCAATAATTCCGTACGCAAATCACTTCTCTCACTAAAAATTTTATCATTTTCTTCAAGCACTTTCTTCATCTTGTCAAAATACTGCTGATAGTTCACGTTCGTAGTCTTCGTTGGTTGAGGGCTCCTCCATTGGGACGAGAACATCTACCACTTTCGGGAATTTCGAAGCAAGCGAAATTATTTGGTCCACATCTTTTATCATTCTCCTTGTATGCTTCAACTTTTTGTTATATTCATTTAGTTTCATCATCAACCTTGGACGTTTTTTAAGTTTCCGTTTCAAAAAGGTATCACTTTTGGTAATGAATTCCTCCACACGGTCGCCATATTCAATACGGCAATTCGCGTCGATAGTTTCATTACTTGATTCATAAATTGGGGTAGAACAATTCATCGGCTTAAGGTTGCTGAATGATCCAGTAATGATTTGAATCGAACTGTCACTATTGAGTTCACATCTTTCAACTCTGCTTCTTCTAAGTCTCTTCTCCATTGAGTCAAAGACTCCAACGACTTTCCACGATTGACTTCCATTGTGAAACTGTTGTTTGTACCTTTGTTACTACAAAACTAACTACATTCGAGCTCGATGTTCAGTTTATATAAGAATAAGCAGTCCGCTAATTATCTATAACCACATTATGTATCTTCACCTGCAATTTCTTGCAACTGGACATTCAATTAGGGCAATTTCTACTAGAAAAATATTTGCAACAGACACATTCTTATATGCGGGACAGATGTATTTATTCGAAGTAGTAACAAGCACCCATGTGGGCACAGGTGGAAGAACACACACATGTGGGTACTGGTGATCTTCACCTGCAATTTGTAGTCTTGCAACTGGAGATTTAACAAGGCCCGAACGACTGACCTAGGCTAGAGCCTAGAATTCGTCTTTTATGGTTATATCGATTATATGCCATCACTTTCCCATTTTCGTCAATATTTCCCGTACTACTGACCAACTTTTCCCCACTATCAATGGAAACAAATGTTGTAAATACATCGATTATATGCCGTCACTTTTTAATTTTTTCTTAATTTTTCTCGTACTATTGAGAAATCAACTAAACTTTTTTTTTAACTATCATTGGAAACCAATGTTATGAATACATCGATTATATGCCGTCACTTTTCAATTTTTTTCTAAATTTTTCTCGTACTGTTGAGAAATAAACTCAATTTTCTTTAAAACTATTATTGGAAACCAATAATATGAATAAATCGATTGTGTGCCGTGACTTTTCAATTTTTGTCTCAATTTTTTTCGTACTATAGAGAAATCAACTCAACTTTTTTCAAACTATCATTGGAAACCAATGTTATGAATACATCGATTACATGCCGTCACTTTTCAATTTTTGTCTCAGTTTTTCTCGTACTAAAGGGAAATCAACTCAACTTTTTTTTAAACTATCATTGGATACCAATGGTTTGAATACATCGAATATATGTCGTCAATTGTATGGAATTTTCAATTTTTCTTATAGTTTCCCTGAGAATTATTTATCTGTCTCCTATCAATACAATTTCAACTCATCTTCTCTGGAAATCATCTCAAAACTATCATTGGATACCAATGTTGTGAATACATCGATGGCATTCCGTCACTTTTCAATTTTTGTCTCAATTTTTCTCGTACTATAGAGAAATCAACTCAAATTTATTTTATACTATAATTGGAAACCAATGATTTAAATACATCGATTATATGCCGTCACTTTTCAATTTTTTTGACAAATCATCTCAACTTTTAACTATCATTGGAGACCAATGGTGTGAATACATCGATTATATGCCATCACGACAAATCTTATAAAATTTTCATTAAACTTTCATTGGTACCAATGTTGTTTTATTCATTCGTGCGAGAACTGAAATAAACCTTTTTTTTAATTTGTATTTTTTTATTATTCATCTATAGCTATAATCGACCAAAAAGTGGTCTTATTGGTCTTATTTATTTAATCGAACTCTTATTGGTCAATTATAGCTATAAAATACCTAATGAGCTGCCAAACATTTCTCCTCTGCCCATTTCTCCCCCTGCGGCCCAATCCTTCCACCCCCTTCGCCATAGTCCTCTTCCTCGTCCCATTCCTCTTCCCCTTCCTCGTCCTCTTCCCCTACCTCTCGACCCCTTCTTCGTCCTCTTGCTCGCCCTACAAAAATTTTTGTAACAATGATGTGTCTTGTCCGGAAAATTATTATAAAAATATTCGATGTGTATTATTTTTGATTGCATTCTCAGTTATTGATTGATTTATATATATATATATATATATATATATATATATATATATATTTCATCTATGTTCAGAATTCCAGAATAAATACCAAATCACCAATATATTACCTCTCTCTCTCTCTATATATATATATATATATATATATATATATATATATATATATATATATGTTATATCTCAATTTGTTATGAGATGTTTTTAAAAAAATTTAAAAATGATTAATACATTTATTTCAAAATTGGATACATTTGTTTTTGTCAAAATCAAATGAACACTGGAGCTCTGGAATCCTTTTCTTGTATAGATTTTCCCCACTTAGCTTCCTTTGTTCTGAGTTCCTGGAATGGTGGTCCAAGGTCTGCTGGATATGCTGAATCCAAGGTTAAAAGTAGGACATGCGGTATAACTGCGCAATTCCTACGACGTACTTCTGGATAAAGAGCCAGTGAACTTTTTCATACAGTGCGCATCATAAGTGTTACGCCCCCTATCTAACTCGTTACTGGACTCTTGTAAGGAAAATCGCCGAAACACGTCGATTTTTGATTTCTACAGTGTATAGTGCACCCCTAATTTCATCCCTGACTGGAGGGGAGCAACCCTGTCAAAAAATTTAAATATCATGGGGTGGTGAGTGATAGCTCATTTGAAAGGGGCTTTTATTCTCTATTCAACCGTGCAAAGAATTACACCACAAACAGGAAAGCAACTGAACTAACACTAACTTTTTCTGTTATTACAGTAAATGTTCAAAATGTTCCCCGTTGACCTCCTGGCAAAAATAGAGTCTATTCTGTGTTTCAGTCCTGACGCTTTGCAAGGTATCGCGAGTAATTGTTGCACACACTTCCGTAATCCGCGCACGCAACTCCTGAATAGAGTGACACTGAGTCTCGTAGACTTTAGATTTTAGATAACCCCATAGGAAAAAATCTGAAGGAGTTAGATCTGGTGATCTTGGAGGCCATTCCACAGATCCTCGACGCCCGATCCATCGTCCTGCATAAACAGTATTCAAATATGTCCTGACAGCAACTGCAAAATGAGGAGGAGCTCCATCCTGTTGCAGTATAATGTCCATGTCAAATTCGTCTGGATTATTTTCGACAGTTGTCACTATGAGTGGATCTATCACTGTTTCCAGCATTTCCAAATAGAGGGCACCCGTCAAATTTTCCTCAATGAATAGCGGACCGATAATATGGTCACCCAGTATCCCTGCCCACACATTAACTTTTTGGGGAAACTGGGTATGAGTTTCGCGAAAAAGTCGAGGATTTTCATCGGACCAGTACCTCACATTTTGTCTATGCACATGACCGTTTAAAAAAAAAGTAGCCTCATCACTGAAACAAATATGTTTTAAATAGCTGGGATTTTGTAAAATATTGTTAGATACTATTTCACAATATTCTAGACGGCGGTCTGGATCATCGTCCGTCAGTTCATGCACCATTTTTATTTTGTAGGGATGAAATTTTTTTTTTTCAGAATTCTCAATACCGTCATCTGCGAAACCTCACAATTCAATGCTACAGTTCTACTCGATGAGGACGGGTTATTCACAAACTCGCTCATAATGTCCACTTGTTTATCTTCTCCTGTAATTGATCGCCCAGAACGTGGTTTATTTTGCACACTGCCGTTCTCATAAAATTTTTCCACTAATTGTTTGAAATAATGTCTATCAATAGGGTGATCCGGAAAACGTTCATTGAACATTCGTACCGCCGCATGATAATTTCGATGAGCCTCACCAAAAATTACAATTGCTTCGCATTTCTCATTCAACGCACGTGGTGCAACCATTATTTGAAGATGAATAGCAAGCATAACTAACAGCTAGAATACACTGACTCGCACTATCCGTGATATCATTTTCTTGTATTGACCATTTATCCGCAAACACCCAAAAACACCTACAAAAACGTGCAGTTAATATCTACGCACACGACAAATACGTCTCACTTGACGTCTGACCCAACACCGATATCATACAGGGCCGACTTTGTAATTCGAAGGGTGAGTGCGCTACGTTAATTGTCGTTATTCTTAAACATTCCTAACTCTTGAAATAATGTAGCATATTTCAATTCCTTTGCACGGTTGAATAGAGAATAAAACCCCCTTTCAAATAAGCTATCACTCACCACCCCATGCTATTTAAATTTTTTGACAGGGTTGCTCCCCTCCAGTCAGGGATGAAATTAGGGGTGCACTATACATACGAGAATGTACACTGTAGACATCAAAAATCGACGTGTCTCGGCGATTTTCCTAACAAGAGTCCCGTAACGAGTTCGATAGGGGGGGTAACACTTATGATGCGCACTGTGTAACAACTCCCCTTTTTATGAAAAAGTTGATGCTATATGCTGCAGCAACTTTTCAGGCATGGTTTTTACTGAAACTCGGGTTGAGTTCAATTTCTTCTTCTTCGACAGGTTCTCCAATTTGGTAACTGGGCCGTCTTCTTGGGAAGAATTTTGAAAGGGCTCGGAACTTGTTCCTATTTCTTGGCGGTGAGGGTGGATCATCGTTTCTTGTTGATGTAAAAATTATTAAGGCAATAATACAATAAGTGAACCATGACATATGTTTTGTAACGAAAGTTTCATTAATTAATTTATCAAGTTGATCTGAATATTCATTCAATTTATATTGGGCTGTATTTGAATCATCAACATCAATTTTGTTCAATTTCAGAGGTTTCAGTTTTGGAAAATCAATTTTGTCAGGAAGTCCTGAACAACAGTGGAAAGGTATCAAGATTTCATGAATTTTGTATGTTATATTTTTCTCAATCAATGGGAACTTCTTTGCATGAACTCTTGTACTTCCAATGAATGCATAACAATTTTCATTCATTTTCAAAATAGTATTTGTTTCAATGATTTTGGTTTTTGCTTCTTTGTTACAATTCATAGTTACAGGTAAGGGATCTGAGAGAATTATAAGCCATGTATTGAAATAAATTTCATATACGTTATAATCTTTTGCGAATAGCAAATTCGTTTTGCAAGCTTTCGGTAGTTCCATCAGATGTCTGAATATTTGAGCCTCACAAATGGCATTATTGTCAATAGGATAAGGTAAAACTTTTTCACAAATTTTCATACGATGAAAAAGGGTTTTACAATTTTCGAATTTTGGTATAATGACGTATGACAGTGAATCATCATCTTTTCCAATATACTTTATATCAGTAGGAAGTATACCGGGTGTTTCACAATGGGTGAAACATTAGAAGTATCTGGAGAACAGAAAGACAGATCATTTCGAAACTTTGTGGGCGTGGATAATCAAACTTGCTCTATCCGTCTAAAATATTTTCATCAATACAGTGTTGCCGCTTGTATCAGAAAGTAGTAGCTACTTTGTTTTTTCAAATGGAACACCTCGTATATTAAATCATTTTTGGAATCCTTATAAGATTCCTCACAACTTTCCCACATAATTCCCTATACCTATCTGTGACGATTTCCGAGATAAAAATTATTTTTTCCAATTCTTGTGCAAAACCTGACCATTGAAAAATATCAATTTTTTCCCAATGCAAATTTACAAAATATTGCAATTTGGGTTATAGCTGCATAAGACCATTAAGTATTCTGTCGATGAACTGGATCTCAGTTTCAGCATACAGGGAGGCTCAGAAGTGAGTTTCTTCCGGGGACTCATGAAAATGACTGAAACTCCGTTTTTTTAAATGAAACACCTTGTATATTATTACTCATTTGAAAAGCTGTAACATTTTTCAATTTAATTGAGTATACTTTTCCTATACCTATCTCGTACAGTTTGTTAGTTATGATCACTTATGTTATGAATTCGTCTTCAATAAAATAAATATTGGATAGTGATTTAGATAGTAGGCTATGAACTTCATTCTGACAGAGAACTAACATGTTATTCCTTCATTGTCATCCTGTATTCAAGTTGCATGGGTGTGAAAGTACTATGGCAGAAAATAATTACTCGAATGTGGTTTTGATGGATTTATTCATCATTTATGGTCAATGTAACAAGAATATCAGTAGAACATGCAGAGAGTTTGATGAAAAGTATGCTGATTTACCTCGAATGAATTTGAGAAAATTCATTAGATTGAAGAGAAATTTTGAAATGTTTGTATCATCATGAAAAGCTAAAAGTATCAAAGTCTAACATGTGTATTAATAAATAAATCATTTCAATAAATGTTCAAAATGTGTACCATTCGTTTCCAAACACTTTCTTATGCGAACATCAACGGCATCTATTGTGGCTCTTTGAATTTCATTTGGATCTAATTCCTGAAACGCTAGGGTCACTCGATGTTCTAATTCTTCCCTTGTGTTGACCGGTGTTCTGTAGACTCTTTGCTTGATAGTGCCCCACAAATAAAAGTCTAGGGGTGTAAGATCAGGGGATCTAGGGGGCCAGTTCCATGGACCCAAACGTCTAATCCATCGATCGTCAAATATACGGTCCAATTCCAACCCGACTTCTGCAGTGCAATGAGCAGGAGCTCCATCAAGTTGATACCAACATGTTCGATATTGTTCTAGTGTCAGTTCTTCAATGAAATCCCCAACCGTTGTCCTCAAGATATTCAAATATTTTCCAGAATTAAGGTTTTCATCATAAATCAAAAAGCGCAGTTGATTGTCCATAATTAAACAGAAAACGTTGAAACTAAATTTTTCTTGAAATCCCATTTCTCTTGTGACATGCGGATTTTCGGTTGCCCAGTAATGAAGATTCCTCCTGTTGAAAATACCTTCCCTCGAAAATTTTGATTCATCAGTCCATATTATCTTCTTGAGAAAATCTTCGTCTACTTGTGTACGCACCATCAACATTTCACATAGTTCGATCCTTTGCTGAGAGTCTTGGGGCTTGAGAGCTTGAACTTAATGAAATTTGTAGTCATGCATTCCGTGTTCCTTCAGAATCCTATGAACTGATGAAAGTTTCACACCTAAATCGTGAACCGCACTACGAATGGAAGCTTGAGGATTCCCGTGGAAGTATGCCAAAACATTTATTGCGTTGTCCTCATTACCTGTCACAGGTCTAGGCAAGTTTCTTGTTCCTTTCAAAGAAGATCCAAACATTTCAAAATTTCTCTTCAATCTAATGAATTTTCTCAAATTCATTCGAGGTAAATCAGCATACTTTTCATTAAACTCTCTGCATGTTCTACTGATATTCTTGTTACATTGACCATAAATGATGAATAAGTCCATCAAAATGATGAATGAGTCCCCGGAAGGAACTCACTTCTGAGCCTCTCTGTATGCTGAAACTGAGATCCAGTTCATCGACAGAATACTTAATGGTCATATGCAGCTATAACCCAAATTGCAATATTTTGTAAATTTGCATTGGGAAAAATTGATATTTTTCAATGGTCAGGTTTTGCACAAAAATTGGACAAAATAATTTTTATCTCGGAAATCGTCACAGATATGTATGGGGAATTATGTGGGAAAGTTGTGAGGAATCTTATAAGGATTCCAAAAATGATTTAATATACGAGGTGTTCCATTTGAAATAACAAAGTAGCTACTACTTTCTGATACAAGCGGCAACACTGTATTGATGAAAATATTTTAGACGGATAGAGCAAGTTTGATTATCCACGCCCACAAATTTTTGAAATGATCTGTCTTTCTGTTCTCCAGATACTTCTAATGTTCCATCCACTGTGAAACACCCGGTATGATGTAATCCAGTTCTATTATCCAGAATAGGAATAGGATAAGGTCGATAGATTGTGTAAACTTCGGGTTCAACAAGTGGTATTTTCAAAATAAAGACAACTTTTGAATCAGTTTGAAATGCTGAAAGTTCAATTAAGTCGAGATACTTTGCGACTGAAGCTATTTTAGGTTGTATAGGAAGATAACTTTTTTCTAATGTTTGAGATATTTCTTGAAGGGCATTCACTAAGTCTGATGGTTTGATTATCGATGTATGAATAATTCTTAATCGAGCAAAGGTAATTGATTGTAAGATATTATTCACGTAATCTTCTAAATAGACATAACTTTCCATGAGAGATTCACAAATGTCTAGAGTTTTAAACTTAGCTTCAACTAATGCAAATTCGTCAGAGAGTTTGTATATTGACTTTTCGATATTTTTGATATCTTCATTGAATGTGGCTTCATCGACTTGTAATTTTTGTATTGTTTCATTAAAATTTCTAATGACTGAAGTGGTTACTGAAATTTGGTTTTTCAGTAAGTTTTCAATTTGATGTTCGTCTCGATATAGTTGGTTGATAGAGTTAGTAAAGTATTCTCCATCTGAAGCGTCAAGGTTGCCAGATATTGCTTTCCAAACGCTTCCGATACCATCTATTAATCCGCGTTTCGTTCTTCGCGAGTATTCTTCAGTATCATATTTTATTTGATAATATTTTGATTCAATTGAATTTGCTATTTGATTCAACATAGTAAGATGTGGTTTTATATCAGCGTAAAAATGATTCATTCTAGGGTTGTCGGTTTCGAACAAAAGGATTGAATCATTTAAAATGACTTGGTTATGATCTAATGTATGTCTTACGGGGCTTAGATCTTTATACACTAATAGTGTCCAGTGGTCGTTGGAGATTTTGGAATAGCCTTCTTCGTTGTAGTATATTCCAATTGTATTATTTATGGGTCGAAGTGTGTATTGTGCTGCGCACAGGGGCAAAAGGATGAGTAGTATCATCTGAAAAGAAATTATTCATGATAAGGTTTTAATTTATCGAAATTAAATTTACTTCGTTGTTTAGTAGTAAGATTTTCAACAAGGGCTGAATTTTGATACACTTCAATAATTTTGAAGGGACCATTGAATTTATTTTGTAACTTAGAGCCTATTTGACTTTCTTTTACATATACTTTGTCTCCAATTTTGAACTCGTATGGTTCTTGTTTTAAACGTTCATCAAAGCGAACTTTTGCTTTTTCTTTGCTACGCTTTATACGTTCTCTAGCTATTTTATAATAATACGATATTCGATTATTTAAATCTCTTACATATTTACTAATTAATTGTTCTTGGTTATAAGTTTTCTCTGGTGGTCTACTTGAAGTATGACCGAAAATTAATTCGTATGGTGTGAAACCATGAGATTTGTTAGTACAGTTATTATAGCATATTACTGCATATGGTAATATATTTAAAGGGTGTTCATTGGGGTATTCTGAAAGATATGCTCTGATCATTTCAGTCAGAGTTGCATGGAAACGTTCGAGGGATCCATTTGATTGGGGATGATCAGTACTTGAAAATGTTAATTTCATGTCATAAAGTTGACAAAGGTCCTTCATTAGAGTATTATTAAATTCTCTTCCTGAATCACAGTGGATTCGAAGTGGTGTTCCATAATGTTGGAAGAAAAGCATAAGGGTGTGTATGACTGATTTGGCTGACTTGTTTTCTAGTGGGTAGGCTTGAGTGAATTTTGTGAGTTCATCTCGGATAGTCAAGATATAATTGTCACTTGGGATTTGTAATATGTCAATGTTGATTCGTTCGAAAGGTGTTTTCGGTGTTTCCGTTATCACGAAAGGGTTTTGTAGGTTTTTCCTACAAATTTTTGTCTTTTGACAAATTTCACATTTGTTAATAAAGTTTTCAACATCTTTAGTTATACCTTGCCAGTCATATTTTTCTTTGATTCTTCGAAGTGTTTCGTTAATACCTCGGTGTAGATTTGATTTACCGTTGTGATATTGATCGAGGATTATTGGAATTTGGTCACGATCTGGAGTTTTAGTTATGTTTTGACATATGATTAGTTTTATGTCTTCTTTATCTGAAAGAATATACGAAAGTAATTCTTGGAGTGGTAGTTCGGGATTGTTTTCAATATAATACGTTTCATTAGCTTTTAACTCATGTTGGTCTTTATAAAGCGAAATGAACATACAGTGTCACCGATAAAGTCCGCATCAGATGGAAAACTTTTTTATTTATCGTTTTGCGTGAAATTTGATTTTGGCAGTAGATTTTGCTTAAGAAATGATGTCAAATGGCGTCTACAAAATAGGTCACGTGATTTCCTTAACCTGTCAAAATTGACATTTAAAAAAAGAAACATCGAAAAATTACATTATTCTTCAAAATATCCAAAAATATCAAAGGATAAAAACATTTTCTTTTGTGATTTTATACCCACACACCAAGTTTCAAACCCATAATAAGTATTTTATATTTTCACTATTTTTCCGCACTCCTGCTTTTTCTACTTATCAAAATTTAAGCACACCTGTACTAAATCATTTATTTTAACTAAACTCGTCACCGAATTTCTTTTTTTGTGATATAATAATATTTTATTGATGTTAAAAACTAATTTTGAAAAATAAAAGTTGTCAAACTTGATGCAAAGTTCATCTAGTTTCAACGGGGCTTTCAAAACTATACAGTACTTGAGTTTTTTAATGAGCAAATGGCCTCACAATATGAATTAGAACAAAACTGAACATCAGGAACAATATCTTAGAGTGTTTATTGTTTTTTTAACAAAAAATACAGTGGAATTTAATCTTAATCAAAAGGAACTGAAAATAAACATGTACCTTTACCTAATAGCAAAAAAAACACGAAAAAAAGACTCACGACATTAAATACACTACATTTCTGTATGTCTTCCATCGCGTTCTATGCAGATAATTGTCCTTCTTGATACATCTTTTATTGAGTTGCTGATACTCACAGGGTTTATGTTTAAAATAGAGTTTCTAATAACAGTTTCTAGGTGATTCACGTCACGAAAAGGTCTTTGTTTATAAACGATTTGTTTTAAGTAACCCCACAAGAAAAAATCTAGTGGGGTTAAATCTGGCGACCTAGGCGGCCATATTTCCTCCATATTTCGCCCAATAACTTTGCCCCTAAACATTTCTAATAGTTTCTCTTTGACTTGTCTTGAACTATGAATAGGAGCCCCGTCACATTGATACCACAGACTGTGTCTTATTTCAACCGGCATATTGTCCACTATATCACTGATCTCAGTATTTAGAAATTGCAAATGATCCTGAGAAGTTAAATTGTGTCTAAAAAAGAATGGTCCCATTACCTGATTATTTAAAACACCGCACCACACATTTGTTTTAAATGAATATTGGTCCCGACATTCTATCACAAAATGAGGATTTTCCTGAGCCCACCACCTACAATTCTGGGAACTGACTACGCCGTTCGATGTGAAGGTAGCTCCGTCGGTCCATAGGATGTTGTAAGGAAATTTTCTGTTTGATCCTACTTCTCCTTGGTACCAGAGAGAGAAATCTAGTCGAACATCGAAATCTCTTTCCTTTGAGGTATTTATAAATTTGGGTTTGTAGGGTTTGAATTTATTTTTATGTAAAATTGCTCTTACGCTTTCTCTTTTAACGCCAGTTCTATCTACAATATTGGTAATACTTGATTTTCCATGTTCGATAACATCCAGGCAGACAGCCAACTGAACCTCATCATTATTGCGTGATGGATTATGACGTTTTTTGAAAGTATTTTCAACTGAACCAGTCAGTTTAAATTTTTTTTAAATCCTACTTACAGTGGATTGCTGTACATGTCTACCAGGATGTCTTGCGTTAAAAATATCAGCCACTTGTCGATGCACTGTGTTTTCACCACAAATTAGCACAATTTCAATTTTTTCTTGTAAAGATAACATATTATTTTAATTTTCATACATTACATTGAACTAACGGGCAATAATTTATTCAGTGAAAGTGACGTTTTCTAAAACACATTATGTAGTTTCATATTTTTTCACAGCCTACCCAGTTTTTTCAAATTAGTGTTGTTAGCGGAGTAGGTAAATGTAAATACTATGAGTTTTTTTCTTTTATTGAATGGGCTTCAAGAATCACGAAATGATGTTTCCTAATGTTCCGTTTTGTTCTAATTCATATTGTGAGGCCATTTGCTCATTAAAAAACTCAAGTACTGTATAGTTTTGAAAGCCCCGTTGAAACTAGATGAACTTTGCATCAAGTTTGACAACTTTTATTTTTCAAAATTTGTTTTTAACATCAAAGAGGCTCTTAAAATATTATTATATTACAAAAAAAAGAAATTCGGTGACGAGTTTAGTTAAAATAAATGATTTAGTACAGGTGTGCTTAAATTTTGATAAGTAGAAAAAGCAGGAGTGCGGAAAAATAGTGAAAATATAAAATACTTATTATGGGTTTGAAACTTGGTGTGTGGGTATGAAATTACAAAAGAAAATGTTTTTATCCTTTGATATTTTTGGATATTTTGAAGAATAATGTAATTTTTCGATGTTTCTTTTTTTAAATGTCAATTTTGACAGTTTAAGGAAATCACGTGACCTATTTTGTAGACGCCATTTGACATCATTTCTTAAGCAAAATCTACTGCCAAAATCAAATTTCACATAAAACGATAAATAAAAAAGTTTCCCATTTGATGCGGACTTTATCGGTGACACCGTACGTGCAACACTTTTGCTTGAGAGAATATTTAGTTTTTTGTCTGCGAAGTCATAGTGTTCTTCAAATATGTCTTCTATAATTGCTTCGTGTAATTGGTTAAGTTTCTTTTGTTGCATGACAGTTATGATGTTTTTATGACTTTTGTCTAATAGTTGAGAATTTGAAAATTGTATTTTCGAATAATCAATTATTGATTTTGTTTGACATAGTTTAAGAAAATTTTTGAATTCTTCTTCAAGAGTTTCAGGTGATATTTCGGTTTGTTCAGATGTTTCAGATTCGTTTTCGGATTCGTTTTCAGAGTTGTTTGTCAAAATTTTGTGGTGGAGTTTGAAAGTATCTGAAAAATGATTGATTTTGATGCGAGATAGTGCATCTGCGTTTTTATTACATTTTCCAGGTTTATAAATTATTTCATAGTCATATTCTTCGAGTTTGAGTCTCCATCTTGCGAGTCTGCTTCCAGGGTCTTTTATACTAAAGATCCAAGTTAATGGCCTATGGTCGCAATAAAGTTTAAATTTTCTGCCGTAAATATAAGGTCTAAAGTGTTCAACTGACCAAACAATTGCAAGCAATTCTCTTTCAATAGTTGAATATTGTGTTTCAGCAGGGCAAAGAGTTCTTGAAGCAAATGCAATGGGCAAATCTTGTCCAATGCGTCCTTGTGAAAGAACAGCATCAATTGCGTATGAGGATGCGTCTGTCGTTAGAATGAATGGTTCATCGAAATTAGGATATATTAATATAGGAGATTTGGAAAGAATTTCTTTCAGTTGGTCGAAAGCTCTTTCACATTCTTCATTGAAGAAAAATGGAACATCTTTTTGTAATAATCGTGTCATAGGTTTAGATATTTTAGCAAAATTTGGAATAAATCTACGATAATAACCTGCTAGTCCAAGAAATGACTTGATGTCTTTTGGATTTTTTGGTTCAGGATATTTTATTACCGCTTCAATTTTTTCGGGGTTTGGTTTTACTCCTTCTTCGGATATGATATGTCCGAGATAGGTAACTTCCTTTTTTAGAAATTCACATTTGTCGGGTTGAATTTTGAGATTAGCATTTCTCAATCGTTTGAATACTTCATTCAATCGAGATATGTGATCATGTAATGTTGCAGAATAAATTATGATGTCGTCCATGTAGACCAAACATCGTTCGTTCTGTATACCAGTCAAAATGTTGTCTACCACTTTTTGGAAAGTAGAAGGGCCGTTTTTCAATCCAAAGGGCATACGAAGGAATTCGTAGTGACCGTTTTATACGATTGACTCGGTTGGCTCAAAAGAGGATCGTTCGTTATTGGAAAATAACTTTCTGAAAAGTCTTCATCGGCTTTTATTAGAGGAACGGTTTTGTAATTCAAAATCAGTTGTTTGTTTTTTATATCAACGATTCCTTGGTAATGTTCTAAGAAATCAATTCCTAAGATTCCGTCAAAAGCGATGTCTAAATCGTAAATAAAAATTTTATGGGGATCATTGTCTACAAATGGTACGAGGGTTGATTCTGTGACAATAATCGAGTTGTTTGTTATACCTGAGATTGTTACATATTCTGGTATTCGAATTGGTAGAGTTTCACATGGTTTTTGTTTTAAAACAGAAATTCCGGCACCCGTATCAATGAGTAGTCGATAAGTTCTTGTTGTGTCGTAAATATAGTATAAATTTGCTGGACTAACGCTATTAATTCTCGCGTTCAAATGCGAAGGTTTTCTTTCATTGTTTTGTTGAGATTGTGCATAGTTTCTTTCTGGTCGGATGTAGGTGTCTTTGTATCGAGGCAATGATTGTTTATCGGAATATTGCTGATAGGAGGACCGATGGACAAGTGGTCTGTTTGAAAATCCTGATATTGTTCGTCGTATGGTTCATAATTAATTGGGTTATAATAAGCGTCATCATAGTATTCGTCTTGATTATCAGTATAATCAAAGCATTGTTCGGAATAGTCGTAATTGTTATCGTAATATGGGTCATCATTATAATATTGACTTTCATTATTCAAGATATGCGTTCTCTGAAACTGGCCTTTCTGATAATTCGGATTGGGTTGAATTACCGTATTGCGTGGTTGAAAATTTGTTGAAGATCTTGCTTGTTGTCTTATTTGTTGAGATTGACCAGGTTGATTGGGATTAAATTGAGGACGAGGTTGGTTTTCAAAATTCGGTCGATATTGACTTGAGAAATTGGGTCTTTGTTGGAAATTTTGTTGATTTTGAAAATTGGGTCGTTGTTGAAAATTCATTGGAGGTCTGGGTCGAAAAGATTGTTGTTGGTATGATTGATTTAGATTTGGTTTTGGTTTTTGATTATAGCTGGGATGTGATCTTTGAATTTTTTGTGATTCAAAATATGAAAGTTGAATTTCTCGTTTGATTCTTTGAGCTGCATCTGCCATTGTATATGGATTGCTGGCTCTTATTATTTGTCCTATCCGTGGTTCTAATCCGGTTAATAATGTATTGAGAGTCATATTATTTATTAGGGATATTTGCGCCTCTTTCTGATCTGCAGTAAGACCAGATTTATTCACACAGGCTACCATTTTTGCGTTATGAGTTTGAAGTCGTGAATGGAAAGCTATACCTGTCTCTCCATTCAATTGTCGCATTCTTTGAAGATCTTGTATGAGAGAATTTAAGTCTCGGGTATCACCAAAATGAGTGTTCAATAGTTGTTTTATAGCAGTATACGTTATTGGATTTTGAGAATTTACTAGTACTGCTGCTTTTCCTTTTAATCGATTTTTGAAATGAGTTATCAATAGACATTTTTGATCATTCGTTGCCAGATGGTAAGCTTGGTCGCATGCATTCAAAAATGTATTTAGAAGAATACTGTCGCCATCGAAATCAGGTATTAGTGAAAATAATTCTGAAAGTTTGTATGGTTCGATTTCAGGTGGATTTTCAGGCATTTTCTTCTTTCTTTTTCTTCAGCTGTATGAAGAAGTATCGATGTAAATTATTTTATTCTTCAGCTGTATGAAGAATTTTTTGATTTTATTTTCTTCACTTGTTTTATGGAGAAAATAAATAATTGGGTGGAATGGATGAAAATGGGAATGAATAAGAGAACTTTGAAAAATACAATCAATGGAAAGATGATCAATCAAAGTCACTTACGTTTGATGCTTGTTTGTTTGTCGAATGTCTCTGCCAGGGGCTTCACTAGGTGTTCCTATCCACAGGGAGATTCAACGGAGTGGTTGACGATGGGTGTCTTGAATTGCTGCCAGGGGCTTCACTAGGTGTTCCTAATCCACAGGAATTCAAGGCTGGTTTGAGGTTTTCTTTCTTCTTAAATCTACGTTGCTTTCCTTTCTTCTCAATTCTACGTTGCTTTTCGAGTCGTTCCCTTTGCGACGGATGAAATCCTACTTCATAAGCGTTGCTCCACTGGGGTGAGTAGCGGTTGACGACTTACACGTGTTCCCTCAGCGTTGAAGAGACCGTCCGCTCACTGGGCTTGCTCGTGGTTCTTTTTTCTTTAAGATCTGGAGATCACCGTAGGAGCACTACTTGGAGAAATCCGGTTGACTTCTACGTTTCAGATATCTTTCATATAACATGGTCTTATTGGTCTTATTTATTTAATCGAACACTTATTGGTCAATTATAGCTATAAAATACTCTATAAGCTGCCAAACATTTCTCCTTTGCCCATTTCTCTCCCTGCGGCCCAATCCTCCCACCCCCTTCGCCCCAATCCTCCCACCCCCTTCGCCATAGTCCTCTTCCTCGTCCCATTCCTCTTCCCCTTCCTCGTCCTCTTCCCCTACCTCTCAATCCCCTTCCTCGTCCTCTTGCTCGCCCTACAACAATTTTTGTAACAATGATGTGTCTTGTCCGGAAAATTATTATAAAAATATTCGATGTGTATTATTTTCGATTGCATTCTCAGTTATTGATTGATTTATATATATATATATATATATATATATATATATATATATATATATATATATATATATATATACAGGGTGAGTCAACAAGATTCCCGTGGTCGATTGCTACGTTGTGAATCACTATTTCGATTTCTTATATTTTTTTTGCCAAACGGACCATTAAAGACTATCTTCCAAAATTATTCTTATTCATACAGGGTGCATCATTGAAGCGTGGCTGACCAAAGTTGGTCTTTTTCAAATGAAACACCCAGTATATTTTCATATATTCCGATCCGCTGTTTCATTGGCTGGTCAACGATTTTTTCTATTTTGGATTCCGTTGCGGCGTTGCCGAGTTATCTAAAAAATATCTATTTTGCAGACTTCTTTTTGAAAAATCAAATATTTCACGTTTCGAAATATTAAGTGGAGATAATTCGGGAATCGATAGTCGAAACATTGAAGTTAATTGTGAATATGGTGAATATTGTATAAATTATACAGGATGTTCGGTACAACAATACAAACTTGGTCATTTTCAAACATCAATATTTTAATTTTTTCAAATGGAACACCCTGTATGTTATCATTCATATCAACTCTTTTTTAATGACTCTTCAATTTCTATTCTCAATGTCATGTGCCTAAAATAACCCGTTTCCGAGATATTTGACATCCTAAAGATGGGGGCCTTTCCACAGAAAATATTGACAATATTCGTATTTTGTATCATATTTGAAAGTAAACTCTATAAATCATATTAACCCAATAATAAAACAAATTATTATATACATTCAAATCAGAAGAAAGAAAACAAAATAATTAATGCAGCAAATGTTCAATGTGCCTGCCATTTTCACTAATACACAGTCTCAATCTATTCTGGAAACTATTCTCCACACGTTCCAGCATGTCTTCTGAAATTTCCCTGAAAGCAGTCCGAATTCTTGCTTTCATATT
The DNA here is from genome assembly GCA_032362365.1 of Zygogramma bicolorata. Taxonomy (NCBI): domain Eukaryota; kingdom Metazoa; phylum Arthropoda; class Insecta; order Coleoptera; family Chrysomelidae; genus Zygogramma; species Zygogramma bicolorata. The sequence continues at coordinate 44,538 of JAVJAQ010000323.1, forward strand.
TTCAGATGTTGTAGGCAGAGTTTGATAAACAACCCATTTAATGTATCCCCATAGAAAGAAATCCATTTTTGTGAGGTCCGGTGACCTGGGAGGCCACTGAACTGGCCCTCCTCTACCTATCCATTTTCCACGAAATGTATTGTTGAGGTATTCCCGTACATTAGTATGGTAATGTGCAGGCGCACCATCTTGTTGGAGCCACATTCTCTGCCTTGTTGCCAATGGCAGATCATCTAATAAATTGTATAGCTGTCGCAAAAACCTAAGATATTCTCTTCCATTAAGATGACCATTGAAAAAAAATGGCCCTATCACTCGCCGTCCAATGACACCTCCCCAAACATTCAGTGACCAACGTTGTTGGTGATTGACATATCTAACGAAATGGGGATTTTCAGTTGCATAATAGTGCATATTATGCCGATTCACATGGCCATTGTTGTGAAACGTGGCTTCGTCCGAAAATAGAACATACTCAAAAAAATCATGTTCATCTCTGATTTTATTTACACCCCATTGGCAAAACCGCATTCGCTTTGGAAAATCTCTTTCAGTTAGCTCCTGCATCAACTGCATATGATATGGATGGAAATTGCATTTTCTCACCATCCGAGAAACACTACTTTGTGATATTCCCAACTCCCTACTCAGAATACGTGTACTTACATGGGGATTGTCGGTAATATGTAATGCTATATCAAGAGTATTTTCATCATTCGTAACAGGACGGGCACGTTCAAACTTTTTGTAAAATACTGTTCCGGTTTCCTCAAATCTTGTTTTGAGGGCTTGAAATGCTCGCATGTCTGGATGTCTTTTCTCAGGAAACTTTTGTTGGTATAATCTAGATGCCAGTAAGCAGTTACCGTCACTTTCCCCCAAAGCATAAACCATTTGAACCATATCCTCTGAACAATAATTCATAATGCCACATTTGTCGACACAACTGGATTGTAGTTTGACAGTTACCTCTATTTACAAATGCCGATAGTCATTTTTTTCAGCGGTAGTCATGGATAACTAAACTAGAAAAAATAGTTACTTTTCAAAATTTCTTTTGCCATGCTAGTTATTTATAATTTTTCAAGAATGCTCTCGAAGAAGGATAAAATAATTAAAGCGGCATTCAGTGTCAGTATTTTCTGTAAAGAAACGTATAGGTGAAAATTTTGCAGGATTGTTGATTTGCCATTGAACAATTCCTTTAAAAACCACAATATCTCGGAAACGGGTTGTTTTAGGCACATGACATTGAGAATGAAAATTGAAGAGTCATTAAAGAGGAGTTGATATGAATGATAACATACAAGGTGTTCCATTTGAAAAAATCAAAATATTGATGTTTGAAAATGGTCAAGTTTGTATTGTTGTACCGAACATCCTGTATAATTTATACAATATTCACCATATTCACAATTAACTTCAATGTTTCGACTATCGATTCCCGAATTATCTCCACTTAATATTTCGAAACGTGAAATATTTGATTTTTCAAAAAGAAGTCTGCAAAATAGATATTTTTTAGATAACTCGGCAACGCCGCAACGGAATCCAAAATAGAAAAAATCGTTGACCAGCCAATGAAACAGCGGATCGGAATATATGAAAATATACTGGGTGTTTCATTTGAAAAAGACCAACTTTGGTCAGCCACGCTTCAATGATGCACCCTGTATGAATAAGAATAATTTTGGAAGATAGTCTTTAATGGTCCGTTTGGCAAAAAAAATATAAGAAATCGAAATAGTGATTCACAACGGAGCAATCGACCACGGGAATCTTGTTGACTCACCCTGTATATATATATATATATATATATATATATAGGGTGTATCTAAATGACACCGAAAAAATTAAAGGGGTGATTCTGTGATGAAAATTAATGTGAGTGTTTGGTATACATTTTTTTGAAAAAACCCTCCCCGGAAAAGTTACACCCCTTCGAAAATTAAAAAAAAAAATTGGTTTTTCTTTTTCATTTTCCCTGTATATCAAGCTAAAGACACGAAACTTGGTAAACATTATCTGTCAATAAGAGTACACTTTTTGAAATTTTTTCAACCCTGAAGTATGCTTAGAAGGGGTTGATTATTTCAACCCCTAAGATATTTTTTCTTACAACTTTTTTTTAGATGAAAATTTTTTCTTTAAAAAAGTATGACTGAAAAGCTCAATTCATTGACTAACTCTTTTAACTCTACAAGTTTTTTCTAAAACTTGAGCATTCACGAGAAAAAAATCTAATGCAATGCATTTTCAAAAAGATGAGCTAACGCGAGTGTATTTTGCGTCAAGTCTAGTGGCCTGTGCTTTGCATAAAAACATTAATACTGACACTAGGATTGTGTAGTGTCATTTTCTGCCACCCATCTTAAACCCTCCCCGGAAAAGTTACACCCCTTCGAAAATTAAAAAAAAAATTGGTTTTTCTTTTTCATTTTCCCTGTATATCAAGCTAAAGACACGAAACTTGGTAAACATTATCTGTCAATAAGAGTACACTTTTTGAAATTTTTTCAACCCTGAAGTATGCTTAGAAGGGGTTGATTAATACAACCCCTAAGATATTTTTTCTTATAACTTTTTTTTAGATGAAAATTTTTTCTTTAAAAAAGTATGACTGAAAAGCCCAATTCATTGACTAACTTTTTTAACTCTACAAGTTTTTTTCGAAAACTCAAGCATTTATGAGAAAAAAATAAATAAGCTCATGTAAAATAGCATTTTATTGAACAACAACCAACCAAATTATGATTATGAGACTTATAACTAAAAACAAAAGTGAACAAAAACCTGTCGAATATCGACAATACAATTATAATGAATGTTGAAAATGACCGCCTTCAGCTTCAATACAAGCATCTACCCTTTTCCTCATAGAATTGCGTATACGATGAAATATTCCTGGAGAATTTCTTATAGTTTCACACCCTGCCACAATGCGGTTTCGCAGATCATCGATATTTTCAACTGGGTTTGTATATATCAAAGATTTCAGATATCCCCATATGCAAAAATCCAAAGGATTAAGGTCAGGGGAGCGGGCTGGCCAGTTCACAGGTCCTCCTCGACCTATCCATTGATTGGCATACACCTCATCCAGGTGAGTTCTTGCACGTATACTAAAATGAGCTGGTGCACCATCGTGCATAAACCATGAATGTTGCCTAATTTGAATGGGAACCTCTTCAAGAAGAACAGGTAATTCTTCAAGGAGATGACAATATGCTTCACCATTTAATCGTAGCGGAAGAAAATGGGGACCAATTAAATGATTATCAATAATTCCGAGCCACACGTTTAATGAAAATGTATACTGATGATTTCCTTCAAAAAAGCCATGAGGATTTTCGTCAGCCCAAAGGTGATTGTTGTGAAAATTTCTAATACATTCTCTTGAGAAATTCGCCTCGTCAGTAAATAAAATATTACCTAAGAACTGTGGTGCTTGGCCAATCATATTAATAAGCCACTGACAAAAAATCACACGGGGTAAAAAATCTCGAATCATTAACGCCTGCACCCGTTGAAGATGATAGGGATACAACATTTGTTCTTTTAAAATTCTAAAAACAACGGAATGGCTTACATGTAGGACACGAGCTATTTTCCTGGTACTAGTTTCTGGGAATTCTTCAATTGAATTAAGTACGGCTTCTTCTACAGCTGCAGTTCTAACTTCTCTAGTACGACCAGAATCATAACTTCTTTTTTCAAAATTACCACGTTCCCGCAAGCGTCGGTGAATAGTTGTGAACGTAGTATGATGGGGTAGTCTACGCTGTGGGTACTGTTCAGCATAAAGTCTTTGCGCTTCCAATGAATTACCGTTAGCACGACCGTATGTAAAATGCATATCTGCCATTTCCAAATTCGAATATGCATTCATATTTTCAATCAACTAATATTTCCTACAATACACAATCATAAAACTTGTGAAACAATAAGATGGGTGGCAGAAAATGACACTACACAATCCTAGTGTCAGTATTAATGTTTTTATGCAAAGCACAGGCCACTAGACTTGACGCAAAATACACTCGCGTTAGCTCATCTTTTTGAAAATGCATTGCATTAGATTTTTTTTCTCGTGAATGTTCAAGTTTTAGAAAAAACTTGTAGAGTTAAAAAAGTTAGTCAATGGATTGAGCTTTTCAGTCATACTTCTTTAAAGAAAAAATTTTCATCTGAAAAAAAGTTGTAAGAAAAAATATCTTAGGGGTTGAAATAATCAACCCCTTCTAAGCATACTTCAGGGTTGAAAAAATTTCAAAAAGTGTACTCTTATTGACAGATAATGTTTACCAAGTTTCGTGTCTTTAGCTTGATATACAGGGAAAATGAAAAAGAAAAACCATTTTTTTTTTAATTTTCGAAGGGGTGTAACTTTTCCGGGAACGGTTTTTTCAAAAAATTTTATACCAAACACTCACATTAATTTTCATCACAGAATCACCCCTTTAATTTTTTCGGTGTTATTTAGATACTACCAATTTATTTTCTACTACTTGTTTCTATTATACTAAAAAAACTGCTCTATTTACATTCATATTGCCCTTTGCAATGTATACAATCACAAAAGCCAAAAACCTACTGACAGTTTGAATTGATATAATAAAAGATATTAATAATCAAATGCAAGAATTCCAGTTACCATGAGGCGGGGGCGTCCTCCCACGAGGGGGCGTCCTCTGGACTACAGGGGGCGTCCTCTGGACTACAGGGGGCGTCCTCTGGACTACAGGGGGCGTCCTCTGGACTACAGGGGGCGTCCTCTGGACTACAGGGGGCGTCCTCTGGACTACAGGGGGCGTCCTCTGGACTACAGGGGGCGTCCTCTGGACTACAGGGGGCGTCCTCTGGACTACAGGGGGCGTCCTCTGGACTACAGGGGGCGTCCTCTGGACTACAGGGGGCGTCCTCTGGACTACAGGGGGCGTCCTCTGGACTACAGGGGGCGTCCTCTGGACTACAGGGGGCGTCCTCTGGACCACAGGGGGCGTCCTCTGCACTATAGGGGGCGTCCTCTGAACCACAAGGGGCGTCCTCTGGACTACAGGGGGCGTCCTCGCACCTTCTATATAAAAACAATTTCAATATATGTATAAAATATTTTTGGTAATTGTAAAGAGATCAAATGATATTGAAAGTGTGAGGAAGAATTTTCTTTGAAGAGAGCTATCATTTCAAGACAGAGTGTTACATTGAGAGTGACTATTCCAACAGATCTTCTCATCTCGATACTCGAAATTATGATCAACAATACACACAGGGCTATACCCAAGAAGCGATTCATTTTATTTCTTATAGAAAAAAGGCGTCGTTCATAATGGTAGTCGGAGAATAATTAGTAGTTTGTACAACAAGGGTGGATATGGTGACCTTATCGCACGAGGACGAAGTTTGAGCACTATGCCTATAAAGAAATGAGCATATACGGGTGAGAATATCAAATCAAACTTTATTCATTCCAAAATTGTCATTTTTGCAATTTATATCGTTGAATTACAGATATATAGTCCTGTACAGAAATTACCTAAGCATAAATGCTTGTAGTGCATATTTCTGTACGAGGAAAGGTAATATATATATTTTTTTATGTTTGGATGTTTGGAGAGGCGCAAACCAATCGTGACCAGCGATTTGTATGAATATAATTAATAAAATACAAGAATAAATGGTATATCAATAATTTGAGTGAAATCGAGGAGTGTTTTTTTTATAGATTTATTCTATTTTCCTTGATGATTTTTTTTATTTGGTATTTGAAGGAACTGAGTTTGGATATTTTTTTCATTTGAAGTGGTAGTTTGTTATATAATTTTGGACCTATATAAAAGAGGCTGTGTTGGGAGTGACTTTTCCTAAATAGCGGTATATCAATCGATTGGTTCGTAATAAATCGGGTTGGAATAGATCTGTTGGGATTTATAGTTGGTTTTGTTTTTTTATGCATATATAGCAAGCATTGGTGCATATGTAGTCTATCAATGTTAAAGATGTCTAGTTCTTCGTAAAGCCTATCAGTGGAAAAACGTTTATTTTTTTTGAAACCTATTTTCAGTATGCAGTTCTGAGTAGTTTTCAAATTTTGTAATGCATTATTATATGATCCTCCCCATATTTCTATACAGTATCTAAATAATGGTTCAATTAATGATGTATAAATAAGTTTTAGGTTTCGATTATCTAAAATGTATCTAAGTATGTAAAATTTTCGGATTAATTGCCTCGCTTTGTTGTTTACATATTTTGCATGCTCATTCCATTTTAGGTGTTGATCAACAATCACACCCAGATATTTAATTTTTTTAGTTTTTTGAACAGATGGACAGTTGCAGTTTGGTTTAGAGCAGCTTTTTTTATGGAGCATAATATTCATTCTGTTTGGTTGTGTGTCGACATTTGTAGGAAATGTTATAAATTTACTTTCAGATGTGTTCAATAGAAAAAAATATTTTGGTATTATGAGAAAGTTGAAGATTTCTATGACAACTTTTCCGGTAATGACATTCTACACAATTTTCGTGATTATGTTATAAACTTTGAGGTAATTTTCTGCATAATTTACACAAGCATCTCATTAACCATAATACACTGATATCATGAAAATGTACGAATAGTCACTATGAAATATATAAAAAATTGATTCATGGGCAGCTATTACTCAAATTGTAAAAAAAAATTGGTTCTATTGATTTCTTTTAAATCCTCGATACGTAGAATATGAAAATAGCTATCATAACTATTATCAAATCTTCCGTTCGGGTGAATTTATACATTTTTGGAAACAATCTCACCCTCATCAAATGCCCCCCCCCCCCATCTCCATGGCAATGAGCTCGTTCATCGCTAGAACTGTTAAATAGACGAATTAATAAAAAACCAGGGTTCATCGCTAGAACTGTTAAATGGACGAATTAATAGAAACTCAATAATAACATAAAAATGGTAAAAACTACGAACATTGGTATAAAAAAAAGCTACGAACATCAGCGAGAAAACGAAAAGGCAAGTACCAATGTACATATAATGTTTACTGCTTTCCAAAGGATATAACTTTCAAACGATACTTAATCATTATTAATTAAAAAACAAATCATTATTCGAGTTTTATTGATCTCTGTGTCTAACAAACCTACTGGGCAGGGAACATTAAAACGATGTCTAACGTTTTTTCTTAGGACTGTGTTGAAATATTTTCAAATAACATGTCTGCAATTTGATGAATTCTTTTTTGGCTTTTTCTTCTCAGAGTCAAAAAATAGAAATGTATACACGTACCTATTCAGAGAGAGTGTTTTTAATTTTTTGAGTTTACTTCTTCCATAGACGTTGTAATTTCCACTTTGAGAGTGACTCTGAGAAGAAAAAAGCATAAGAAGGATTCATCAAATCTCATTCTCACCACAAAAATGCCCATTTTCTCATTATGTCTGCAATGTCTTATAGATTTTTTTCTCAAATATCATTGGGACATTATGTCTATAATATCTACCTGAATAACTTTTTATCAATGTATATTATCTACTCGATTATCTATGTATGATAAAAGTTATATATTCATCAGAAAAATGTATGTTTATGTTTGTTTATTCATTTCAAGTTAGTATAATGTAATATATTACATCATATAGGTGAATTATTTGATTTACTCCTCTTCATTTCCTCTTCCTCAAATTCACCATAGAAATAACTAAGTCGCTGCAACTTATCGCGCCAAAAAAGATTCAACTCGAAAAACTTGCATGAACACATGCAATTTTCTGGAGTTGCAGCGACAAAGTTGCATCGTCGAAACAGGCTAATACTTATTCTTGTGCAATTCTGGTGATAAATTCTCTCATTACCAAAGCAAGTATCACCCTTTATTAATGAGGAGTCTGCAAATGTTGTTCCATTGAACGAGTTTGTTAATGAGAGTTTTAATGAAGGGGATGAGATCACATTTCTTCTAGATCAACAGCAAAAACTATTTATTGAAATTGTTTTTCAATGTCCCATAACAAAAAATGAATAACGTTAAAAAAGAAATTATGAATGAACTGCACAAGGGTGCAAAAAACGTTTTAAACGTCGTCATGTAATACTTAAAGGATTTAATGATTTGGTTCAAGCAGATTTGGTGGAAATGATTCCTTACGCCAATACTAATAGAGGATTCCGTTATATTCTGGTTGTATAAACGTTTTCAGTAAATATGTTTGGGCTGAACCTGTTAAACGTAAAACTGGAAAAGACGTTACTTTTGCTATGAACAAAATCTTGTCTCAAATGAAGACAAAACCACGTAATTTGCAAACTGACATGGGCAAAGAGTTTTATAATAGGGAATTCCAAGAGCTGATGAAGAGATGGAACATTAATCACTACAGCTCTTTTTCCTCTTTAAAAGCCAGTATAGTTGAACGTGTCAATCGAACTCTCAAAAATTCAATGTGGAAGCAGTTTAGTTCACAAGGATCCTATGAATGATTGAATTTACTTCCAGAAATTGTAAATGAATCTAATAATACCAAGCATACAAACATGAAACCAAGTGAAGTTACTGCTGGAAATGCAAAAACACTTTTGAAAACTGTATACAGTCGTTTAAAGACTCTCGATCCTAAGGTGCCAAGTTTAAAAAAGGTGACTCTTTGAGAATGGGCAAGTACCGCGAAGCATTTACCAAATCCTATAGACCCATGTGGTCGAACGAAAGTTTTATAGTTCGTAAAGTAGATTATACCAATCCTATAACCTACCTTTTGGAAGACCAAGCGGTGCCTTCTATACTGAAGAACTACAACAATCTAAATATCCGGACGTGTACCTAGTAGAGAAAATTATAAGACGCAAAGGAAATAAGCTATTTATTAAATGGCTAGGACTTGACAATAGACATAATTCTTGGGTTGATGAACGTGATGTGTTATGAAGTTTCAAATAAAAGTAAAATTTGTATAACTGTTTTATTCAAATCTTTCTGAATATATTTACATCTATGATTATAATCTAATATAGGATTGATCATTTCAGCCAGTTTCTTAATACGGCGCTGGAAATGCATTCTGTCACAAGCTACTAGTTCCTAGTATTTCTGCCTTGAAAGTTTATACGCAGAACTCCATACAACAAGTTTTTGCACTGTATTACACTGTTCGTTAAATCTCACTTTTTTCATTTTCCACAATATTTTTGAGTTAACATTTCAGAGTTTCTTAAAAATTCCACGAGGGAATATGTGTGTTTGACGGCACAGTATTATATTCTAAATGATTCATCAACATGGTGCCTGTCGTGTTTCTTTGACATCGCTCAACAGAGGAATCACAATACGACGGCCACACATCGTATAGTGAATCTTGTAGTGAATGCAAAGATAATATATTCATTTATTGCCTAACCAAGTTTTGTATACTATGTAATAATCAATAAACTAATTTTGGTTCCGGTTTAATACATACGACGCCATCTTTCGACTAGAGCAGCATCTCGCCATTATTTCATATAACTCATTACGAGATAGAATCCACACATCGTTCAATCTTGTAGTAACTGCAACGACCATCTCTTTACATATAACCAGATTCTGTATTGAAAACTTATTTTTCATTCAATTTCTTCCCTAAAAAAGCATTTCAACACGCCATTGTTTCACATAACTCAACAAATGTTGTTTTCAAAGCGGAAGTATAATAAGGAATCCACACATCATCCAATCCACTCGACTGGCCTGCCTTTGGATTTGCAAAGAGATAGTGAATTTTGCAGTCAATGCAACAACTATTTATTCACATACTGTCTAACCAAGTTCTTTATGCTATCGAATCACCATTAAACAATTATTTTTCAACATTCAAAGTGTATTTACATATTCACAAAGTATAACAAACAACCATATACTTATGGTGTGTTTCAAATCATTACCCATGTATTGACGAAGTTTGAGAGAAAAACGCCTCACAAAGTATGTAATAACAAAGTATTTTTATTCCAATTCATTGATCTTTAGATGCGCCTACCTTTCTAACTGTAATCTTGCCGCGAGCGAATCCAGTTTTCATGGAATGGCTTTGTCTGGGCAGCTTCAGTGTGATTTTTATCGGGTAAAGGTCGACTCCCAGAATATTTTATTGAAATGTGGATTCTTGGTGAAACGGTTTCTGTTGTTTGGGGATGGTTTATCGTTTTTTGTTTGTGATGAGTGTGGGTTCTTCTCGGATATTTTCAAAGACAATCATTATAAACATTTTTTCGAGAAATTTTAGAGAAACAATATGTTTCATGAATTTTTGGAAAACCTCATTGTTTTAATGCACTTTTAAAAAAACTGTATTGGTTCCCAACTAAGGAAATTGAGGTACCATGTCTTGGAGGGGAAAAAAACATTCACATTTTGTGAGTTTTATAATTAACAAAGATACATACAACAGTGTTATAAAGGAAAAACAATTATACATGTTGTTGTTTAACAACACTCAGAGTGTCCTTTATTACCGCTGGTAGTTTCTTGCCGATCATAGCTAATTCATCCAGACCTTTCAGGGCATTTCGTATTGAATCGGATTTTTCGCAACATTTTTCGAACGTTTCCAATAATTCCGTACGCAAATCACTTTTCTCACTCAAAATTTCATCATTTTCTTCAAGCACTTTCTTCATCTTGTCAAAATACTGCTGACAGTTCGATTGTTCACGTTCGTAGTCTTCGTTGGTTGAGGGCTCCTCCATTGGGACGGGAACATGTACCACCTTCGGGAATTTCGAAGCAAGCGAAATTATTTGGTCCACATCTTTTATCATTCTTCTTGTATGCTTCAACTTTTCGTTGTATTCATTTAGTTTCATCATCAACCTTGGACGTTTTTTAAGTTTCCGTTTCAAAAAGGTATCACTTTTGGTAATGAATTCCTCCACAAGGTCGAAATTATTTGGTCCACATCTTTTATCATTCTTCTTGTATGCTTCAACTTTTTGTTGTATTCATTTAGTTTCATCATCAACCTTGGACTTATGATTTGAATCGAACTGTCACTGTTGAGTTCACATCTTTCAACTCTGCTTCTTCTAAGTCTCTTCTCCGTTGAGTCAAAGACTCCACAACGACTTTCCACGATTGAATTTCATTGTGAAACTGTTGTTTGTACCTTTGTTACTACAAAACTAACTATATTCGAGCTCGATGTTCAGTTTATATAAGAATAAGCAGTCCGCTAATTATCTATAACCAAATTATGTATCTTCACCTGCAATTTCTTGCAACTGGACATTCAATTAAGGCAATTTCTACTAGAAAAATATTTGCAACAGACACATTCTTATATGCGGGACAGATGTATTCATTCGAAGTAGTAACAAGCACCCATGTGGGCACAGGTGAAAGAACACACACATGTGGGTACTGGTGATCTTCACCTGCAATTTGTAGTCTTGTAACTGGAGATTTAACAAGGCCCGAACGACTGACCTAGGCTAGAGCCTAGAATTCGTCTTTTATGGATATATCGATTATATGCCATCACTTTCCCATTTTCGTCAATATTTCCCGTACTACTGACCAAATTTTCCCCACTATCATTAGAAACCAATGTTGTAAATACATCGATTATATGCCGTCACTTTTCAATTTTTTCTCAATTTTTCTCCTACTATTGAGAAATCAACTCAACTTTTTTTTTTTAATTATCATTGGAAACCAATGTTATGAATACATCGATTATATGCCGTCACTTTTCGATTTTTTCTCAATTTTTCCCGTACTATTGAGAAATAAACTCAATTTTCTTCAAAACTATTACTGGAAACCAATAATATGAATACATCGATTGTGTGCCGTGACTTTTAAATTTTTGTCTCAATTTTTTTCGTACTATAGGGAAATCAACTCAACTTTTTTTAAACTATCATTGGAAACCAATGTTATGAATACATCGATTATATGCCGTCACTTCTCAATTTTTGTCCCAATTTTTCTCGTACTAAAGGGAAATCAACTCAACTTTTTTTTAAACTATCATTGGATACCAATGGTTTGAATGGATCGATTATATGTCGTCAATTGTATGGAATTTTCAATTTTTCTTATAGTTTCCCTGAGTATTATTTATCTGTCTCTGTTCGGTAAATATTTGTAATTCGAAATTTTGATATGATCGGCAATCAAACACAGGATCAACGGCACCTACCTGGATTTTCAAGTCCTGTATGGCAGATTTTCCTCTTGTGTCGATCTTCAAATTTCTTGGAGTGTGGACTGTATAATAGGTTCGTAGTTGCACAGTGGAGATTTTCACGAGACGAGCGATTGTTTTTGTGAGAGAGATAAACCGTATCATGCACAGCACAGTCAGTACCAAAACTGATTGAGACTTTTGCTCAACTGATATCTTCTCAGTAGGCGCGTATACCGGGTGTTTGATTGGTAATTAAATGATACACGCGTACAAAGAGAAAAATTAAAACAATATCGAATTAATAATAGGATGATCATTATCACGATAAATTGTTGATATTGGGTTTCTTATATGAAATATTGAGGTGAGAGAAAAAAAAACTAATTAAATCTAGAATTATTGAATCTATATTTAAAGCGGGGCTTTAACATAACCGCCCACTAAAACACCATTAGAGGTGTTCAAAACAGATGGTACGGGTAAGGGGCACAACTTAACTAGGGGTCTCTGCATGAGAACAAAGTATAAAACTCTTCATAAGTCAGTATTTGGTTTCCCATAGTGCGATATAAGTGGGATTTCACAGATTTTATTCCTGCTTCACTCAATCCATTAAAATGAGGGGACGAAGGTGCATTGAACGAAAATTTTATGTGTTCGCTTTCAGCGGCTTGTTTCATATATTCAGAGAGAATACGTGAGGCACCAATGAAATTTGTGCCACAGTCAGAAGTAATATTTGAACAATGTCCACGACGACTTACGAATCTCCGCAGAGCAGCAATGAAAGCTTCTGCCGAGAGGTCTGACGCCAGTTCTAGATGGACAGCCTTGGTGACGGAGCAAATAAATAGACAGATATATGCCTTCTGAGATTTTATACCGCGGCTTTTACCCAGGGTGATATTGAAGGATCCACCATAATCATCTCCTACACTTTGAAAAGGTTTCAATTGGTTGACTCGGGAGGGGGGTAATCTACCCATATATGGTTCGAGAGGGGTAGGATTGACTCTGAAACAAACCGTGCACTTGGATAGCACATGACGTATAGTGCGTTTGGGTGATAAAATCCAAAATTTTTGTGATAGCAAATAATGAAGTGTCTGCATACCAGCATGTAAATACTTTTTATGAGCATTTTCTATAATGAGATATGTGAAGCGATGTTTGCTGGGGAGTATGGCAGGGTGTTTCTGTTCATAAAGCAAACCGGAATAATGTAGTCGACCGCCCACTCTGAGGAGACCATCTTGACTAATAAAGGGGCTCAGTTTTCGAAAAGGTTTCGATAAGGGAAGATTTTTTTTAAATGGGAAATTTCCTGTTCAAATGATGAGTATTGAACACCTTTAACCATGACAAGGAGAGCATTATCCAGTTCTTCAGTAGTGAAGGAGTTGTGGGTTATTTTGGCATTTTTATTTTTTACATTATGAGAAAAACGATGGCAATACGCGAGAATCCTATTGATTTTAGTTAGTGAAGAAAACTTATTTAAGAGTGCATCGAGCGTATCAAGAGAAGTAAAAGATGTTAGAGAAATCATTCTTTCCTCTTCATAAATTTGGGGAGGATTACTAACCTCATTCGGAACCGGCCACTCCTTACACGGTGTTTTCAACCATGGGGGTCCTGTGTACCACATGTGGTGATCCACCAAGTCTCTGGGTAAAAGCCCCCGTGATGCGCAGTCTGCTGGGTTATCGGCAGAGCGCACATGGTACCAGTTATCAGGAGAAATATTATCCTGAATAAAACTTACTCTGTTGCTCACGAAAGTTTTCCAACGATGGGCAGAGGATTTGATCCAGGACAAAGCGACCATGGAGTCGGTCCACGCGAAAATCTTGTGAAAAACAATTTTTTCGGCATAAGTGCTCATCACATAGGCCATGAGAGTGGACAATAATGTTGCAGCGCAAAGCTCCAATCGTGGAATGCAGATTCTTTTCAGAGGTGCGACTTTAGATTTGGCACAAATGAGGTGTATTTTGATTGTACCACCAGGAAAAATAAATCTGAAATAGACTACAGCTGCATATCCAAGCTCAGAGCTGTCAGAAAATCCGTGTATCTCGCAGATATCGTATTTATCACTGGTAAATGGGCGAGGAATATTTATGCTTTCGCATCCCATTCAAGACCAAGAGTCCATAAAGTTTGTATGAGGTGTTTGACAAAAAATACAAGGGGGGTGAGAAATCCTAAAGGATCAAATATGCGGGCGATTTGTGACAATATGTTCCTTTTAGTACAAGGAGCATCACAGACTTCAATGTTATATGAGAAAGAATCCGAAGTGGGCTGCCATTTCAGGCCAGAATTTTTATCGCTGTATCATCAGAGTCGAATGATAAAGATGTCTGTTGACATTCAGATGAAGGAAAATTTTCTAGGAGAGATGGGTGATTACTCGCCCACTTGCGAAGATGAAAACCCCCACTTTTCAGCAAACTGATTAACTCGAATTGAATGAGTTTCAGGTTTTCAAGTGAGTCACTACCAAAAATAACATCATCAATTTAAGTATTTTCAAGAAGAACTTGAGCACCACGCGGAAAATTCGTAAATATATTTCATCTATGTTCAGAATTCCAGAATAAATACCAAATCACCAATATAGTACCACTATATATATATATGTTGTATCGTAGCCTTCGCTATTGTGTTTTTAATAACAAACACAAAAGTTACGAGGGAAGTTTCTTTATTTCTAAATGTTTTCTTCTTTTCTTCTCAAATCTATACTGGGGTCGCCAGGAAACTAGTGGTTCACTTTGGTTTTGCTTTGCTCTTTGGCTTTGCACTTTGTTTCACTTCGGTTCACTTTTGGATACCGTGTATTTACTTTTTTATTACTTTCGACTTGCTTGTCTTTCTTTACTTGAATTAGCGGTTTGAAATAAGTCGCACTAGCTTCAGGGTGACCCAATTAATATGCGCAATCATGGTACAATAGGGCTATTGTCTAGGGATATATAACAACTCCCTTCCCTAGAGAAAAGTTAAGGCGAAGTTGCATTGACTTTTCAGAATATTATTATATTGTAAAATTTTCAAAAGTATATTAATTTATCAATGCATCCTCGTAGCATGAAGTGTTAACATGTTTCCAATAAATAGCTATTAAATGCAAGTAATACAGTTGTTCCTTATAACTAAGTCACAATCGGGTGTATAGTCACAATTATGTTGAGAAATCTCGTAATGGAGTATTCTGTTCTTCATTGAGATCTCTGATATTAGGTCGTTTTCGGGGTAATATTCGTAATATCCTCCTGAAGGATTTAGCTCTGTTTTCAGGTGGTGGAGAAGGTGGAAAATCACTAGATTCAATTGCTAGCGTTCGTTTCCTTCTCTTACAGCGGTAGTAACATAGCAGGATTATTATGATAATAATAATTGTAATGGAAAAATATGTGAACCATGAGATGTGTTTATTCACAAATGGTTCATTTATTAATTCATCAAGTAATTTCGAATTTTGATCAAGTTTATGTTGTGCAATTTCTAAATCATCTAGATTCAAATTGCTCAACTTTAAAGGCTTCAGTTTTGGTATTTTTGCTTGTGATGGAATGTCTTTGCAACATTCATATGGAATGTTCACTGGATGTGAATCAAAAGAGACATATGAGTCTTCTTGGATATCATTCGTTATTGCTTGTATTTTGGTTATACCAATTAAAGCGTTACAAGAACCTTCTAGTTCTATAATTGAATTCTTATGAATCGTTTCTGTAACTGTATTTCTGTTCATCCAGTTCACAGTAATATGCAATAGTTCTGCTATAATTACTAACCAAATATTTTTATCGGTTCTTGGATATTATATCCTTGAGAGTAAATTACGAGGCTTTGACAATTATCAGGGATTGTTCTAGAATTTCTGAACAATTTTGCTTCACATGGAGCGTATTCATTGATTGGGTACACATATAATCTAGAACATAATATAAGCATTGGTAATAATGTTTTACATTCTTTGGGATCTGGTACAATAGTATAAAGCAAGTTGTCATCGTTTTTCGCGATAAATTTTGAATTAATTGAAAGAATGTGATGTAGACCTGTTCTATTATCTTTGATTGGAATTGGGAACAAGTGATACATCGTATATATCTGGGGGTCAATTAAAGGTATTTTCAAAATGAAAACTAAACTTGACTGAGTTTGAAAAGCTTCTAATTCGATGATATTCAGGTATTGTGCTACTTTTGAAGTTTTCGCTATGAGAGGTAAATTATTTCTTTGCAAGTTCTGTGAGATTTGTTGTAAAGAGCTCACTAGTTGTTCAGGTGTTATTATGGAAGAATGAATAATTCCTAGTCTAGCGAATGTTATTGAATTTAAGATATCATTCAAGTTATCTTGAATAAAAGAGTAGCTTTCCATTAACTCTTCAGCGATTTCCAAGAATCTAACTTTGAGTTCTATTTGTGAAAATTCGTCAGCGTATTCTTATCTTTGTTGAAAGTTTCTTCATCTATTTGGAGTTTTCGAATAGTGTTATTAAAATTCTTGATAACTGACGTTGTGACAGATATCTGGTTCTTCATCAAGTTTTCAAGCTCATGTTCATCGTTATTTAATTTGTTTATACAGTTTGAATAATATTCGCCGTCTGAGGCATCTAAATTACCTGTAATTGCTTCAAATACTGTCCCTATACCGTCTATAATTCCGCGTTTTTGTCTGTTAGTATCTAGACTAATTTCCTGAAATTTTTCATCAATGGACTTTGAAATTTGCATTAATAGATTTATATGTGTTTTTACTTCAGCATATAGTGTTCGTTTTTGGGCTTCCATATTATCAGTTGGGAAAATATTGATCAAAGAACTTAATATTTCATTATTATTTTCGAAGGAATTTCTTGAAAGAGTGGTATTTTTATTTACCAATAGTTTCCATTTGGTGTTGGAGATAACCATGTTAATGTCTTCATGATAGTATATTCCAAGGGTGTTGTTGATAGGGCTAATCGTATATTGGCTTGCTATTATCCGGAAAAGCAGGGATAATCTGAAAAAATATCATTCAATTACCTTGAATATGGTTTCATTTTGTCAAAATTATATTTCGACTCTTGATTGGTTTCTTCATTAATTACGATAGCTGAGTTTTGGAATATTTCCTTTATTTTAAATGGTCCTTTGAATTTATCTTGTAGTTTATTTCCGATTTGAGATTCTTTGATATAGACAAGATCTCCTACTTTATATTCGTATCGGTTTTCTGAGATACGTTCGTCATAACGTTCTTTAGATTTTTGTTTGTTGTCTTGCATCTTTTTCCTTGCTGTTTTATAATAATAAGATATGCGATTATTTAAGTCTCGTATATACTTAGTGATCAATTCTTTTTCATTATAAAGAGTCTCGGGAGGTCTACCGGATGTGTGTCCAAATATCAACTCATAGGGAGTAAATCCGTGAGCTTTATTTCGTGAATTGTTATATGCGATTACCGAGTAGGGTAAAACTGTGAAGGGGTGTTCTTCTGGATGGTTAGAAGTATGGATTCTTATTATTTCTAATAAAGTAGCGTGAAATCTTTCTAACGATCCGTTAGACTGTGGATGATCTACGCTTGAATGTGTCAGTTTGATATCATAAAGTGTACACAGGTCTTTCATCATAGCTGAGTTAAATTCTCTACCTGCGTCACAATGTATCCTTAGTGGGGTACCGTAGTGTTGGAAAAATAGTAGTAATGTGTTGACAATTGTTTGAGAAGATTTATTTGGGATTGGATATACTTGTACGAATTTCGTTAGTTCGTCGTTTATGCTTAACGCGTAGTTTTTGGTGGGAACTTCAAGTATATCGATATTTATTCTTTCAAAAGGAGCTTTTGGGGCTTCTGTTATAACCATAGGATAACTTAAGTTTTTTCTACATATCTTTGATTTTTGACATGTTTCACATTTTTTTATGAAATCCTCGACGTCTTTAGTCATTCCTGACCATTGGTATTTACTACGTATTCTTCTGATTGTCTCGTTTATTCCGCGGTGAAGGTTGGCTTTTCCATTATGGAAGTGGTCTAAAATCATTGGTATTTGATCCTTTTCAGGGGTTGTGACAATATTTTGACAAATTTTGAATTTGATAGTATCATCTTCAGCGAAGATGTAGGAGAGCATTTCTTGCGTTGGTAAATCTAAGTTGTTTTCGACATAATAAATCTCATTAGGTTTGAATTCTTTTTGAGACAAGTAGATAGCGTTGAGTATATAGATTAGTATATCTTTTTTGTCAAAGGGGATAGGAACAATGAAATGTTTCCTATCTTTTATTGATTTGCTCGCAATGATATCTACTTTGTTAATTTTGAAATGAATATCGTCGTCTTCAATTAGATCGTCTAATATAGTCTCGTGTAGATCTGTGTTATTATTCTGTTGCATGAAAGTTAATATTTTTTTATGTTTTTTATCTAAAAGTTGATCATTTGTTATTTCAAATTTTGAATAGTCTATAATTGATTTTGTTTGTAAAAGATGAAGAAATCTTTTAAATTCTTCGTTTAGCGTTTCAAGGGGAAATTTCTGTTTCTGGTTCTGAGATTTCAGAGACTGGGTTGTCAGTGTCTGATGTTTCGTTATTGGTGTTTGCCATTAGAATTGATGCTCGGAATTTCGAAATTTCTTCAAAATGATTTATTTTGATTCGCGATAAAGCATCAGCGTTCTTATTCATTTTGCCAGGCTTATATATGATTTCATAGTCGTATTCTTCTAATTTCAATCGCCAGCGTGCTAATCTGCTTCCTGGATCTTTGATAGAAAATAATCAAGTGAGGGGCCTGTGATCTGTTATCAGTTTGAATCGTCTTCCGTATAAATATGGTCTGAAGTGTTTTACTGACCATAAAATTGCTAAAAGCTCGCGCTCTATTGTGGAATATTTTGTTTCTGCAGGGGCTAATGTTCTTGAAGCATAAGCAATTGGAAGGTCTTTTCCAATAGGTCCTTGTGATAATACGGATCCTATAGCGTATGAACTAGCGTCTGTTGTTAATAAAAATTCATCATTGAAGTCGGGATATCTCAATATTGGAGAGTTCATTAGTTTTTCTTTGAGTTCTTCAAATGAGTTTTTACAATCACTATAAAAATTGAATTTAGTATCTTTTTGCAAAAGTTTTGTTAAAGGTTTGGAGATTTTGGCATAGTTTGGAATAAAGCGTCTATAGTAACCTGTGAGTCCTAGAAAAGATTTTATTTCTCTCACGTTCGTAGGCTAGGGAAATTCTTGAATGCATTTCACCTTTTCTGCGTTGGGTTGTAAACCGTCCTTTGTAATTTTGTGTCCTAGATAAGCGACTTCTGTCCGTAAGAACTCGCATTTGTCTGGCTGTAATTTTACATTTGCTATTCGTAGTCTTTTAAATACTGCTTTCAATCGTTCAAGATGTTCATCAACGGTAGCTGAGTATATAATGACATCGTCCATATACACTAAGCATCGTTCACCTTGTAATCCTAATAGTATGTTATCCATTAGTCTACAAAATACGGATGGGCTATTTTTCATCCCGAAGGGCATACGAATGTACTCGTAGTGTCCGTTCTCTACCGAAAATGCAGTTTTTTCTATGTCTGATTCGTTTATTTCTATTTGGTGAAAACCACTTGCCAAATCTAGTGTTGTAAAACAAGTACAGCTTCCTAACTGATCGAGAATGTCTGAAATGTTTGGAAGAGGGTATTTATCATTCACAGTGATCTCGTTTAGTTTTCGATAGTCGATTACTATTCTCCACTTTTGTTTGCCAGAGGCGTCCATTTTTTTGGGGACGACCCATACAGGGGAAGACCAAGGGGAAGTAGATGGTCTTATAATTCCTTGTTTTAGCATTTTATCTATTTGAGTTTTGACTTCTTGCTTATGAATCTGCGGATACCTATATGATTTTGTAAATATCGGTTTCGCATCGCCTGTATTTATTGAATGCTTTATTTCATTTGTAAAAGTTAAAACATCACCGTCTAAATAAAAGATGTCGGCAAATTGCAAACAAAGTTCTTCAATTCTTTGTCTATCGTCTTCGTTCAGATGGTCCAATCTCAGTTGATTTTTTATTTCATAAATTCTGTCGTAATTTGGGTTTTCATTGTCTATGTTTATACTATTTATCTGTACGCTTTCAATTGGGGTGATTTCTTCAAGTTGGATGTCAGAGAAAACTACAGTTTTTGTTATAAAGCATTTGGATTTATCATTGAAGTTAGAAATTCTCCTTCGTTGTTAATTTTTAATTAAGCATTAGGTAAACGTACCTTTTCCATCACTTGAGCTATCAGTATAGCTTCGGTGTTTTTCAAATTCTTTGTTCTTAATTTACAAATTTGTTCGGTTCTTGGTGGAAGAGTAATTTCATTCGAGAAATAATCTTTATCTGGTTTGATTTGTTGTAGGGGAACTGAACAATTTGTTTCTTCGTCTCCTGATTTATGAAGATCAACAGTTTTAAAATTTGTCACAAGTTTTTTATTTTTGATGTCAATTATGCAATCATAATGTTCCAAAAAGTCTGTTCCTAAAAGTCCGTCGAATTGAATATCTAGATTGTAGATATACACTTTATGTGGATTGCCTGTTGCAAAGGGTATCATGGTTGATTCTTCAATGTTTAATTTTTGATCGGTTATGCCTTGAATTGTTATGTTTTCTTTTATTCGATTTGGATAATTCTCAACAGTATGAGGTTTGAAAATGGAGATTCCTGCTCCACTATCTATTAATATTTTGAATCGTTTAGAAATGTCATTAATATAATAAACATTCCTATTGTCTATGGACATTAAGGGTCGATTTATATGAAATTCTGTTCTTGGTTGACGTTCGATTTGTTGTATACCTTGTTGTTTGAAGGATAATGGGTATTCATTTGTAAAGTTTGAATTTTCGTTTCGATAGGTATATCGGGAGGTTGAGTTGGATTGCCTATACGAAAATTTTCAATTGGCATGTTATCATTTCCATGCGTTTTATATTCATTGTCATTTCCATATGCGAAATATTCAGTATCAGTGTTCGGGTATTCAAGAGGGTAACACTGAGTTTCGTCATAGTAGGGGTTGTAGTTCGAGTACTGGTTTTGATCATAATGAAAATTATTATAATCTGTTTCGATATTTTCAGGAAAATAATCTGTATTTCCTGCACTATTATACAAATCGTATTCTGCTTGGTCGAAGTTGATTACGTGCGCTCTTGGATTTGGATTTTGCTGAATTACTGATGGTCTTGACTGATTTGTCTTATATTGTTGACTCGGATGTGGGTTAGGTCGAAGTTGTCGATGTTGCGCATAGTTTTGTGGATTATTGTTATAATTAGTATAAGAGCTTGGTTGTTGGTAATTGTTTCATTGGAAATTCGCAATAGGTTGTTGTTTGTTATTGAAAATTGTGATTGAGGGTAATTCATTCTTTGGAAAAATTGTTGAGGTTTTTGAAATGGTTGAGGTTTTTGAATTGTTGGTTTGAAATTTTGAGGGACTTTGTTGAATTTTTGAGTTTCAAAATAACTCAATTGCAATTCTCGTTTGATTCTTTCTGCTGCGGTTAGAATATCTCGTGGATTACTCGCTCTTATGATTTGTCCTAGCTTTGGTTCAATACCAGTTAATAAAGTATTTAGGCTCATGGAATCGATTAATTCCGTTTGTGCTTCTTTTTGTGGTTGAGTTAAAGCTTGTTTGTTAATGGCTGAATATAATTTAGCGACGTGTGTTTGAATTCGAGAAACGAATGTCAATGCATTTTCATTTGGCATTTGTTTCATACGTTGTAAGTCTTGAATTAAGGAATTTAGATCACGCGTATCACCAAAATGTGTTTCTAAAAGATCTTGAATTTCTATCCAAGTTTCTGGGTTACGTGAGTTTACTATTTCTGCTGCTTTGCCTCTTAATTTATTTTTTATATGCAGAGTCACAAATATTTTCTGATCTACGACTGCCATTCGTTGTGCTGTTGAACATGCTCTTAGAAAAGTTGACAAAAATATAGGGTTTCCGTCACATTCGGGTACAATGGAGAAAATTTCAACAAGTTTGTATGGTTCGACTTCTGCCATTATTCAAATTTTATTTATTCACTGGAGAAGCTTGAATGAATAGTTAAAAGCTTTCTCTTTTTTCAAATTATCAGTATTATTTGATTCGATTTTGAAATATTCTCAATAGATGTTCATATGAGCTTCAAATGAGTTCTGGGATGTGATATATAGAACAGATATAATCAATATCAATGACAATATCAATGCAATAAAGGTAAAATCGAGATAACGACTTACCGAAGTATGGTATTCATGAAGTTGATGACTTGATCTGGGTGTAGAAGATGAAATCCTACTCTGTTAACCAGGAGTCCAGTTCTGCTGTGTTGAGAACCGTCAGAGAGACCGTCTTCTTTGGGGAAGATGTGGTTGGCTGAGTGTAGAATATGCAATCCTAGCTCTGTTAACCGGAAGTCCAGTTCTTCTTTCTTGAGAACCGTCAGAGAGACCGTCTTCTTAGGAATGGGATGTGGTTGTTTGGTTCTGGGTGTACGAAGATGAAATCCTAGCTCTGTAAACCGGGAGTCCAGCGTTGATTGTTTCCAATGCTATCAGAGAGACCGTCTTCGTGGGGGTTGTGGATTCTTCTTGACGTTGAAGGCTTGGTAACCACCGTCCTGAGTTTTCAGTAACGTTGAGTCATTCCTACCGACTGCGCCAATTTGTTGTATCGTAGCCTTCGCTATTGTGTTTTTAAAAACAAACACAAAAGTTACGAGGGAAGTTTCTTTATTTCTAAATGTTTTCTTCTTAAATCTATACTGGGGTCGCCAGGAAACTAGTGGTTCACTTTGGTTTTGCTTTGCTCTTTGGCTTTGCACTTTGTTTTACTTCGGTTCACTTTTGGATACCGTGTATTCACTTTTTTATTACTTTCGACTTGCTTGTCTTACTTTACTTGAGTCTAACCAGACTAGTGTGGTTAAACCGACTAGAATAATGAAACCAACTAGAATGACATTGATCTAGTTTCAGATCATTATATAGGTTCGTCTCTAATTAATATAATGCGCAATTATGGTACAATAGGGCTATTGTCTAGGGATATATAACATATATATATATATATATATATATATATATATATATATATATATATACTAAAAAAAATTGCTATTTACATTCATATTGCCCTTTGCAATGTATACAATCACAAAAGCCAAAAACCTACTGACAGTTTGAATTGATATAATAAAAGATATTAATAATCAAATGCAAGAATTCCAGTTACCATGAGGCGGGGGCGTCCTCGCACCTTCTATATAAAAACAATTTCAATATATGTATAAAATATTTTTGGTAATTGTAAAGAGATCAAATGATATTGAAAGTGAGTGGGAGAATTTTCTTTGAAGAAAGCTATCATTTCAAGACAGAGTGTTACATTGAGAGTGACTATTCCAACAGAGCTTCTCATCTCGATACTCAAAATTATGATCAACAATACACACAGGGCTATACCCAAGAAGCGATTCATTTTATTTCTTATAGAAAAAAGGCGTCGTTCATTATGGTAGTTGGAGAATAATTAGTAGTTTGTACAACAAGGGTGGATATGGTGGCCTTATCGCACGAGGACGAAGTTTAAGCACGATGCCTATAAAGAAATAAGCATATACGGGTGGGATAAGAAAAAAATATTTTGGTATTATGAGAAAGTTGAAGATTTCTATGACAACTTTTTCGGTAATGACATTCTACACAATTTTCGTGATAATGTAATAAACTTTGAGGTAATTTTCTGAATAATTTTCACAAGCATCTCATTAATCATAATACACTAATATCATGAAAATGTACGAATAATCACTATAAAATATATAAAAAATTGATTCATGAGCAGCTATCACTCAAGTTGTAGAAAAAATTGGTTCTATAGATTTTTTTCAAATCCTCGATTCGTAGAATATGAGAATAGCTATCATAACTATTATCAAATTTTCCGTTCGGGTGATTTTATACATTTTTGGAAACAATCTCACCCTCATCAAATGCCCCCCCCCCCATCTCCATGGCAATGAGCTCGTTCATCGCTAGAACTGTTGAATGGACGAATTAATAGAAACTCAATAATAACATTAAAAATGGTAAAAACTACGAACATTGGTATAAAAAAAAGCTACGAACATCAGCGAGAAAACAAAAAGGCAAGTACCAATGTACATATAATGTTTACTGCTTTCCAAAGGATATAACTTTCAAACGATACTTTATCATTATTAATGAAAAAACAAATCATTATTCGACTATTATTGATCTCTATGTCTAACAAACCTACTGGGCAAGGAACATTAAAACGATGTCTAACGTTTTTTCTTAGGACTGTGTTGAAATATATTCAAATAACATGTCTGCAATTTGATGAATTCTTTCTTGGCTTTTTCTTCTCAGAGTCAAAAAATAGAAATGTATACACGTACCTATTCACAGAGAGTGTTTTAAATTTTTTGATTTCATTTCTTTCATAGACGTTGTAATTTCCATTTTGAGAGTGACTCTGAGAAGAAAAAAGCCAAAAAAAGGATTCATCAAATCTCATTCTCACCACAAAAATGCCCAATTTCTCATTATGTCTGCAATGTCTTATAGATTTTTTTCTCAAATATCATTGGGACATCTATAATATCTACCTGAATAACTTTTCATCAATGTATATTATCTACTCGATTATCTATGTATGATAAAAGTTATATATTCATCAGAAAAACGCATGTTTATGTTTGTTTATTGATTTCAAGTTAGTAAAATGCAATATATTACATCATATAGGTGAATTATTTGATTTAGTCCTCTTCATTGAAATGTGAATGTCTTTACAGTTCTCAAGTCTCGAAAGTATTGCAGCAGTTTTTCTTGCGCACATGCGCGGTAGGAACTCTTCGATCAGCTGTTGCAATGATAACTGCAAAAATTGGGTTCGGACATATAATTTCTAGCCGCAATGCACCCCGTTTCGACGATGCAATTTTGTCGCTGCAACTTCTCGCGGCGACTTGGCGCTGCGAGATATGTCATCTAGATGTCAGTTTGCATTGCCAATATTAAAAAATAGCACTGAATGTTACCAAGATGAACTTCTACATTATCACAACTGATATATATAATTTCATTCATTTCTAATAATTGATATTGTGATTAAATCACCTTATTACTCAACTTGATTCCTCAAGCCTCAAAAAATAATTGAAATGATCAAAATCAATATTCTTCACAATGATGCCACCACATATTTGTGAGCAAGAAATTCACCATAGAAATAACTAAGTCGCTGCAACTCATCGCACCAAAAAAGATTCATACAACTCGAAAAACTTGCATGAACACATGCAATTTTCTGGAGTTGCAGCGACAAACTTGCATCGTCGAAACAGGCTAATACTTATTCTTGTGCAATTCTGGTGATAAATTATCTCATTACCAAAGCAAGTATCAGCCTTTTTATTAATGAGGAGTCTGCAAATGTTGTTCCATTGAACGAGTTTGTTAATGAGAGTTTTAATGAAGGGGATGAGATCACATTTCTTCTAGATCAACAGCAAAAACTATTTATTGAAATTGTTTTTCAATGTCCCATAACAAAAAATGAATAACGTTAAAAAAGATATTATGAATGAACTGCACAAGGGTGCAAAAAAACGTTTTAAACGTCGTTATGTAATACTTAAAGGATTATGATTTGGTTCAAGCAGATTTGGTGGAAATGATTCCTTACGCCAAGACTAATAGAGGATTCCGTTATATTCTGGTTGTATGAACGTTTTCAGTAAATATGTTTGGGCTGAACCTGTTAAACGTAAAACTGGAAAAGACGTTACTTTTGCTATGAACAAAATATTGTCTCAAATGAAGACAAAACCACGTAATTTGCAAACTGACATGGGCAAAGAGTTTTATAATATGGTATTCCAAGAGCTGATGAAGAGATGGAACATTAATCACTACAGCTCTTTTTTCTCTTTAAAAGCCAGTATAGTTGAACGTGTCAATCGAACTCTCAAAAATTCAATGTGGAAGCAGTTCAGTTCACAAGGATCCTATAAATGATTGAATTTACTTCCAGAAATTGTAAATAAATATAATAATACTAAGCATACCACTATAAACATAAAACCAAGTGAAGTTACTGCTGGAAATGCAAAAACACTTTTGAAAACTGTATACAGTCGTTTAAAGACTCTCGATCCTAAAGGTGCCAAGTTTAAAAAAGGTGACTCTTTGAGAATGGGCAAGTACCGCGAAGCATTTACCAAATCCTATAGACCCATGTGGTCGAACGAAAATTTTATAGTTCGTAAATTATACCAATCCTATAACCTACCTTTTGGAAGACCAAGCGGTGCCTTCTATACTGAAGGACTACAACAATCTAAATATCCGGACGTGTACCTAGTAGAGAAAATTATAAGACGCAAAGGAAATAAGCTATTTATTAAATGGCTAGGACTTGACAATAGACATAATTCTTGGGTTGATGAACGTGATGTGTTATGAAGTTTCAAATAAAAGTAAAATTTGTATAACTGTTTTATTCAAATCTTTCTGAATATATTTACATCTATGATTATAATCTAATACAGGATTGATCATTTCAGCCAGTTTCTTAATACGGCGCTGGAAATGCATTCTGTCACAAGCTACTAGTTCCTAGTATTTCTGCCTTGAAAGTTTATACGCAGAACTCCATACAACAAGTTTTTGCACTGTATTACACTGTTCGTTAAATCTCACTTTTTTCATTTTCCACAATATTTTTGAGTTAACATTTCAGAGTTTCTTAAAAATTCCACGAGGGAATATGTGTGTTTGACGGCGCAGTATTATATTCTAAATGATTCATCAACATGGTGCCTGTCGTGTTTCTTTGACATCGCTCAACAGAGGAATCACAATACGACGGCCACACATCGTTCCATTCATTCGACTGGATATGCTCTGGATGTACAATGGGATAGTGAATCTTGCAGTCAATGCAACAATAATATATTAATATATTGCCTAACCAAGTTTTGTATACTATATAATAATCAATAAACTAATTTTGGTTTCTGTTTGATACATACTACTCCATCTTTCGACTAGAACAGCATCTCGCCATTATTTCAAAGCGGAAGTATAATTAGGAATCCACACATCATACAATCCACTCGACTGGCCTGCCTTTGGATTTGCAAAGGGATAGTGAATCTTGTAGTGAATGCAAAGATAATATATTTATATATTGCCTAACCAAGTTTTGTATACTATGTAATAATCAATAAACGAATTTTGGTTTCGGTTTAATACATACTACGCCATCTTTCGACTAGAACAGCATCTCGCCATTATTTCATATAACTCATTACGAGATAGAATCCACACATCGTTCAATCTTGTAGTAACTGCAACGACCATCTCTTTACATATAACCAGATTCTGTATCAAACACTTATTTTTCATTCAATTTCTTCACTAAAAAAGCATTTCAACCCGCCATTGTTTCACATAACTCAACAAATGTTGTTTTCAAAGCGGAAGTATAATAAGGAATCCACATATCATCCAATCCACTCGACTGGCCTTCCTTTGGATTTGCAGAGGGATAGTGAATTTTGCAGTCAATGCAACAACCATTCATTCACATACTGTCTAACCAAGTTCTTTATGCTATCTAATCACCATTAAACAATTATTTTTCAACATTCAAAGTGTATTTACATATTCACAAAGTATAACAAACAACCATATTCTTATGGTGTGTTTCAAATCATTACCCATGTATTGACGAAGTTTGAGAGAAAAACGCCTCACAAAGTATGTAAAACAAAGTATTTTCATTCCAATTCATTGATCTTTAGATGCGCCTACCTTTCTAACTGTAATCTTGCCGCGAGCGAATCCAGTTTTCATGAAATGGCTTTGTCTGGGCAGCTTCAGTGTGATTTTTATCGGGTAAAGGTCGACTCCCAGAATATTAGTGAAATGTGGATTCTTGGTGAAACTGTTTCTGTTGTTTGGGAATGGTTTATCGTTTTTTGTTTGTGATGAGTGTGGGTTCTTCTCGGATATTTTTTTCAGAGTAAGTTATTCGTGAATGGAATTCATTTGGAATCATTTCATGAATATTTCTAATCTATTTTTCACTGCCTCATAACTTGATATGAAATTTCTGTTTTAATAAATTTTCACACAATGAACTTTTTACGAAAAATTTTCAAAGACAATCATTATAAACATTTTTTCGAGAAATTTTAGAGAAACAATATGTTTCATGAATTTTTGGAAAACCTTATTGTTTTTATGCACTTTTAAAAAAACTGTATTGGTTTCCAACTAAGGAAATTGAGGTACCATGTCCTGGAGGGGAAAAAACATTTACATTTTGTGAGTTTTATAATTAACAAAGATACATACAACAGTGTTATAAATGAAAAACAATTATACATTTTGTTGTTTTACAACATTCAGAGTTTCCTTTATTACCGCTGGTAATTTCTTGCCGATCATAGCTAATTCATCCAGACCTTTCAGGTCGTTTCGTATTGAATCAGATTTTTCGCAATATTTTTCGAACGTTCCCAATAATTCCGTACGCAAATTACTTTTCTCACTCAAAATTTTATCATTTTCTTCAAGCACTTTCTTCATCTCGTCAAAATACTGCTGACAGTTCGATTGTTCACGTTCGTAGTCTTCGTTGGTTGAGGGCTCCTCCATTGGGACGGGAACATCTACCACCCTCGGGAATTTCGAAGCAAGCGAAATTATTTGTTGTACTTTTTGTTGTATTCATTTAGTTTCATCATCATAGGCCAAGAGCCAGGTACTTTTTTTCTGCAATCTTCTACAGAATTGATATTCTTGTTGGAAAATGTTCGAAGGTGTCCCCTGAATGTAAAATCAAGTTGGCGGGACGGGGGGTTGAGCTTCAGCCGCCATCTTGGAAAACACGTTTTATCGAATATCTCGTGAACCGTGCATCGTACGATAAACTTTTTTTTGTATAAATCATAGGTTTTTATTTATGGCGCGCCAAAATACTGCCATTTATACTGTATCATCAACCGTTAACTATATATTTAGCAATAACCATGCTGGGAAAAGTTTGGCGCGCTATAAATGAAAACCTATGCACTATACGGAAAAAGTTTCGAATAAAAGTTGAAGAGAATTTCATTATCTACGAAAATGTTTCCCACTGCTTTTGTCGTACGATGCACGGTTCACGAGATATTTGATAGAACGTGTTATTCAAGATGGCTGCTGAAGCTCAACCCCCCCTGTCCCGCCAACTTGAATTTATATTCAGGGGACACCCCCAAACATTTTCCAACAATTCTGTAGAAGATTGCATTATGAACCTAATTTTTTCTCTGGCTCTTGTCCTATCAACCTTGGACGTTTTTTAAGTTTCCGTTTCAAAAAGGTATCACTTTTGGTAATGAATTCCTCCACAAGGTCGCCATATTCAGTACGGCAATTCTCGTCGATAGTTTCATTACTTGATTCATAAATTGGGGTAGAACAATTCATCGGCTTCAGGCCCGAACGACTGACCTAGCCTAGAGCCTAGAATTTGTCTTTTATGAATACATCGATTATATGCCGTCACTTTTCAATTTTATCTCAATTTTTCTCGTACTATTGAGAAATCAACTCAACTTTTTTTGTAAACTATCATTGGATACCAATGGTTTGAATACATCGATTATATGCCGTTACTTTTCAATTTTCTTCTCACTTTTTCTCGTACTATTGAGAAATCAACTCAACTTTTTTTTAAACTATCATTGGATACCAATGGTTTGAATACATCGATTATATTCCGTCAGTTGTATGGAATTTTAAATTTTTCTTAAAGTTTCCCTAAGTATTATTTATCTGTCACCCATCAATACCATTTTGACTCATCTTCTCTGAAAATCATCTCGAAACTATCATTGGATACCAATGGTTTGAATACATCGATTATATGCCGTCACTTTTCAATTATCTGCTCAATTTTCCTCGTACTATTGAGAAATCAACTCAACTTTTTCTAAAACTATCATTGGAAACCAATGGTATAAATACATCGATTATATGCCGTCACTTTTAAATTTTTTTGTCAATTTTTCTCGTACTATTGAGAAATCAACTCAACTTTTTTTTTTAACTATCATTGGAGACCAATGGTGTGGATACATCGATTATATGCCATCACGACAAATCTTAGAAAATTTTCATTAAACTTTGATTGGTACCAATGTTGTTTTATTTATTCGTGCAAGAACTGAAATAAACTTTTTTTTTTACTTTTTATTTTTTTTTATTACTACATCTATAACTATAATCGACCAATGAGTGGTCTTATTGGTCAATTTATTGAATCGACCACTCATTAGTCGATTATAGCTATGAAGTATTCAATGAGCTGCCAAACATTTCTCCCCCTGCCGCCCAATCTTCTCCCTCCCCACCATCTTCGCCATAGTCCGCTTCCTCTTCCCATTCCTCTTCCCCTTCCTCGTCCTCTTCCCCTACCTCGTCCTCTTGCTCGCCCTACAACAATATTTGTAACAATGATGTGTCTTGTCCGGAAAATTATTATAAAAATATTCGATGTGTATTATTTTTGATTGCATTCTCAGTTATTGATTGATTTATATATATACATTATATATATATATATATATATATATATATATATATATATATATATATATATATATATATATATACATATATATATGTATATGTCTTCTGAGTTGTATCATCAGACATATGAATTACCCAATACTACAAAGAGCGTTAGCTGGATCCAACGAATTTTTAATTGTGAAATTTTGAAAAAAAAATTCATTTATGTTCAGAATTCCAGAATAAATACCAAATCACCAATACACTACTATAATACACTCGTTTTGTTGTTTTATTGGATGAAGCAGCCAAATGTTTTTTTCAGGTTATGTAAACCGTGAATTAATCAGTAGAATCATCCACTAGCTAGTTTCACTTCTTACAAAAATTTTGATTCGTGAATTATTTTCACGAACCTAGTGAATTCATTCATCTCTGGTAATTTTTTATTATATTATTATTATATTTATTTTTTACTACTTGTTTGTATTATACTAAAAAAAAACTGCTCTATTTACATTCATATTGCCCTTTGTAATCACAAAAGCCAAAAACCTACTGACATTTTGAATTGATAAAATGAAAGATATTAATAATCAAATGCAAGAATTCCAGTTACCATGAAGAGGGAGCGTCCTCTGGACTGCAGGGGGCGTCCGACGAGGGGGCGTCCTTCGGTCTACAGGGGGCGTCCTCTGACGAGGGGGCGTCCTCGCACCTTCTATATAAAAACAATTTCAATATATGTATAAAATATTTTTGGTAATTGTAAAGAGATCAAATGATATTGAAAGTGTGTGGAAGAATTTTCTTTGAAGAAAGCTATCATTTCAAGACAGAGTGTTACATTGAGAGTGACTATTCCAACAGAGCTTCTCATCTCGATACTCAAAATTATGATCAACAATACACACAGGGCTATACCCAAGAAGCGATTCATTTTATTTCTTATAGAAAAAAGGCGTCGTTCATTATGGTAGTTGGAGAATAATTAGTAGTTTGTACAACAAGGGTGGATATGGTGGCCATATCGCACGAGGACGAAGTTTAAGCACTATGCCTATAAAGAAATAAGCATATACGGGTGGGAATAGAAAAAAATATTTTGGTTTTATGAGAAAGTTGAAGATTTCTATGACAACTTTTCCGGTAATGACATTCTACACAATTTTCGTGATAATGTTATAAACTTTGAGGTAATTTTCTGAATAATGTTTACAAGCATCTCATTTACCATAATACACTAATATCATGAAAATGTACGAATAGTCACTATAATAATATATATAAAATTGATTCATGGGCAGCTATTACTCAAATTGTAAGAAAAAAATTGGTTTTATAGATTTTTTTTAAATCCTCGATACGTAGAATATGAGAATAGCTATCATAACTATTATCAAATTTTCCGTTCGGGTGAATTTATACATATTTGGAAACAATCTTACCCTCTTCGAAGCCTCCCCCCCCATCTCCAAGGCGATGAGCTCATTCATGGCTAAAACTGTTAAATGGACGAATTAATAGAAATTCAATTATAACATAAAAAATGGTAAAAACTACGAACATTGGTATGAAAAAGATCTACGATCATCAGCGAGAAAACAAAAAGGCAAGTACATATAATGTTTACTGCTTTCCAAAGGATATAAATTTTAAACGATACTTTATTATTATTAATAAAAAAACAAATCATTATTCGACTTTTATTGATCTCTATGTCTAACAAACCCACTGGGCAAGGAACATTAAAACAACGATGTCTAACGTTTTTTCTCAGGACTGTGTTAGAATATTTTCAAATAACATGTCTGCAGTTTGACGAATTCTTTTTTGGCTTTTTCAAAAAATAAAAATTTATACACGTACCTATCCACAGAGAGTGTTTGTGATTTTTTTATTTTACTTCTTTCATAGACGTTGTTATTTCCATTTTGTGACTCTGAGAAGAAAAAAGCCAAAAAAGCATTTATCAAACCTCATTCTCTCCACAAAAATGCCAAATTCCTTATTATGTCTGCAATGTCTTATAGATTTTTTTCCCAAATATCATTGGGACATTATATCTATAATATCTACCTAAATAACTTTTTATCAATGTATATTATCTACTCGATTATCTATGTATGATAAAAGTTATATATTCATCAGAAAAATGTATGTTTATGTTTGTTTATTCATTTCAAGTTAGTAAAATGTAATATATTACATCATATAGGTGAATTATTTGAACATATACTCCTCTTGATTGAAATGTGAATGTCTATATAAGTACTTTAATTTTTTTTTGAAGTAGACAGATCAAATTTCCAACGTTTTCTAACGATGTGTCGGCATCGGTTATCAATGCGCATGCGTATTAGGCATTCCAGCTACTTGTAAGAAATGTCACATGACTGGAAATTAACCAATACGGTGACATCTGACCCCAGAAACTTTCGTTTGTTTTTCTCAAAAGATTGTGATTTCCATGGTAACAATCGTATTTGCCCCTCAGACACCACGTGATCTGGAATGTCTAATTGCTAATACTTGTAGGTTAGTTTGTGTTCTCAGTTCTCACTATGGAACTCTTGTCTATGTTCAGTGCATTACGTGTTTTGTGGCGTGTGTCACACCATTATGAGAAAAAGAAGACGGTGGAATGAAATGTGTATATTGTGCTGATAAATAGGAGGAATTTCGAGCGGAGATGGCTGAGAACAAAACATATGCGTCGACCCCGTTTTTCCTGTCTTTGGGGGGCCATATCTCCGGAACTAGTTGGGACCGCCAGAAAATTTTTTAACTTTTTTTTCAGGAGACCGATTTACGTAAGTTCCAATTTTTTTTTCTAACGCTTTGCGTCGGAATAATAGAATTTTAACAACACTTTTGCACCTATCATGCATCAACTCAATTGCAATAGACCTAATGCAACTTCACAAAGTAATAGTGATAGTATAATTCGTACAAACTTTGAAGAAGATAAATCATCCCAACTGTACAATTTGAAATGAAAACTGAAATTATGGGCCGTTGAAATCAGTATTTTTCAGAGAAGATATAATCATTATATCAAAGGGATCCTACTATCACTTCAGATTGGAAAAATGCCTCATTGAATTGTAATTGAAATTGAAAAAAGGTGAAATACCTACTATCAAATACTGAAATAATGCTGCAAATAAACAGACCAATATTGGGGTCGTTTGAACACTGCATGCCATTTTTTCCAATTAGAAATTTTCATGGGAATATTTATATGAAAAAAATTGTAGATGAATATGGAGGGTGTTAAATTTAAAAATGTTTTTCTTTCGCCATGTCACAATTATTGAGGTACTAATTATATACTTGAATGAATTTGATAAGCTGAATACACTTATTTGTAGTGAATGAATCGAAGACTTTTGTACAAAAGTGTATAATATTGTAAAATTCTTATTGCAAAGCGCTTTCGGCTTTCGAGTGAGCACTGATGGTGATGAGAGTCATAGGCGCTTTGCTATAAGAATTTTACAGTTATAGACTTTTATATAAAAGTCTTCGATTCATTCAATAACATACTTGTTGACCAGTTGACAAATTTGATTTTTGTTTTTTTAGGTGTTCAGTTATCTGCATGTGATTTGACTGAGATCTCAGTGATAAAAACATCCTGGCTATTAAATACTCACACCTGTTTATGGCCAAAAATTTTCAAAAATTCAAGAACACAAATTACAAAAAGGGTTGAACCTGGTGGTGACTGGAAAGATCATGAGTGCTCTATCGCAGGAAAATTTGGTAAGATAAATGTTTTTGAGTAACCTAATAATTTTAAGATCCCCCCAACTTTTTTTAGACTCCTATGAATTAGCTTTACAGTTTAAAAAAAAGAGCAGTAGTTCAGGGAGCCCAGTGAGAGAAAAATTTGATAGCGAACACATTTCACATTCCTGAATATGAAGAAAATGCCAGCCGTGAGCAGTCTTCTTCATCTTCAGACTTTGCTGACAACCTTCAAGCAGATTAGCTTAACAAATAATTTTGTTTCAAACTTTTGTTTACATTGATTTTATTTTAAATAGTGGAAGACTGTCATTGAATTTGGTCACTAGTTGTTACATCTTCAGCACCTTGTTTTGAGAGAAATCTCATTACATATGATGGTTTTCTGATCTGTTACTCCATTCGGAAGTTATGGCCCCCTTACAGTTCAGTTAACCGAATCTTCTACTTTGAAAAAGATAAATCATCTCAACTGTACAATTTGAAATGAAAACTGAAATTATGGGCCATTGAAATCAGAATTTTTCAGAGAAGATATAATTATTATATCTAAGGGATCCTACTATCATTTCAGATTGGAAAAGTGCCTCATTGAATTGTACTTGAAAAAAAAAAAGGTGATACTATCACATACTGAAATAATGCTGCGAATAAACATAGACCAATATTGGGGTCGTTTGAACACTGCATGCCATTTACAATTAGAATTTTTCATGGGGATATTTATATTTATAAAAAGAATTGTAGATGAATATGAAGGGTATTAAGTTTAATAAAAATATTTTTCTTTCGCCATATCATAATTAACTTGAATGAATTTGGAAGGCTGAATACACTTATTTGTAGTGAATGAATCGAAGACTTTTGTACAAAAGTGTATAATATTGTAAAATTCTTATTGCAAAGCGCTTTCCGCCTTCGAGAGAGCACTGATGGTGATGAGAGTCATAGGCGCTTTGCTATAAGAATTTTACAGTTATAGACTTTTATATAAAAGTCTTCGATTCATTCAATAACATACTTGTTAACCAGTTGACAAATTTGATTTTTGTTTTTTTAGGTGTTCAGTTATCTGCATGTGATTTGACTGAGATCTCAGTGATAAAAACATCCTGGCTATTAAATACTCACACCTGTTTATGGCCAAAAATTTTCAAAAATTCAAGAACACAAATTACAAAAAGGGTTGAACCTGGTGCTGACTGGAAAGATCATGAGTGCTCTATCGTAGGAAAATTTGGTAGGATAAATGTATTTGAGTAACCTAATAATTTTAAGATCCCCCCAACTTTTTTTAGACTCCTATGTTACAGAAAAAAAAGAGCAGTAGTTCAGGGATCCTAGTGAGAGAAAAATTTGATAGCGAACACATTTCACATTAATTATACTCTTCCTGATTGGTGCTCCTGAATATGAAGAAAATGCCAGCCGTGAGCAGTCTTCTTCATCTTCAGACTTTGCTGACAACCTTCAAGCTTAACAAATCATTTTGTTTCAAACTTTTGTTTACATTGATTTTATTTTAAATAGTGGAAGACTGTCAGTAAATTTTGTCACTAGTTGTTACATCTTCAGCACCTTGTTTTGAGGGAAACCTCACTACATATGATGGTTTGTGATCTGTTACTTCATTCGGAAGTTATGGCCCCCTTAAAGTTCAGTTAACCGAATGTTCTGCTCTGAAAAAGATAAATCATCTCAACTGTACAATTTGAAATGAAAACTGGGATTATGGGCCATAGAAATCAGAATTTTTCAGAGAAGATATAATTATTATATCTAAGGGATCCTACTATCATTTCAGATTGGAAAAGTGCCTCATTGAATTGTACTTGAAAAAAAAAGGTGATACTATCACATACTGAAATAATGCTGCAAATAAACATAGACCAATATTGGGGTCGTTTGAACACTGCATGCCATTTACAATTAGAATTTTTCATGGGGATATTTATATTTATAAAAAGAATTGTAGATTAATATGAAGGGTATTAAGTTTAATAAAAATATTTTTCTTTCGCCATATCATAATTAACTTGAATGAATTTGATAAGCTGAATACACTTATTTGTAGTGAATGAATCGAAGACTTTTGTACAAAAGTGTATAATGTTGTAAAATTCTTATTGCAAAGCGCTTTCGGCTTTCGAGAGAGCACTGATGGTGATGAGAGTCATAGGCGCTTTGCTATAAGAATTTTACAGTTATAGACTTTTAAATAAAAGTATTCGATTCATTCAATAACATACTTGTTAACCAGTTGACGAATTTGATTTTTGTTTTTTTAGGTGTTCAGTTATCTGCATGTGATTTGACTGAGATCTCAGTGATACCAACGTCCTGGCTATCAAATACACCTGTTTATGGCCAAAAAGTTTCGAAAATTCAAGAACACAAGTTACAAAAAGGGTTTAACCTGGTACTGACTGGAAAGATCATGAGTGCTCTATCGTAGGAAAATTTGGTAAGATTAATGTATTTGAGTAACCAAATAATTTTATAATCCCCCCAACTTTTTTTAGACTCCTATGAATTAGCTTTACAGTGTGAAAAGAGAGCAGTGGCTACTAGTCGTTCAGGGAGCCTAGTGAGAGAAAAATATGAAAGCGAACACATTTCACTCTCCAAGATTGATAGAAATTGCCAGCAGTGAGCAGTCTTCTTCATCTTCAGACTTTGCTGACAACTTTCCAACAGGTTAGCTTAACAAATAATTTTGTTTCAAACTTTTGTTGATATTGATTTCATTTTAAATACTGGGAGACTGACAGTGAATTTGGTCCCTAATCGTTACTTCTACAGCACCTTGTTTTGAGAGAAACCTCACTACATATGATGGATTGTGATCTGTTACTTCATTCGGAAATTATGGCCCCCTTATGTTCTGCTTTGAAGAAAACATGATTTTTGTGGAGAGAATGATAGTTTCTAGCAGTGTTTTCAGTTTTTTATTTTTCAAATCAGTTTGTGATGAAGCAACTATGGAAGGATAATTAGAAATATTATGAACCATCTTTGGTAATATGCATATATCGTATAACAGACGATCAATCATTAACAAAAGGAGGAAGAAAAAGTATATCCTAAGCAACTACTTTTCTGTCTTCTTATCTCACCGGGTATTTGATTATCTGGATATCACATTTTCTTTCATAATTTGTACACCAAATACACGTTTTCGAAAATTAACCGATAACATTCACGTGGAATATGTCTTTTTGTAATAACGTTCATCACCAGCCTACCCAGACAAGCTCGTTTCTGTTAGTAACAACTATTACTAACTTCATCAGTAGGTGGGAAGGATTACTGATCAATTTCTTACCCAATTTCACAGTACTAAACAGATTACTTCACAATTCTTATATTCGAAATGAGTGAGTGAAATTATGTGAGAAAATTATTAGTAATCCTTCCCAGCAACTGCTAAAGTTAGTAATAGTTGTTACTAATAGAAACAAGCTTCTTTGACTCCTCTCTATTTTTCACGTGAATATTATTACGTGTGTTTGGCATACAAACTAAAAAAGAAAATATGATTTCTTCATAAATCAATTCTCGGCGAGCCATGAAACAGGAAAGTTGTTTAAAAAAAAATGCTTTAAAAAGAATAATATAATTATCTTATTATCAATTGATATTTGAATATGATCTCAGAAATGTTATATTCTTCTAATTACAGATATCCTGAGAGTGCCATGGTGCCAAGGATACGCAAGAAACTGTGTGATACTGAAGTTTTCGAACATATTCTGAATAAAATTATATGTTTCCGTTCCAACTTTCTGTATTGTTTCAATTTTGATTTTATGTTCATGTTATACCAGATTTGATAATAAATAGCTTTGATACATGTACATACTACTAGATTTAATTATAATATTTTTTTTGCAACGAATTCTGATTTCTCAACTAATACAATAAAACCTTACCTTAAGTGGTGACTACTTAGCTAACCTAGAAAACAGAGGTTTTTTTTTCACTGTACATGACCTACATTTCGGTAGTATTTTCATCTTAAGGAGGTTGGAGTATCTACACAGAGTATTTCAGTATTTCAACCTTCTGTGATGCTAACAACTGTTAGTGAAATGCATTTCAAGTAGAGTAAAAAAGTTTTGGTTTTTAGTTTGGGCTCAGTTATTAGGTATTGTTGCATGATTCCGCTATAAATGAATGATGTACATTTGATCTTAATTTGAAGTCGTGATCATATCATTTTACACATATTACACAAGTGCAATGGCAATGTTTCCTACATATTTAGTATGTTTCTTCTAATTAGGTACATGTTCAAATGTGTGTAAAAGTTATATGACAATATAACATTGGCAATTGATAAACATTCTGAAAATGTTTTTCTAATGAAATTTTCAAAATGTTTCAAGAAAACGTTTTCTTTGGGGTACATACAAAAGCAGTAGCTATGACATTGACACAATATCAAAAACCCTGGTTGGACAACATGACATTGTGAAAAATTAATATTCATAAAACGCTATTGTAATGAAAAATTTCTTACATACACTTTATTTATGCAGCAGTAATAAGTAAGTTTTAATATATAAGAGAAGAAAATTATCCAACTTTCTGATGACAAGTGTATAAACGTTTCTATTGAAAATTGAAGATTGAACTTTTTATAGTTTATTACTAAGAGATTATTTCTTATTACTCTCAAAACATATCCGATTGATAGCATCGTTAAAAATCCATGATATTACGATATCAAGATATATGTTGTTCATCAGTTTTCATCGCCAATACAAATTAGTTCATATCCTATATGCACAAAATCTAACCAACGTTTGTTATGGACCAGTTGTACAAACTAAGTTCATCTCCCAGTTCGAGTCATGTTGGTGCAATTCCTAAGCATTACTGTTACTGGAGTATGTACAACTGGGCCTGAATCCATTGCGTTAAAAATGAATTATTATGGAATAATAATAAAATTAAAAACTTACTTTCACGGCGTGCATCCTCGTCCATCGTGTGTGTATACTTGTATACCACTCACTACCGCACTACCAAGACCAAGTTCCAGCAACTTGTATCTGCAATTTTTCGCGGCAATTTATCACTCGTACCAATGACATAAAATAAATCATGGGACAAGAAAATATGAGTTATCACAAGTTTCCTTCTGCGATGAAGAAGATTTACATAACTAAAAAATTAGATGAGAAATAACGTAATAATCCTCAAATCCTCAAATAATCCTAATCTCCCAAAATAAAAACACAATTTTCCCAAATGTTCACAAAAAAACAAAATCAAATAGGGAAGAATATATACCGATGAGGGCGCTAGTCGTGGTCAAATATACCCACCAATCTGAAAAAGTTACCTTGTTTACATTTATGAAATAACGCGCTAAACAGTCATATCAGTTGCCCTCGTTAGACAAGATTTTGGTGATTTTATTGCTATATTTTCATTGTACGAAATTTTTCTCGTGAATGTTAATATATCTGTGTTCATGATGCTTTGAAAGTTCATAATATTCGTTTCTTTCCCAGGACATTTTTTAATGGTGTGAACTGTGAATAGCCGCACAATACTATTTATTGGAGGTGAACATAGATGCATTCTGTTTCAAAATCAAATAATATTTGTTACAGGACATTTTTTAGTTTTAGTGTAGTGTTAGTGAACCAAAGAGGCTTTCATTACATGGGTGATGAAATGCGCCATAACTATCCGTAATGTTTTCCACCAAAGATGTATTTCTGTTTGGAAACGTGTGGAAAGACAACTTTGGATTTCGGTTCCAACACTACAGTTGCGGCAACTTGGCACCAAACGTTTTATACGGCTCACTGAGCGATCTGCATCCATGATTGTTTGATATTATTAATAAAAAAAAACTACAACTTCAGATGAGATTTCCTAAATAAACACTAGAGAACTCAATAAATTCAAACACAAATAATGGAAGCGTTTTGTTTGTCAAATTATAGCAGTGCGTTATATTTCCGCCAGACGTCGCATGAAATTATGAACTTTCCAATACTCCAAATATCACATGTTGAATTTCCGAACTCGCCTCTTCTTCTTCTTCTATTTCTTTATTTAACGTCGGCCTATTTCCGCTACCAAGAAGGCCAATCACCGACGCCGGTGAGCACACTCCCCCCAACCGGAAATTTTGTCGAACCCTCTGGCATTCAAACCAGAGGTAGGGATCTTTAACGAGCCCAACATCCATGGAATCGGGACCGACGGCTTTATCTTGTGCTCATCAATATCCGAAATGATTGACAGAAGCGAATTAATTGACATATTTGGTAAAAGACACGCCTTCTCCTAGTGCACCAATGAGAGCGTATTAAAAAATTCTATTACTTTTTTTTCAGTGAGTCAGATGAAGAGCGCTTATCAATTTGACGCATCTCTCAGTGATGGTATAATTATAGTCAAATTTCTCAGTGTCGATGAAAGTGCAATACTCAGTCATAAATAACAATTAATGGACTGGCCATTATGACAATTTTTCACAGAGCATGACGCGGATTAAATTAGAGAGAAAGAAAGATTATTCACATTCAATACTTGAATTACTCTATCCTTCATAGCTTCGCTTTCTCCGCTACATTGGGGATGGCATACGCTTAGAGGTTATACTTGGAGTATTCTATCTTTCACATTCCGCAATCCTATCTCTCTTTTAGGCTGGATTCAGACAGATCCGAAATCCGATCGTACGACGATACGATAGCTTTTTAATTGGTCTGAATTTAAATTTTGACCAATCAGAAAGCTATCTGATCCTCGTACGATCGGATTTAGGATCTGACTGAATCCAGCCTCAGGGCCAGTCCATTAGTTGTATTGTCTATGGTTTTTCTCTAATCATTGCATTGACATAACAACTAGTGGACTGGCCATTATGACATCTTTTCACATAGCATGATGCTATATACATTAGAGAGAGAAAAGATATGCACATTGAAGAGATGTTGTGGAGGACAGAATGACAATTCTATACTCGAATTACTCTATCATTCAGAAACGTCTGTTTCTCTGCTATATTGAGGATGGAATGCGCTTAGAGGTTATACTTGAAGTATTAGGCATTCCAGATCACTCGATGTCTGGGTGGCTAACACAAGTTTTAACCAATCACACACTCGTTTGCAGAAAACAAACGATAGTTTTTGGGGGGCAGATGGCGCCGTATTGGTTCATTTCGATTCATTTGACATTTTGACAAGTATCTGGAAAGCCTAATGCTATCTTGCTCATTCAACTTAGACTTCTCGTGGACGGAGCCTCATGCATACGAATTTCGCATTTTTCCTACAGGTTTCTGACAAAGTTTTCAAATTGCAATAAAAAAAATTACATCTTTTGAGAGATTTCCGCAGAAAAATTGCAATATTCGGATGCATGAAGACATACATGCCTTCAAGATACAATATTGTATACGGTCGCATTTATTCAAAATTCGCATTTGTTCTTTTCGTGTTATTATCAGACTCATCGGATATTTGAATCATGATAGATCGACCAATTGAGATAAATTTGTGATGTAACAAATTTTGATTTAGTAAATTTCGTATAATGAAGAATTGAAATGTAAAATAGAAATGCCAGTTAAGAAAAGTATTCTTTTATCAATGAGTTCAACTTTGGAAATGAGGGAGAACGGTACCTGCTATTCTGGCCTGATTTTTCTAATATGGTTCTGGATTTCTATATATAAAATTTGAAAAAGTTGTTTTCGCCTCTTTCTTTCCCAAGTTAATAGAAAACTAGAAGTAACAAAATATTTAGCAAGCACTCTCTGTTGATATGTGTTTGAAATATATAGACATTTGAACTTTAAACCATTTACAAAAAAAAAATTATCTTAAACAGCTACTTACCTGCCTGTATGGCGCAACGTGCGCTCGATCACTTAATAGTCACTTTTTCTAGCACAATTTTTATACCAACTACTGGAAACCTGAATGTAACACATATCAACCCCAGCATACTTGTACACAAATTGGAAGTCGTTTAAAAAAAAATTATTCATCAGGATAACATTTCACCCTCAATACTAGATGAATTTGTTTCGCTCAGAGAAAAGTATTGACTTAACGCCTGAAGACTGCACCGCCAACGTGAAAAAATCTGAACTGAGCTATGGGCAATTCAGTTTATTTACATTCGTTCCGTTTGAATGGTATAAATTTGATATTTAGTGATTTAATATTTATTCCTTCATTTTCGTGCGAATAATGTTGAAGGTAGGTATTTTCAGGCACCATAAATACTTGAGTGAGAACAGACAATATTTTTCAGTAAATTTTCAGCATCTTGAAGTCTTGCCTTCCTTTCATCTACGAACTTGTTTTCAACATTAATTGATTTTTCAGCTTTGGAAAATACAAAATCAACAATACTGAGAGAACTTATCAGTTGGCAATATTTGCTTGATCAAGCTTTGTTCAGTGTTAATAGTATAACTACTCGCCAATACATGACAGGTAAAGTCATACAGATTCATTGCCTGAAAATGAAACCCAGCTA
This sequence comes from Zygogramma bicolorata, assembly GCA_032362365.1. Classification (NCBI taxonomy): domain Eukaryota; kingdom Metazoa; phylum Arthropoda; class Insecta; order Coleoptera; family Chrysomelidae; genus Zygogramma; species Zygogramma bicolorata. The sequence continues at coordinate 87,640 of JAVJAQ010000323.1, forward strand.
GATGGATTTATCGCCCCATGCATTCTGAATTTCATGAAAATCGTTGGAGCCGTTTTAGATATTTCGATTATACATATACAAGAAAGATTTCCTAACTAGATTCACCAAACGTGTTCAAGAGTAGATAAAACTAAACCGAGCCTTCCCTATATTTGGGAACATAATTATCTTTGTGGAGCGAATAAGTTTTGAGAAAGTGATCTTTGGCTATTCATTCTCCATTCCATTTCAAGAAAAAATATAAAACCTCGATGGGAAGAGTAACATAAAAATTTTAGCAAACACATTATCTTGAAAATCACATCATTAACCAAAAAAGTGTTTGCTAAATATTTTGTAATTTCTTTTGTGAACTTTTCATATTCTTTTTGCTTTGAATATGAGTGGAAAGAGGCAAAAATCACTTTCTACAGACTCCTTTCTCTCCACAAAAATAATCGTTTCTAATACAAAATTATGTAATAATACAACCTAATTACATCCTAGGAGGATTTATGCATTAGTAATTTTTATAGAAATAGTATTTCATGCAGCACTTTCTATAAATTACACATGCCCAATAATTATGAAATATTATGCTACATAATTAATCTAATTGGATGGGAGTTCTAGTTCTGTCATCAGTTCCATAACTTTCACAGTTTTGACAAAGTGTGTGTGTACGTGCAAAAGCAAATTTTATTTTCACTTTGAACAAATGGGTTTTTTAAGTTCAAAGTGAAAATGTTCGTATATAAAACAATGAACTGAAATAGTATATTATTTAACGAGCAACGAATAATAGTCATTAGTATTCAATGCGAGTTATACACTATACCTTTTCTACAGCTATAACAGATAATAGCGAAATGATTTAACAAATAACATGAACTCTACTGAAATCTGTTGCTGAGAACTTCTCAGCAACAGGTTTCAATAGAGTCAATAAAAAAATAGACATTGGAAGTCAGAACCCAGACTTCTCTACAAGGAACATTGTCAATGTTAACCACATTCAAGCAAAAATAACATGAACTTCAAATTGAACGTCATTCAAAATTCCCATTTAGGTACAATTAAATGAGTAGAGCTGTCATTGCTTGAAATTTGATATTCTATGACAGACCTGATTTATTGTGGAACAATAACTACAACTGTAACACAATGAAGGCATTGTGTTATGACGTAAGGAAATTAAATGAAGATATACAATTTATTGTATTGTTTCATCAAGAACAGTTAAGCAGCAGTTTTGTGTTATGTCCGTAGAAATAATGATATATTTTCGTCTCACAATCAAAGTGGAAATGAGAGTAAAAATTACTGTTGCATAAATCCTCCTTTATTTTTTGATTCCAACTTCTATCAAGAGTAACTTTCTCCAAATAACTTTTCTGAGGTATTCAGGGCTATTCACTAAGTAAAGTGGTTATCGCAGTTGCTAACCGTCGTAGCAACTCTGGTAATAACTTGCCATAATGACGGTGGTAAGCTGTTTTCCCTTAACAAGATTTCTGAAGCAGTTGCCTGTAAACCACTACTAACAGCAACTGGTCATTATAGTAGCAACTTAACTTGAAAAGTGATTACCAATTTCGCGCTTAGCAACTGACCTTGAACATAAGGACAATTTTTAGTCGCTACCCATAACAACTCTGCTTAGTGAATAGCCCTGATTATCTCCTTCTATGACATAATCATTAGGTATAAAAACCTGCTTTTTGTATCTATTATAAAAATAAGTACAAAATATATAAGGAGAAATTGCACAAAAATGTATTGTTTAATGAATGAAATATATTACGATACAATCATAGTGATACTTCGATTATTTTTTCGACATGGAATGATTGTACAGCATACTGATCGACTCTGCATTCCGGGAACTTATCAAATGGAGCATTCGCTGACTTTGCCGTAGGGAAACCCGGGAAAACCTACAGCACCATTTGCGATATTGCTTGTCGATTCCGTTCCGCACAATTCATGAACAGAACCATGATACAACGGTGATGGAACTATCAAAAGGCATTGGAAGGGTCAGGAACATCCAATTTCAAGTGTTAATGGACAACTATCACTAGTGAACTGTAGGATAAAGAATATTTATTGATTTTAGAAGTACCCAGCCAACGACAACCTACTAATTTTGAATCATGTACTTGTCGTAAACTGCTTCAGTAATACTTGGGCAACATTATAGATTAAATGTGAAGCATATGTTCTTCTTCCAAAACTTGTCAATACCTGATCGGAACAAAATTTTGTTGAAGCCATTAAAGGCTTTTATTGTCAACAATGCTATCATACTCTACACAATTCTGACCTGTCCATCTGCAAGAAAATTAAAGAAAAATTACATCACCTCCAAGATACTTGCATTTGGAATCGATATTGCACAATACACCAAATTAGTAATTATAACCAACTTCAAGAATCTATTTTTTGGCTCTTTATTCTCCGAATGGAATTTTGTTTCTGAATGTTGCTACTGGAAGTAGTAACTGATATTATATTCGAGTATATGAATATGTTAATAGATTAGAATAATATTATGCAGCCTGTGTTCAATTTGAAAGTCAATATCTTGTGGTGGATAATTTTTTCATAGTTTTCTGGAACTTTATTATTTCTGATTGTAACTGGATCATATCCAAAAAACCACGAAGAAATAATCTAACCTATAAAATAACAAACATATTTTTATTCAACAATTATTGACGAAAAAAGTCTGAAATTCAATTGACATTTAATGGGGTGCGGAATCAATTATTTATTCATAAGTTGCAAAAAATATAGAACTGTAGATTCTACTCATTATTATTTCATTCCCATTTCCTTAAAACTGTAAATTAAACTTGCTATTACTGCATTCCCTTTTCGTTCTTCAAGAGTTGTCGGTAGTGTAGTGGTAAGCACATCAGCCTGTCTAATGAGAGACGGGGGTTCGATTCCCTGCAACGTTGAAATGTGTTGACGTCCGTATGGAGATGAAATCTGTTAACAAAAAAAAAAATATTTTCATAAACCATTGTGACCTGACTAAATGGGTGGTTCCAGTTTCTGAAACATTTGAATGGATTATTATCACAGATATAACAGAATCAAATTTTCATTTATTAGTTGAAAAGAAAAGGTAGAACCGTTGATGCAACTTACTATTATTAATTCTCATTTCGTTCTTCAAGTGTTATCGGTAGTGTAGTGGTAGAAGCACCTCCGCGTGTCGAATAAGGACCGGGATTCGACTTCGCCACGGAACCGCCTCACTAGAATCCAATTGTTGAAAGGTGAGGCCTCATGAATCCATTGCTTGGTTAGTTTCGCCTTCTGAGTATAGGGGGATGCAAGCTGGTTAACATTAAATCCCTATTTTTCAACCCATTGTTAGCTTACTATATGTGTTCTTCCAGTATATAAAACATTTAGATTCATTATTACCATAGTCTGTAACAGAATCGAATTTTCATTTACCATTTGAAAAACAGGTAGAGGTTCAAATTGAACTTGCTATCACTGCATTTCCTTTTCGTTCTTCGAGAGTTGTCGGTAGAGTAGTGGTAATCCCCTCCGCCTGTCAAGAGAACGGGGTTCGATTCCTCGCCACGAAACCACTGTACTGGGATTCACAAGACTTTCGATCTTCCCTATGGGGATGGAAACTGGTTAGCAGAAAAAAAAATAAATGATTGTGCCCTAAGTGAATGGAATTTTCCAGTATATAGTTGAAAAAAGACAGAACGGTAAATTAAACTTACTATTACTGCATCATCATTTCATTCTTCAGATAAACTGCTTTAAAAAATCCGAATGATAATGATTATTGTATTTGAAGAAGCATGAATAGGGGGAGCATTCATCTCAGTGCTAGATGAACGTCAGAATTTCGGTAGGAGTGGGTGCTATCTAGACAATTCAAAACAGATATGAAAATCAATTCAAAAATATTGCAATGCCATTGTGTTCTCCTAATGGACTGCTTCATATAAATCAGGGCTATAATGAAATAAATGTTTATCAAGTCTGTCTCACCTTTTGATACCCAGATGAAGTGGTTCTATTGGTCCAACTCCATCTTTCTTCTAATCTCTCTTAGCCTAAATACATCATTTTTTTTTTTTTTTTTTTTTTTTTTTTGGTTTCGATGGCATCGACTGCTAAGGTCATTAGCCATAGTTAACAATTATATAAAAATGTAGGTATATGTTGGTTCGAACACCGAGTACATATCTATATTTTTTTGAATATTCCTATTTGTTTGGTAAAGTTTATTATTGCATCTATGTCTTTTCTCTGCCCGCTCAGCTGTTTATCGAAATTGTCTGTAATGCCAAGCCTGTTTCTAATTTCTGTATATCCAGGGCACTCAGATAGTATATGTCTAACAGTCAATCTTCTCCTGCAGAGTTCACACCTTGGCTGCCTGTCTCCCCTCAGCATAAAAATATTCGTAAGATTAGTATGACCTATTCTCAGTCGGGTTATTACGGTCTGTTCTCTTCTTGATTGGACTGGAGGGCAAAAACTGTTTTTCACAGAAAGTTTCAGTGATTTGAGTTTTGAGTCTGATCTTTCCCATTCATTTTGCCAAAACTTGAGAGATACATTCTTTAGATAGAGTTTGGTATCCTGGTATCTGATGGGGATATTCTCGTTTATTCTTGATAGGGAAGCTGCCTTTGCAGCTTGATCTGCCTGTTCATTTCCGGAAATACCACAATGGCTTGGCACCCACATGAATTTTATCATTTTCAATTGACTTTTGACCGATTCTATTGCTGATAAGATTGTTTGTACCAAGGGATCCTTGTTGAATTTGTTACTCAGTGCTTGTAGGCAACTTAATGAATCAGTACAAATTAAGAAGTTATCATATGTTTCAAACTCAGAATATCGGATGGCTTGGAGAATGGCATATAATTCAGCAGTGAATATGCTACTTTCACGAGGGAGAGTCCAAGAGTGAGACATATTATTACTGGTGAAGGCGGAACCAGTTCCCTCGTCGGTTTTTGATCCATCTGTATATAATATGTGATAGTTGGAGTATTCAGAGATGAGTCGAAGAAATTCAGCCCATGTAACGATTCTATTTAGATCTGCTTTCTTGAGTTCATTTAACTGCAAATTTATATCTATAGGACTGAGAAGCCAAGGTGGGATTTCGCATGGTTTGATGTTATACATATCTCGAAAATGATACTCAGAGACATCTAGGAGCTCTTTCAATCGGACATTTGCTGGGCGAGTTATTGTAGGTCTCCTTTCATATATGTCATATTCTTCTTCGTTTGGTATTGGAGGGAAATTAGGATGGTCAGATTGAGCTTCTATTTCAGTTCCGTAGCTTGTGAGGAATTGATTCCTTCTATATTTCAGAGGGAGAACTCCTGCTTCAGCACACAGGGATAAGTAAGGGCTAGTTCGGAATGCTCCCAATGCCAGCCTCAAGGCGGCAGCTTGAATTGAGTCAAGGACTTTCAGTTTGGATTTTCGAGCTGATCCGTAAATCGAACATCCGTAATCCATTTTGGACAAGATGAAAGATTTATACAATTTGATCAGTATTTCTTTTTCAGCACCCCAATGTATACTAGCAACAGATTTCATTGCATTCAGTGATTTTTTGCATTTTATAGCCAGATCGTCAATATGTGCTCGCCAGTTTAGTTTTTTGTCAAATGTTAGTCCTAGATATTTAGTTGAATCTTTAAATTCCAGTTCCATCTCGTACAATTTAAGCTTGGGATCTTGGTGACAACTTCGCAGGCGACAAAAATGGACACAGTGTGTCTTATTCGTGGAGAACCTGAGACCAAGTTCGTTCGCTTGTTGAGACAGCTGATCTATGGCTGTTTGCAACCTTATTTCCATATTTTCTATAGATGAGTCCGTACAAAATATTGTGAGATCATCCACGTATAAACTTCTTCCGATATCAGGATCGAGATTGTCTACAATTCGGTTAATGGCCACAGCGAAGAGGAGTACACTAAGTGTTGATCCTTGCGGAACTCCGTTTTCCAGATGATGGAGATTCGAATGTTGGTCTTTATTGCGGACACGGAAGCTTCTGCGCTCAAGGAAACTCTGGATGAGTTTTGGCATATTTCCCCTCATATCCCACTTCTTTAGCTGATCCAGAATACTGAAGCGCCAGGTTGAATCAAAGGCTTTCTCGATGTCGAAGAAAATTGCTACTAGGTGTTTTCTGTTTGCAAAACTATTTTGAATATTTCGCTCCAGTATAGATAACTGGTCAAGAGTTGATCTGTGGCATCTAAAACCTGCTTGTACGGGAGTCAGGAGATTTTTGGTTTCCAGGAACCATCTCAATCTGAGACTCATCATTTTTTCCATAATTTTGCTGATACAGCTGGTTAGGGAAATAGGACGGTAGCTATTTGTCAATTTTGGATCTTTCCCTGACTTTAGAATTGGTATGATCTTTGCCTCTCGCCATGTGTCCGGATAAGTTCCACTCTTCCAGATTTCATTATACATGTCCAAAACTACTTGTTTGGATCTGGAGTTCAGTTCCATAATGAATTCATATAAGATTTCGTCACTTCCTGGAGCAGAGTGCCTAACTTCAGCTAAAGCATTTTGTAGTTCTTCCATTGAGAAGGGACGATTATAGGGTAGGGAAGAGTCGTTTTCAAAGAGAATATTCCTTTCTGTCATCATTCTCATTTGTAGCAGTTGTGGATCAAGGTTTTCGGTTTTACTAGCTGATTCAAATTGTTCTGCTATCTTTTCAGCGATTTCCTTTGGATCCGTGATGAGCTGACCATTTACTTCGATTACTCGAGATGTATCCACGAATTTTTTTCCCATAATCGCTCTTATTTTGCTCCATACTTCTGAGGTGGGCGTGGTAGCGGTCATGGTAGAGACATACTTCTGCCATGATTTCTTTTTGTTTTCCCGGATATATCGCCTTGCTTTTGCCCGTGCTTGTTTAAAAAGAATCAATGAATCTGTATTAGGAAATCTTTTGAAATTATTCAGTGCTCTTTTCTTCTCTGCTATAGCCGAAGCGATCTGTTCGTTCCACCATGGAACAGCCTTATTACCTTTTTTACCACTAGATTGTGGTATCGACCGCTTAGCGGCATTTATGATACAGTTTGTGATGTTTTCAACTGAACGATTGATGTTATTCGTAGGGCGATGCATGTTATGTGTTAATTCTCTGTATCGTGTCCAATTTCCATTGTCCAAGATCCAGCGTTTGGGTAGGGATTGTGGTAACATTTTTCCAGCGAATTTTAAGGATATGGGAAAATGGTCATTTAGATGTGAATCGAGAAGTTTCCATTCAAGAAGTGGTGTTAGGGTTGGGGAACATAAAGCCAGGTCAATTGCTGACAAGGAGCAGGATCTTTGATTGAGATAAGTGCCTTCACCAGAATTCAGGAGAGTGAGGTCGCATTCATCCATGAAAGTTTCCACTTTTCTTCCTCTCGAATCCAGCCTCTGCGAGCCCCACAGTGGGTTATGAGAGTTGAAATCGCCGACGATCAGAAGCGGAGATGGTAACTGATAAAAAATATCTTTGAGGTCATCTTCATTCCAGTTATCATTGGGTAGGTAGATATTACATATGGTGAAGTTGACCGGAAAGCTGATACGAATAGCAGCAACTTCCAATCTAGAGTTGATTTGTATCTGACTGTACGAAATGTTTTCGTCAATCAATATGGCGACTCCGCCCCTGGCCCTGATGTTGAAAGTACCGTCTTTTCTGATACAGGAATAGCCTTTCACTTGGAATTCATCTTCTGGTTTGAGATGTGTTTCCTGTAGGCAAATACAAAAAGGAGTATTTTCAGCAATAATTTGCTTCAGTTCGGGATAGTGACTTTTACATCCATTGCAGTTCCAGAATATGAGATTTTCTAGTTTAGCCATTGATATATGAATGAGGGTATTATTCAGATTTCTACATTGAGTACTGATCTGAGATGAAGTAATTTTGGATGTAAAAAACACTGTTCAAGTAGATCATTGTGACAGGTCCATAACTTTACGAGGTTTGCCTAGGGGCCAGCCTCTCTTCTTTTTCTTGCTCCTAGAGGAGTGAGTTGATGTTGAAGCCCCACTGGCTTCGGAGTCCTCTTCGGAGGTTTGTGTTATCTGTTCATCCAACCGCTTCCTTTTTGGGATGTGAAGCGGTGGTATTTTGGGAGGTGGGAGGGATGTGGATGAAGTTGATTGGCGGCAGGGTATAGAAGGAGGGGAGAAGGGTTGATTTTGGAGGGTTGAATTAACTACCTCCTTGACAATATTTTTCAAAATTGGAGTTAATTGATTAATTAGTGTAGTAGTATTCAAATCTGTTGATTGTACTGCTTGGGCATACGAAACATTCTGCCTGGGAGTTCTAATGGTGAGTCTTTTCTTTGCTTCATAGTAGGTCAGGTGTTCAGTGACCTTCAATTTTTGAATTTCTTTTTCATGTTTCAAGATGGGGCATTCTTTAGAGTTGGATAAGTGTGTTCCTTTGCAGTTGATACATGTGACTGGCTCTTCACAGTCTCCCTCATGAACAGTTTTTCCACAAATACAGATATTATTTTCTTCACATCGTGAAGATATATGTCCAAACTTCTGGCAATTGAAGCATCGCATAGGGGGGGGAATATATGGGCGGACCCTGAGTTTATAAAATGCAGCGTGAATAGATGTTGGTAATTTCGGTACATTGAATGTGAGAATATGATTTGGGGAGTCAACTAATTCTGTTCCATTTTTTTGTTTCATTCGTTTAACGTTTGTAACTCCTTGATCTCGAAGCCCCTCCGTAATTTCTTCAATAGACGAATTGAGGAAATCTCGGCAGAAAACAACGCCCTTACAATAATTCAGTGTTTTATGGGCTTCCACTTCGACCTCAAACTCTGAGAAACGCGTCACATTTAGTAATCGTTCCGATTGAGCTCTCGATTTAGTCTCAATCAAGAGACCGTCTTTGGTTTTCTTAATTTCTTTTGTTGATCCTATTAATCCGTACATCACTTTCTGTATCAAAAATGGGCTAACTTTAGCAAAGTTTCCTTCTTGTTTTTTCATGATCAGGAACCGAGGTACTGGTACCGTCGTCTCAAGATTCATGGTTGTATTTGATTCTTCTAGATCATCATTAGTTCCTATGTTTATGGAGATAGGAGGCTCCGGAGGATTTGAAGAATTATTTTCCATATAATTCCCACGAGTAGGGATGATATCAATTCAACCACGGCAGTGCACCCTTACCGCAGAGGGAGATCTTACTTCCGGAGGATCTCAGGTATCCGGAGTTGACCGTTAAGAACACATTCACGTCGGTGCCATTCATCTCCTGGACACGGTCTACGCCATCGAGATTACGGATTATTTTCCAAAGGTTTACTCCTTTCCTCTGAGCTGTCCTTGGCTTCATCCCTCATCTGTGACCTTACCGGCATGGGTGGCCCTACCAGGAGTCAGAAACTCCCGCCGGCATTGCTCCCAGGATCACAGGGACTACTGAGCTCCCCCACCAACGTCAAGGTCTCACAGCTCCTTGGGGGAGAAATACATCATTTATCTGAATAATTATTATATTCGATTTCAAAAAAAAAGACATTACATTGTGAACAGTACACTAATAATTATTATCACTTATTGAACTATTCAACAGGATATATCTTTAATATGAACTCAAAGAAAATTACATGATTGAGCACCTATCTAGTTAATCTATTCTAATTTGTTTGAATTCATTTCTCTCAATCAATCATTCTTACCTCTTCTTTAAATTATTCATCTAGGGCATATCTAATAATATTTTAATGATGGAATAATTCGAAAAAAATTTCGTCAATCAGAAACAACTAGGCTACAGGAAAACTGAAAATATCTTCAGTACCTCATCGAAATTTGTTCCCATGATGATACAATAGCACAAATTTAAAAATTATATTTGAAGTTAGTGAATATACATTTTTTATGTGTTATAGGAAATTGTGAACAAAATCTAACAAATTATTCCATAACAATTCATGACCATAATATTACATTTTCAGACGTGAAACATTCTTTTCTTTTTCATTAAATTATTTTTGAAATATAATACAAAAGTACCTAACTGATCCTCAATTATTCCTAATAGTAATATTCAATTCGAATATTAAATTACAGAAAATAAAAAGTATTATATTGGATCCTTTTAGATATTTCATCAAAATAACATAACCTAATCTTCGAATGACGTTTCTACAATTTTTCCAAGGCATTATATTGTTGAAAAAAGAACGAACCAATGAATTTCGAAAACATTTGTTGAACGAACCAAATGAACTATTGTTTCTTAGGCGTGCTACAGCTTGCCTCATGCCTTATGCCTCATCTGCTGTTTTATTTGGATGCTTCTATTGTTCGAACTATTTTTTCATCAACACAATCGTATCGTAATAGATTATGTTATTTAGTTTCAAATGTGCTCTTTGTATGTATGCATCCACAGTTCGAACTACTCAGTTTACGCTATTTTTGTAATCAAAAAGATATAATCTGATTATATTTTCGAGGAAAACTTGTTTTTATGACAAAATAAACAACCTACATGTTTTGCTTACTTATTTATGCAATATACCTGTAATAAATACCCGTTTTTCGTCCAGCAGCTATTCACATATTTTCAAATGCATTTTGAAACTAACAGTTACATTCTGCAACTAAATGGAAATCAAATCATTATTTTGAAAGATTCAAATAGTATATTACATCACTAGTGCGGAAAATCACTCTTGCACAAGTATTTTTAAATGGTATTTCTTTATTTAACGTCGACCTAAGTAATGTAAACTATTTTCCCTACGACCATTTCTTTTATTGAACAATATGTTAATATCAGATCGTGTATACTGGAATAAATATAAATTAACAGTTTTATGCTTTTGTTGCAAAAAAGCTAAATTTTGTTTCAATATGGAAATACTATAAATATCATAAATGAATTAATGTAAATCCTGTGGTCGTAGGAAAAGAATATATCAAATAGGACCTTCTCGATTACAAAAACAGCACATTAGAAGCATCCGCGCAATATCATTAAGCACGCCAACATATTAGGTGTTTTCTGGCGCTCATGTATTTGAAACGTATTCGTCTGTCTTCTTCAATCTCACTTACGGCTAGCAGGGGTAGTAAGAGAGAGATGGAGCGACGAATACGTTTTAAATACAAGAGCGCCAGAAAACGCCTATTATTTAGGCGTGCTTTGGCACATTTGAATCTACTTTTATTTCGCCAGCCTCTATCAGCCCAGAAGAACTGAAAATATTTGTATTTTTGCCATTTTCAAAGGAATATAGTGATTATGATTTTAGTGGATGCATCTTGTATTCTTTTTTGATATGCGCTATTTCTATATCGGGCACAGCCTCTAAGACAACAAATCGTTGACATTTAGTTGTGAATCGCGTTAAAGATCTGATCGCATAGAAGTCTTGGAAAAATTTCAAGTAATAAGAATGATTGATTGATTAATTATTTCCGAATAAAATTCACTATTTTCATTTGTGAATTGAATTACTGAAAATTTTCCTGGAATGATTTTAGATAAACAATCCAAAATTGGTTTTTGTATATGCCACTGAATTGTGCAATTGTGCATTTTGTGCATTCTGATTGAGAATGGCATCTTAATATTCACTATGGCATTTTTGTTAACCATTTCATTTTCATTATATTTGGCAACACCAAGATGAAAATTATTAACTTTTTCATTTTCATTATGTTTGCCAACACCAAGATGAAAATAGGAATACTGTTCAATTCATGATTGTAAGAAACCGAATTATACATGAGCCATACTTGAGGCATTTTTTGTTGAGGCATTTTTTATTGAGGCATATTTTGTTGAGGCATTTTTGTTGAAGTCTAATGTATTTATGTGATGTTTTTTGAATCACAATATTTAAATCATTGACTTTTATATGTATGGCTCGATTGTGTTTATTCGGTATCATCTTTTGATTTCGTGAACATGTATTCTAAATCAGTGGTGTTGAATTCATTTATTCAGCTTGTAACAAAGCCAACCATCCCCTGTTTTCGTGCGATTGGTTCCTAGTGAAATGCGCTATGATACCTTTCCATTCTATTATATTCGAAATAATCCTTCCCAACACTTCAGTTGTGATAGGGGAGTCGGTGCGAACATTTCGCTAGGCAGCCCGCACGGCAAGAACCTGTCGGTTCGGTTGCCTACCCCAAATCTCCGTTGTGGTCGTTCCAGCTTCGATCACTCGCTGGCGATATGAAAATATGAAATACTTTTTCGAAGAGTTTTTACGTTAGTGCGTTAGCCGATAAGTCCTGACACCTTGTCGTGTTGAGAAAGCGAGCGATTTCTGTTTCACAACGCCGTCAGACTCATGAATGCTTCTGGTTCGAAATCTGGGTGTTTCTCAAAGCCGAGGTTAATTATTCACGATTGTGCCTGCATTTATTAGGTAGGTTCTTTAAATAATTTCATTCCTTGGTACTAAGTACGCATTTATTAGTTTTAGGCGAGCGATTATAAAAACCATTGTGTGTGCCTGATTAAAGTGTTTCTCCCAACCGTATTACGACTGAGCTTGATTTTTGTCTCCAATCCACGAACCCTGAGTCCAAAATAAAGAGTTCTATTGCAAGCTTTGGTAGTTGGCAATTAACTAAAAAAAATTAGTACTAAAAAAATAGGAATACTATTCAATTCATGATTGTGAGAAACCGAATTATACTTGAGGCATTTTCGTTGAAGTCTACTGTATTTATGTGATGTTTTTTGAATCACATTTAAATCATAGACTTTCATATGTATAGCTCGAAGTGTTTATTCGGTATTATCTTTAGATTTCGTGAACATGTATTCTAAATCAGTGGTTTGAATTTATTAATTCGGCTTTGGTAGTTGACAATCAACTAAAAAAATTCAGCTGTGCTGTTTCTCAAAAATCAAGAATGAAGTCATAATTTAGCTATATTTGCAAGTATGTTATGCAAATTTGATTTCTTCATTATATTCAGTTCTTTCATAGTTTCTCTATATTCCACTTACCACCACATTTTTGGAATATTTCAATACATTTTTGGAAACGGTTCCAACTTTTCGGTACTGAATATTTTCAACAGATGACTCCTCATCTTGTCGGTATCATATTTAACGGCTTCTCTGAGTTCCAGTTTGAAATATAGTGCTACAGCATTCGCAATAGCAAATATTCCCCCATCAGTGTTATTACTCTGCCGTTGAACTTCGTGTAGAATGTATTGTGGATTGAACGGATACAATTTATCCAGATATTTCTGATAACTGGAATCCTCGCCAATGAATCCAGGATTCAGGCTATCATATATGTCGACTCGTTCTCCGTTATAGTGCGTACATATCCAATGGCCTAAAACATGAGAATCGACTTTATATCCGAACAATATTTGAATATGATGAGTATCTTGTGGAATCGCCTGCACTTTGGATAATTCTGACGATTGCCAATAAGTAACGTTTTGAGGCAAATACTCACGTTCATTGATTTTATTTTCATTTTCAGAAAAATTACATAAAATCTCGTTGAATCTATTGATGAAATCATGTGAGAGAACACGATTTTCAGATTCAATTTCTTTTGTGTATTTATCTCCCAATTTAGATTTCTCATTGGAATCACTCATATGTGAGAGAATACGATTTCTATATTTCATTTCTTTTCTATAAAATTTATCCCCTAATTCGAATGCGCTATTCGAATCACTGTCATCTAGCAGAACTTCATTAATTTCATTATCCCTCATTTCAATAGGAGAAAAATCATCCTGAGTTACAGTACGATCTACTAGAGAATAATTATTCGCTGGAAAAAGTTCCAAGACATTCGTACTGAGAATTTTCCACAGATGATTTCGCATCAGTGATGTGTTATACCGAACTTTTGCGGGATCTTCTTTGAAATAAATCGTTACAGCATTAGCGATTGCGAATAAACCACAATCCGTATAGTTGGGTTGCTGTTGTACGTTATGGAATATATAATTTGATTTGAACGGATATAACTTTTTCAAATATTTTTTGATTGAATCATCAGTAATTCTACCATAGTTTAAGCTATCATAAATATGTACTTCCTCACCATCGTAATAGGTACAAATCCAATGTCCAACAGAACCAGTTTGACCGCCATATAGAATTTGTATATGATGAGAGCCGAGCACAATTTCGTTAATTCTATTCATTAAATCTATTGATTGCCAATATAGCACATCTTGCGGATAAAACTCGTGTTCGTTAATAGTATGTTCTTGCCTGGAGAATTTACTAAGAACTTCGTGAAATCTATTTATGACTTGATCCCCCAAATATGCATCGGAAGTTTTGATTTCGTTTTTATCCTGTTGATCTAACTTGAACATCATATTTTCGTTACTGATAATGCTCGAAAAACTGTCGATCAATTGAACGGTTTTTGTATTTATCAACTTTTTTGTTGTAACTATTTTTGTATCAGCAGGAATATCATCCACGTCATCAACATCACTAATAGGAGAAGACGGGGTCAAAACACTGCTGTCTGGCATACTTTCGTAAAGCGAAACTGCTATCGCTTTATGATGACTGAAAACGGTTTCGTAAGTGTTTGCGATACATTTGTCGCAATTACTAAAACACCAATCAATGTGTGTATCTGATTTGGTTGTAGAGTTTTTTGTTTTTAAAACAGGTTTGAAATCCAAATCTTTCAAAAGCGTCATTGTAGAATTCTTTTTGTCAGACTTCAAATTTTGATTGAAATCTCCAAGAATTATTGTTTCTACATTTTTATTTTCGTTAATGAATTTTTCTATAAAGTTTTTGGTTTCAGATAATTTTTTCGGATAATTCGGAGGAATATAAAATACTCCTACGAGAGTATCTTTGAAAGTAAACGAAATGAATTGAATACTATATTTTTTGTTAGATTCCTCGAATTTCGATTTCACAGTAATATCGTGTGAAATTGCATGTTTACAATAACAACTTATTCCAAAACCTTTATTGGACAACTTGGTGGTGGTTCGTGAAATTCTAGCAAAATTTTTGAAACCATCTATAGCAACGTTATCTTTATCATAATTCCATGTTTCTACCAACAATAATATATCAGAGTTGACAAATAATGGATTATTAATGATTAGAGGTTTGTGACAATTGAAACCTTCTACGTTTTGATAGGTTATAACAAACTCACCCTGTCCTTTCGCAAATTGTTTGGAATATTTCGATTTCAGAGTTTTAGTTTCTCTGAGTGCTTTCAGTTCTTTGTCAGCCAAATCGTGTATATCAGGTTTTTTTGGCGGGACAAATTTACCGTAAATATACAAACCATTCAAAGAAGTTGCCCTGCTACAAGCAACGTAGAGAAAACTTCTTGAAATGTTTGCTTCGATATGTACGGCTACTTGATTGTAAGTTGCACCCTGCGACTTGTGAATAGTGATGGCTTCTGCCGGAACGATAGCGAATTGTTTACGTTCAACGAAAACATTACCTTCTTTTCGCATTTTAATCGCTTTAGCACATCTCTCTAGCGGCGTCCATTTTTGAGAAAATTTCATAGCTCGAATAATATCGGCATTTTCTTTCCTCGCCATTTTGCCGCTGTTTTCATCGATAAATTCAACCCATATTCTGGACGGAACATTCGATGCATCTTTTTCCACGTGGCGTAAAAAGCACGCAGCACCGTTTACGATACCGTCTTGCGTATTCAAATTGACGGTTACCATGTACTTTGCGTCAATTTGTAATCGTAAGGTGACAGCTAAACCGAAACTATCGGTTTTTTTGAGATTTTTTGCTTGATTAAGCATCACCTGTTTAGTTTTTTGTGCACAAGACCCTTTAACTACATCTAGAGCTTCGGAGTAAGAAGACTCTGTGGTATATTCAGATAAACGTTTTTCATTGAGAATGTCTACCGATTTATTACTTTTGAACAGATGAATAGCTGTTGTAGGTACGATTATCGAATCGTCGATTATTTCTCTCGATTTGATCAATTCGATATCTTTCGGTGTCATTTCCCCTATCGCCATATTATTCAAAGCGTTAGCAAACTGTTTATCATTTTTCTGCCTCATAATTTCGGTAAGTTCAAAATATTTAAATTCTTCCCATAAATATGACCCACATATAACGTTATAGCAGTTTCCTTGATAGGGAGAAAATATCCACTTATCAGCTACGGGAGGAAGTTGTCTGATATCTCCGAATAAAATAACTGATATTCCTCCAAAATTTTCTTTGTTTTTGAAAATCTGTTTCAAACGTTTGTCTATATTGTGGAACATTTTAGAACCGACCATAGAAAATTCATCAATTATTATCAATTTCAAGTCTATTAAACTAGCATGCATCGTATTAACGGTATCTGGATTCAAAGGGAGCAGTTCGGAACTATAACTACTTAGTGGCATACCGAATGCTGCGTGTAGCGTCATTCCGTTGATACCGTACGCTGCTTTACCGGTTGGGGCTGCAAGTAATACTTTAAGCAAGTTGGGATCGTTGCCCGGTAGAGAATTATAATATCTCAACAACGATTGTTGAATGGCAGTTATGAGTCTCGATTTTCCAACTCCTGCACCACCACACACTACTTGATTTATCACTTTGCCACTAATGACGTTATCCAATACGTAATTCAAAAATTCGTATTGCTTCGAATTCAAACTTGCAATCAAGTCCAAGTATATTTTTTCGTCGATTTCTAACGGCGTTTGAAAAGTCGTTGGTTTCGACGGTTTTTCTAACTTTAACTTAGTCCCATCTAAACAATCTGAAGGATTGAAATTGGGATCGTTTAATGCATAAGGAATATATTCCTCGTCGACATCATCGTCATTGGTATTCGGATACAAACGATTAGTCTGTTCTTCTGCTAATTTTAAAGCTTCATCAAAAAGTTCTTCGTTCACCTTATCGAATTTTGAACGGTTTTCTTTGATGCTTTCAACGTTGGCTTGATAAAGTCGAACTTGATCGACATTCTCCAACTCTGCGGCTTCATTTCGCCAAGGCTTGTACAACATCAGTTGTTCTCTGTAAAAATTGACGGGGTCTTGCAAAAGACCGTATCGAGCAAAATTAATGATACTGGGATTCTGCTTTTTGGACAGAAAACCGCTACCGTCTTTGAGAGTCAGCTGATTCTTTACTCTCTTCGTTTCCTTCGAAAAAACGTAATACGCGGCAAATTCCGCGAGACAAATGTTCTCCAAAGAGTCTGGTCTTTGAATGTAATGTTCGATTACGCCCGATCGGAAAATATCCGAATCGTCACTTTCCATGGCAGTTAATTCTTTGTTTTGTTTTAACATTCTTGCTCGATCACAATACGGCTTCGTATTGATATTAACGTAGGAAGCGCTCGCTTCGGATAAATGCATCTGCAATATATTATACGCAGCTTCTTGAGCGGATACTTCGCTGGCATTCAAAAATATGTGGCCAAGTTTTTTCAACTGTTCTTTTACAGTCAAATTTCCTTGCTTTATTTCATACATGGCGTCTCTCATGAGTTTAGACACTCCCCTTTCAGGTTTATTTATATAATTTACAATGTAATTTACACATGAAAACGGGTCGAGTACGTATTGAATGTCCATATTAGCCTTTTGCTTACTCAAAATGTCAGCATTGAAGGCATTTACGAAACAGTCTTTAACTTTACGTTTCAATATTATAGTGGGCTTTTTGATGACGTTTCTCAGAAATTCCCTGTACTCCTCAGTATTGGAATTGAATTTGATCAAAAAATCTGAGAAAGATATATCTTCTTTATTGGAATTGAGAAAAGTCGTTATATCTGCGAGTAAATTTTTAAATCGGACTTGTTTCTCGATGGTCAATTTCATGTTGTTCTGTTCCAAAACTAACGTAATGTCAGATGGAAAGAACGGAATATTGTAACGACAAACCGCTACATCTTTCACCATCTTTTTGCAAGATTTCGAATGATGATGGAGTTGATAATTGATCACATCTTGAACAGCCTCGTTATCTCCGTCGCAAGTGATATATTTATCGATGAAGGCGGCCACTTCCCTTTTCGAATCGATGCTAGAAGCATTATAACTTGGAGCATTTTGTAACCAAAATAATCCGTGTACATGAGGAGATCCTCTATGCTGAAATTCCACTCTATAGTAATAATGGATGATGGGATTATTTTTGAAAGGACTTTCTTCACTTTTCATATGCTTCAATAATACACGGAAACGATTATCGAAGTACCTAGCACAAGTTATTGGGTCGCTCCTCAAGAGTCTCGTCTTTTCATTATAACTCATTGAGATAGCTTCGTCTTCGCTTATTATTTTCTTATCAATAACTTTACTCAATATTACCAACAATTCTGGCCATTTCGTTTCTGCAGCAGATACAGTTATAAAAAGTGTCGGTATATTGAATTGACGAACCATCGCGAGTAATTTTCTTTTTTCCTTTTCCCAATGAGCTGGAGAAGTTCTGATTTCGCTGAGAAATCGATATCCTTCGTCAACTTGTAAAAGTTGTGCGATGAAATCTTTATTCGTCACTTGTCCAGCCGTGTACTTATCTTTACCTGCAAGTTTTTTACGAATCGCAATGGAAACCTTATCGATTACTGCAAGCATTTGGGTTTTCTTGAACATATATAATACAAAATCTGTTCTTGCAAATCGTCGATCACAATGACTCGCTTGTAGTTTAGCTTTTTGAGCGTAGCTCAATTTATTTTTAAATTCTCTCGCATTACCACAGAATAGTGTTGGGAACGACAGTTCTTCCGCATGTTCATCGTACACTAAATGAATGGGTAACTGTCCCTCTCCAGGAGCGAAAGCGATATTCTCAATTTTCGTATTATCGAGGAGAGTTTGCTCTCCTGCGGGATTCAAATGAGCATTGGCATCTTCTCTTTCGAATTGATTCTCGAAGTCTTCATCATCGCTCATATCGGAATCGACTTTATCCATAAATGCCATAATATTCGCTTCGAAACTGTCATCGCTATCGAAATCGATAACATTATTCGATGCATTCAATTGATCGTCAACATCATCTTGACTATTCTTCAATAGTAGATCAATTTGTGAACTCAAAAATTCTTCTGATATAGTTATTCCCTCAGACTTATACAGAGGTTGGTTGACCAAATATTCGAGAGCATTGAGAACTTTTTTTGGCCGAATAGTTTCGGTAATGTACGCATGTTTATATGACATTTTTCTCATCAATTTCAACTGTATAGTATGAGTGTCATCGACCTTTCTCGGCAGTTCTTTTACGGTCGTATTTATTTCGATGGGTACATTCACAACTTGTCCTCGAATACTGCATTGCTTTTCATAACCTAATCGTCTGATTTGCATGAAAGGTATTCGGGGAGAAACTAGTCTCTCTTCTAAAACTGTCATACCTTTTAGCTCAGGGGGTATATCGAAAATTATTTTATAATTTTGGTGACAGTACGTTGGTATTTCCCCTTTTTTTATGCCAGCAGCACACGTTGAGCAAAACGTATCCTTATACTGGTCATAAAACACTTGTTCGACGTACGTCAAGCCGAATTTTTCCACTATTGGTTCTTTTAGAACTGTCAACGTAAGTCTCGGAAAGATTAATCTCAAACAACAATTGCATGTTTCTGTCGGTCCTTCCTTGATCAATTTTTCGAATTCAGTGAGAGGCGTTGCAAAATGTGTTTGATTGGATTCAATTGACTTTTGGACCGACTCAACGGCTTTTTTCGATTGCTCGTTTAATTTGACTCTCTCTGCAAGAGGCATTTCAGAATCTTCTTGACTCGATTCAATTAGCTGTTGGACAGACTCAACGGCTTTTTTCGATTGCTCGTTTAATTTGACTCTCTCTGCAAGAGGCATTTCAGAATCTTCTTGACTCGATTCAATTAGCTGTTGGACAAACTCAACGGCTTTTTTCGATTGCTTCTTGTCTTTCTTGTGATCTGAAAAGTTCGTCTTGCCTCAATGAAGCTATTCGACGTTTATTTGCTTGTATCTCCTGAGATCTGTAAGTCTCATCTTGCCTCAAAGAAGCTATTCGATGTTGAGTGGACTCTGTCTCTTGAGATCTGTGATCCTCATTTTCTCTGAGGAGAACTTTCCTTCTTCGATCAACTTCTTTTTCTTGAGATCTGTAAATCTCATCATCTCTTAGGATGACTTTCCTTCGTCGATCAACTTCTTTTTCTTGAGATCTATTAATCTCATCATCTCTTAGGATGACTTTCCTTTGTCGATCAACTTCTTTTTCTTGAGATCTGTGAATCTCATCATCTCTTAGGATGACTTTCCTTTGTCGATCAACTTCTTTTTCTTGAGATCTGTAAATCTCATCATCTCTTAGGATGACTTTCCTTTGTCGATCAACTTCTTTTTCTTGAGATCTGTGAATCTCATCATCTCTTAGGATGACTTTCCTTTGTCGATCAACTTCTTTTTCTTGAGATCTGTAAATCTCATCATCTCTTAGGATGACTTTCCTTTGTCGGTCAACTTCTTTTTCTTGAGATTTCGATTTCAGAGTTTTAGTTTCTCTGAGTGCTTTCAGTTCTTTGTCAGCCAAATCGTGTATATCAGGTTTTTTGGCGGGACAAATTTACCGTAAATATACAAACCATTCAAAGAAGTTGCCCTGCTACAAGCAACGTAGAGCAAACTTCTTGAAATGTTTGCTTCGATGTGTACGGCTACTTGATTGTAAGTTGCACCCTGCGACTTGTGAATAGTGATGGCTTCTGCCGGAACGATAGCGAATTGTTTACGTTCAACGAAAACATTACCTTCTTTTCGCATTTTAATCGCTTTAGCACATCTCTCTAGCGGCGTCCATTTTTGAGGAAATTTCATAGCTCGATTAATTTGACTCTCTCTGCAAGAGGCATTTCAGAATCTTCTTGACTCGATTCAATTAGCTGTTGGACAAACTCAACGGCTTTTTTCGATTGCTCGTTCAATTTGACTCTCTCTGCAAGAGGCATTTCAGAATCTTCTTGACTCGATTCAATTAGCTGTTGGACAAACTCAACGGCTTGTTTCGATTGCTCGTTTACTGTATCTCTCTCTGTTCCTTGGGAGAGATGTGTTTCATCTTCCCTCAATAGAGATTCGTTAAGTGATTGAGAACGATTTTCAATACATTTTTTATATTTTTTGATTTTTATTTGTCTATCTTCTTGTCTTTCTTGTGATCTGAAAAGTTCGTCTTGCCTCAATGAAGCTATTCGACGTTTATTTGCTTGTATCTCCTGAGATCTGTAAGTCTCATCTTGCCTCAAAGAAGCTATTCGATGTTGAGTGGACTCTGTCTCTTGAGATCTGTGATCCTCATTTTCTCTGAGGAGAACTTTCCTTCTTCGATCAACTTCTTTTTCTTGAGATCTGTAAATATCATCATCTCTTAGGATGACTTTCCTTCGTCGATCAACTTCTTTTTCTTGATATCTGTAAATCTCATCATCTCTTAGGATGAATTTCCTTTGTCGGTCAACTTCTTTTTCTTGAGATCTGTAAATCTCATCATCTCTTAGGATGACTTCCCTTTGTCGATCAACTTCTTTTTCTTGAGATCTGTAATACTCATCATCTCTGAGGAGAGCTTTCCTATGTCGGTCAGCTGCTTTTTCTTCAGATCTGTAATCGACATTTTCACGTTTCACTCGCTTTTTATTTCGTTCTTCTGCCAAGAAGTCTGGATTCTTCCTCTTTTCAGCTATTCTCTTTTTTTCTTCATCTGTTTTTACTTCATTTTCCCCCAGAGACGGTTTTGCGAGTGTTCTACGTTATTTCTGTAGTTTTCTACGTTTATCCAACGAGTGTTTTTTGACCTTCGGCATATTGAAGAACGAAAATAGCTCTACTCACTAGCAATAAAATAACTAACTTAATTACTAACAGCTTAATTACTAAAATCTTAATTACTAACAACTTAATAACAAATGACTCAAATACTAAAAACACAAACACTAATAACTAAAACATTAACAGTTCAAACAGTCAACTTTTCACCAACCTGCAAATAAAGAATATAATAATTATGATTGGAACTTTCGGAATAAAATGTTAAACACTTTTTCATAGAGCTAAATCAGCCGAAAACCAATAAGGTCAAACGCATAAGGAACTCAAGTGTGTTTGGTTTGTTACGGCTGTTGTCAATGATTTTCAGAAGACAATAACACAAATTCCATAATTGTATTTTGATGATGAATCCATTTTATGCAACACTGGAAGCATATCAGATACAGATAGCCAACTCAAGAGAAAACGCATTAACTTATGCCTGCCCATCCAGGTATTATGTACTTTATCAAATTATTCGATAGACATACTATTACTCCAGTAAAGAAAGTACATTTTTTAGTAAAATGAAGGACTAATTCGAGACCACTCAGATCAACTTAAAATTTTTTGAAATTTGTCAAAAGAGGTGTCAAGTATCCGAGTAAACAAGTTTGGTTACTGGGCAAAGCTCCAAAATGCTGTAAAACTTGGCCAAACTGTTTTTTTGGCCCAAAATTAATAAATATTCAATATCTCGGGCAATATTAAATGAATTTTCGTGAAAATAGGTACCGGGGGGTATTTTGGATCACTGATTTAGATTTTAATGTCAGAAATTTCTGAAACACCCTGTAAACCGTAAAAACTCCCCCTTTTCTTTTAATATTTTTGAGTCGAGATATGAAATTTGACAGCAGAATTTAATTGGCTTATCATCTAAACATACAGTACTGCATGAAAAATATTAATAAAACTTATAAATAGTGGGTCCCAATGGATTAACCATGAAAATTTTATGTGATTGATGAAAAAAAATAGGTTTTTTGGCCATAACTTTTTTTGGCTAATGATAACGAGATGTACCAAGAACCATTTCAAAGCTAAGGTTATCGCCGTTAGGTTATTGCCATGTCATATCTCCTTTAATAATAATCGTACAAAAATAGAACAAAAACCACTTTAGTTGTCAACTAAAATACTTCATATAAGTAATATATAATTTTTTTGTAATAGTAACAGATTTCCAGTAAATTTGAAAAACTTTAAAAACTTTTTTTTTTGCAACAATCACACTTTTTCTTGCGCTATTACTCGACAGGGGTGCATTTTTATGAAAAATTGCAATCAATGTTTTTATGTTCAAAAATAATAATTTATCGATTAGTTTCATTATTATTTTTTCAACCCCCCCCCCAATGAGTTCCACCCCCCGCGCGTTTTCCCAGTAACGGAAGTTGTTTACTTACTAGGATACTTGGCACCTTTCTTAACAAAATTCAAGTTACTCCAAGTATCTGCATTGGTCTCGAATTAGTCCAGCCGGTTTTTACTTCCTTTACTGGAGTATATTTTCACAGATACAAAGCAATGACCATTTCTGTCAACAATAGCGACTGGAAGGCATTTTTCCGAAATCAAATAGGCGGAAATATGACGTTGTGATAGACATTATAAAATACTTGGACAGGGCTCAAAAGAGAAAAAGGGGAACGATTGAGAGAGAGAGAGAGAGAGCAAGAGAGAGAGAAGCGAGAGAGGGAGAAAGAGCATCAATCTGCGCACCGTACGTAGTCAATAAAGTTATAGATTTTTTGAAAAAGCGGCGTACTTATTCATTCAGGTTTGATCAGCTTCGTCTATTAAGTTTATATAATATTTGAATCAATACTATTTCATCCAGGACTGAGTACTTTTCTCGGATCTGTAGAGATAGGCAGAAGTTTCAAAACTTCCTATTTCCTTTATTCCGGTGACCATGAATATGTGGCTTAATGATGTCATTTACCAACCTAGAATACATAAAAAATAGGATATATTTTATCCTGCTTGAGGTAACTGTTGTTTATAGAAACACGTGTCGCGATGCTGTAGTACTTCTTGTAAAATATGGATTTTCATCAAGTATCGGTCAGTTCAACTCAAGCATATATCTTTTACAGTATCTCTAATTTCAATTTCACTGAGATAAATGCATTTCGAATGGGAAAAAGTCACGTGCCACCCAGTCCAGGTATTTTATATTGTCAATGGACGTTGTTTATGAAACTAGTGTCAAATAAAAGGATCAATCAAAAACGATACTTTCAATTCGATTTTGATGAAGACTTCCGAATTATAAATTTTGATTTTTTCGCTAGTTTTTTTTACTCAATAAAATATTGTAATTTTTAAACGTCAGCATCAAATACTTGGAATACGCATAAGTCATGATATATTTCATTATGGCAGAAACGGCATACTAACAGGTTGAAATTTATAGAAAAATCAAAGTGAAAACAAAATTCATAATGAAACTTTAATTTATTCTTTTTGAAAGTTAAATTTTAGACAGTAGATTGCGTCATAGTATCGCTATATTCAATTCAGAAAACTTTACTCCGACACTATTTTGAGTGTTAGTATTAGTAATATTATTGGAATGAAAATGTAAAGATAGATCTATCGAAACCGGCCGATTTATTCGATTATTTTATTGTGGAAAATCTTGGCATCAATAGCTTCAATTCGAATATAAGAATCATTACCTCACAAACAATTGTTAGGCTCCGTGTAGCATTGGTCGAATTTCACCCATAATAGTAAGAAGCCCCAGGAATGTTTGAAAATAGTGGCGATAAAAATAAAAATGAATTAGTGAAAGTTACTCTCTAATCATTATTGATTAGAGAGTAACTCGACGAAGCGATAAATGATCACATAACTCATTCCATATATAATTTAACACCTTACATTAGAATCTTCATTCGAAATAATTCTACAAAATGTCTTGAAAGTGTTTAAAATTTTGTTAATACATTTACCCCACTCCACCATTATCGACGAGGCCATAAATGATCACATAACTCATTTTATATGCAATTTGACAACTTGCAATCGAATCTTCATTTAAAATAACTTTGCAAAATATCTTGAGCATGTGTGAAATTTTGTCAATCTATTTACCCCACTCCACCCTTACCGGTAGGACAACAAATCATCACATAACGCATTTCATATGTAATTTGACACCTTACATTCGATTCTTCATTTTAAATAAGTCTACAAAATCTCTTGAAAATATTTAAAATTTTGTCAATCTATTTAACCCACTCCACCCTTACCAAAATGGGCGACAAATGATCACATAACTCATTTCATATGTAATTTGACACCCTACATTCGATTCTTCATTTGAAATAAGTCCACAAAATTTCTTGAAAATATTTAAAATTTTGTCAATCTATTTAACCCCCTCCACCCTTACCGATAGGGCGACAAATGACCACATACCTCATTTCATATGTAATCTGATCTATCTACCTGGCAGTTTTTGCAATTTGGAGAATTGTTTTTCATTGACAATATTAAACAAATTACTAAGTAAATATTATTAAGACGAACTCATGATATTTCTACTAGACACTTCATTCCTTTCACTTGTCGCAATGGCAATATTTTTACTGTACTTAACTCTGAGATTTCCAAATATTTTCAGTTTGAAAAATAATTGAAATATGCAAAATAACGAGCAAAATAACCATTTTTTACAATGGAGCCATCACATATTTAAAGTCGGCGACAAGAAAATTTCTCAAAAAAAACACTCGCCCTCACCAACAGTGCTACAAATAATCACATTATCAATCTAAACCGGAATCCCCATTCAAAATACCTTCACAAATTCTATTGAAAATATTTGGGATTTTCTAACCATATTCACCCCCCTTCACCCTCATCGACAGCGCGACCAATGACCACATACTTCATTTCATATCGACAACCACAAGGAAGTAAACCTTAGTTTTTTTTTTCCAAACCATCTTCTCATATCTGAATATATGTTTGATAGAAGTGTTATATTGAATTTAAGATTAAAATATATTTTCACTATTAAAATCTCCTCGACAATGTCTTTTCAATCAGACAGTGACTTAATTCTGCACTGAAAACGGAATGATGAACAATGTAAATGGCATCTCTGTAATAAAACCTGAATAGGTACATGGATTGCTTCTGATTCAATGAATTTTCAGAAACAATGACTAATTTCGAAATAAAAACGAATTTAAGCAATTGCCAGCCAAGTCGAGGCGCAATCCAAGACCCAAAGTCCAGGAATGTTCGAATATTCCTTCATGGCAAATATAATTAATTTCCGCAAATCGTTTGAAATTCACAGATATCAATTAGTTTTGATAAAATCGCAAATTATTCTATTCACAAATAAATTATTCTTTGATATTCGTAAAAAAGTTACTTGAGTTACTGTGGAAACTGTTTTCAATCACCTATGTAGAACAACAACAACAGTAAGGAAATCTCGAATTTTTTCAGTGAGAAATATTGAGAAACACGATATTGATAATCCAATGCGAGATTGAAAGTTACCTTGACTTCCTTGTCCGTTGGGCTGGGCTGCAAGGGACTTGACGAGCTGGCCCGGTGAGGCCTCCTTCGCTGTTATCTCTTTTTCTGTTCAAAAATCAATGTAAGTGACAGTACATGGGTGATTTTTGAGTAAATCAGGTATAGAGTCGTATTTCGTGTAAATAATTCATTTAAATTGCAATTCAATTAAATTATTAACACGAAATCGAACAAATCTCAACTGATTTTTGAGCTACATCTACGGTTTTGTTATCGAGTAAACGCCGCCACATCGGTCGTCTAGATTGTCAAGTCAAAATGCAATCCAAGACTTAGCTATACAAAGTCCAGTAATATTCGAGTTTTCCTTCATAGTATACATAATTTATTTCCGCAAATCGTTTGAAATTCACAAATATCAATTAGTTTTGATAAAATCGCAAATAATTTTATTCACAAATAAAATATTCTTTGATATTCGTAAAAAAGTTACTTGAGTTACCGTGGAAACTGTTTTCAATCATTTATGTAGAACACTTACAGAAGTAAGGAAATTTCGAATTTTTTCATTGAGAAATATTGCGGAACACAATATTGATAATTCAATGCGAGATTGAAAGTTACCTTGACTTCCTTGTCCGTTGGGCTGGGCTGCAAGGGGCTTGACGAGCTGGCCCGGTGAGGCCTCTGAAGACAGGCCCGGCGGGGCCTCCAAAGAAAGGCCCTGCCGGGTCTTCTCCAACGCTGTTATAATCTCTTTCTCTGTATGAAAATCAATGTAAGTGACATATATATATATATATATATATATATATATATATATATATATATATATATATATATATATATATATATATATATACCATAAAATCCATCACGTTTACTTTATGGAGCCAATCAAGTAATAAAACATACTTTACAGTGTGTCAATTTTAAATCTTACAATGGGCTATAACTGACGAACGAAAGCTCATAGCGAATAATGCTTGAAACCGTTTCTTGGATAGTAAGGGGGAACTGAAGTGACATGAAAAGAAATCATCCCCCTAAGCCCCACCCACCTAAACGCAAAGTTTAAATTGCAAACCCCTACTTTTTTTTTAATTCTTTATTTAACGTCGGCCTATTTCCGCTACCAAGGTCAATCGCCGACGCCGGTGAGCACACTTCCCCCAACCGGAAATTTTGCCGAACCCTCTGGTATTCCAACCAGAGGTAGGGATCTTTAACGAGCCCAACATCCATGGACTCGGGACCGACGGCTTAACGTCCCCTCCGAAGGACGGCATATCCTCAATATATCTTGTGCTCATTGATATATTGTCTGCGAGCTATGATTATGCTACTTCGCTGCAGCTGTACGGGCTTTCGACACGGTATTTCCCTGTATGGTCACCCATACATAAGTACTAACCGCGCTCAGCGTTGCTTGACTTCAGATATCGAATCACTGTCAGTCAACCTGAAGAGCTGGGCCATGCCCAAACCCCTACTTGTAATACATCATTGAAAATACTATAAAAAAATTCTATCCAATGGTATGAATGATAATTGTACAAGGTGAAGCAATAATTGTGAAACTTTGGCTCAAATGGAATATTTAATGAGGTTTTCACAAAAATGTCAATCAAGTAAATGTTCAGAGTGGGTTCCGTAGTTTTGTATACCATATAGAGATATGTTCATTGTAAGTTTTTAAATTGACAAACTATATATAAAATGAAGTGAAATTTAAATTTTTCATATAGGTTCATCGAAAAATGGACATATATTTCAATTAAAAATGCTCTCCTCAATTCAAATTTATACCTATTCGAATAGTCACTATAATATATAAAACAAATTCATGGGCAGCTGGTACTCAAATTAATTTAGATAAATGTTTCATTAATTTTTTTCAAAATTCTTGGTACATAGAATATGAGAACTGCTATCATAACCATTATCAAATTTCCGTTCGAGTGAGTTTATACATTTTTGAAAACAATCTTACCCTCATCAAAGCTGAGTTCCATGTCAGCAGTGGAGGCCATGAACTCCTTAATGATTTCTAGAATTGTTAAGTAGACGAATAAATAGAATATATGATAATATCATAAACAATGGAATAAACTAAAACATTAGAAAATAAACTACGAAAGAACTAAGGAAACAGAAAGAATTTGGTCGATAAATAACGAGTAAATAATCAACAGTGGTTACATATCAATAGTAAAAGAGCCAGAAAATTTCATTTTCAAGGTATATATTATTCATCAGACTTTGGAATCCGCACCACATGTATAATATACCAATATAAAATATTTTATAGTCGGATTTCTATCAATTACTAGTTCCCTAACAAATCATAACTTATTCGGGGGCTATGTCCCGAGTGCACCAAGATTAATCGGTTAAAATGTGTGCTGCACTTCCATGATTTTCGAAATTTTCCACGACTTGAGTGTATGATAATTTGCCAAAATTCCAAGACCGCAGGATGAGGGATTTCATCTTATATTATTAAACTCGAAGGCTTATGCTTGAATGCAAAATATTGACAATTATGGAAATGCATGCTTTTTGGTCGATTAAGCTTGGCGAAGGAGGGATTAATGTTGGTATTGTTTCCAGAAATGGACTCAAAACACATTAAAATCGAACACAGGAACAATATGCTACCCGAGATGGTATCTGAATATTGAGCCAAACACCTGCGAGCTCGGTTGATTTCGATCATTTTAATCGGTTGAAAGGTCTAGTGTTAATCGTTGTAATACTATGTAGAAGCCGTCTTCAAAGTTTTCATCGTTTATTCGCATTCAATTCAATAATCGCTGTGAAAATGTGAAAGCAGTCTAACCTTCAACTTTTTTTCGTTCATTCGCATTGAAAGAAATAATCAATAGGTTCGATCAAGATACAAAATATACCAAATGAGTAGTCATGAAATTCGCATTATCCATCATTAGTTATATCTCAATGGAAAAATCACATATAATACAAATTTTTCTATTGACGACTATGGATATATAATGATTCGAAAAAGCGCATAAAACATTCTAGATACCTATGATATATTTCAAAAATCATTAATTCCTACGTTTAGCAAATGATTGTCACATGCATTGCGTTACCAATCAATATATGCATAGAAAACTATTAATAAACTCACCCAAGCTTTCGCCCTCCATATTTTACTTTTTTTGTGATTGTGATTCCCCACTGACAATGTAGCCGTTCTCAACGGTGAAGCCAATGGGGGTTGTGGCTGGATTCAGACAGATCCGAAATCCGATCGTACGAATTTAGACCAATCAGAAAGCCATCGGATCATCGTACGATCGGATTTCGGATCTGTCTGAATTCAGCCTTACTCTTAAGCCAAAATCCAGTAACTTTACTCAGAAACTTCTGAGAATCCTTACGTTTTTTTTTTGGTAATATACTAAGTCTCTAGTGGCACAATACGTAACTACAGTTCACAATTATCGCTTGTCACGAATTGATAAATTCCAATTTCAATGTTTTTCGAATATTCTCATATTTTTTTTATGTTATGTCAGAATTCGGACGATCCGGTTTCAGACTCTACTTCATGAATTGCAGGTCTCAGGTACCCCTTGCTCGCAAAGCTCTTGATAGAGCTTCTGAGAAGTTGCCCCGAGAGCTAGGATATTCGTAAAAAAAGAAAGAATGTGAAACGAAATTGAATTAGACACTCTACTTCACTTAAAATTATTTATTCGTAATATGTAACCACCACATCAACATCTATAAATTGTAATTGTCGCCGTGTCACTGTTCGAGGACTTCGAGTCGCTTGCCTCTCCTCAATGCCTCCCGCGCCCTCTGACCGCAGTTCTCCGACGACTCTCTACAGAGTTGCCAGTTCCGCCGTTGCCACTTGTAGAGGGTCGTAACAGTCGGCCATCCTGAAATAGTTAATGTCCTCATTAATCAAAAGACAAAAAAAAAATACAATCAGATGTATTACGCCTACGCCTCGCCGTTCTCGCCAGATTCGACAAAATTATCTAAATCATCGCCGTCATCGTCAGACTCTATTTCTAAATCATTCACACTGTGGTAACGCCTTAGAGAGTCTACAGCAGCCATCGCCGTAAACCGCTTGTAACCCCGTACACCTTGGATCGCCTCAATGATGTACCTATCATTCTGGAGCTTACGCCGTACTCTATAAGGTCCATCGAATTTATTAGATAGTTTACTACTCACACCGGAGCCCGCCTTTTTAGTAGTTCCGCTTCGCCATAGGACCAACTCACCTACTTGATACGAACTCGCTACTTTTCTACGCTTGTCGTATAATCGCTTCATTTTGTTAGCAGATTTCGTGATATTTGCTAGAGCCTTGGTTCGGTCAGAGTGCATTCTACCATCCCTCAGTGCGACTAGGTCTGCAGCCCCAATCACTCCAAGTTCATGGGAGGACACACCCTGGGCTCCTGTCATGGTTTCGTTTCGCAGGAGTAGCCTAGCACTTCGCCGTGTTGCTTTCGCCGGACTCTTTCTGAGTCTTTTCTTCTCGCCCCGCCCTGTTCCTTGGAATTTCTGGTCGTCACCATACTTTTCCAGGTCGGTGTCAGTGTTCATGAGAGTTGTCTCAACAATAGACTCGCCAGTCTTTGCATGTTCGCTCGCCTGGTTAATCTCCATCGCCTCGCCATTCTCATCATCTACTTCTTGACACCTAACGGAACTCTCACCGTGTTCCTGGAACACCCGCCGTGTTCCTTCAGACTCGCCTGCCTGATTCTCAGACTCGCCTGCCTGGTTTGCACCGTCGCTGATCAGCTCGCTGGTTAAATATGCTACTCTACCATGACTATAAGAGAACATCAATCGGAAAGGAGAGAAATGTGTACTGGAATTCATTGTGTTATTGAGACCCCACACAATCCCTGGCAGCCTCTCGTCCCACCGACCTTCAGTCTCTGCAGTAGTGGACAAAGCATCTATAATCGTTCTATTTGCTCTTTCCACCTGACCATTCGCCCTTGGGGTCGCCACCGCATTAAGTATATGCTTTACGCCGTTATCCGCTAGAAATTGTTTAAATTCTCTGCTACTGAATGCCTTGCCTTGATCTGATATCAATCGCCGTGGATATCCAAACTCGCCAAACACTTCGTTAAGTCGCGCCATCGCCTCCACCGTTTTTAGTGTCTTCGTGGGTTTCGCCACCACAAATTTAGTAAATCCGTCAACAAGCATTGGTATGTATGAGTTGCCCTTTATGCTCTTCACAAAAGGTCCCAAATGATCAACATGCACCGTGTCGAATGGTATTGGTCGCCTACCAATTGGATGTAAACATCCTTCGCCTCGTCCATACTGACCTTTCGCAAATTCACATCTCAGGCATGACCTGACATACTTAAGGATGAAACGCCGCATCTTTGGAAACCAAAACGTCTCCGCTACTAACGCCAAACACCGATTAAACGCCGGATGTCGTCGTGATATCGCCTCAAAAGATTAAATCTTGCCATCGCCGGTACATATAATCTATCGCCGTTCGCTGTTTTCCGATATAATCGCCGGTTTTTAAACTTATAGTTTAATTTTATATTTGGATCAACATCGCCGTTTGCCGTTAAAGTTCTCACAAGTTCCTGCGCCTTAGGATCCTGCATTTGTACTGTTAAGAACCAATCATCTTCCTCCATTACTATTACATTAACGCCAATGCTTTCGCCGGGCGGATTTCTGCTTAAAGCATCAACATGCTGCATACGCCCGCCGGGTCGATATTCAATCTCCATATCGTATTCCTGTATCGCCAGCCACCATCTGGCTATACGAGGGACTGAATTTCTCTTGAGCAACGCCGCTCTCACCGCCACACAATCAGTAACCACTTTAAAATGAATACCCGCCAGGTATACCCTAAACCGCTTAATGGACTCGACCACCGCCAAGGTCTCCAACTCATAACTATGATAAAACTGTTCTTGCGCTGTAGTCGCTCTGCTAAAATACTCAACTGGTCGCAGATCGCCTTCTGCTCCCTTCTGTAACAGGATACCGGATACACCCAGTTTACTGGCATCCATGTGTAACTCCGTGTCCGCCTGACTATCATATAATGCTAAAATAGGTCTAGTAGCCAACCGCTCTTTCAGCTCAGAGAATGCCGCCTCCTGAGATGCTCCCCATTGCCACGCCGTGTCCTTTTTTGTAAGCTGCGTTAAGGGTTTCGCCAACACCGAGAAATTAAAAATGAATTTCCTAAAATACGATGCTAACCCCATGAATTGCCTTACGCCGTGCACATCATTGGGTACAGGAAACTTCGACACCGCTTCTATTTTACGCTTCCCG
Source organism: Zygogramma bicolorata (assembly GCA_032362365.1). Lineage (NCBI taxonomy): Eukaryota > Metazoa > Arthropoda > Insecta > Coleoptera > Chrysomelidae > Zygogramma > Zygogramma bicolorata. Next base: position 120,349 of record JAVJAQ010000323.1, read on the forward strand.
GGCCTAACGCCGTCAGCACTGACCTCATGACCTAAATACTCTATTTTACCTTTTAGAAAAGAACATTTTTCTAATTTGAGCTTTACGCCTGCTCTTCCAATCAAATCTAGCACCGTCTCCAATAACTTCAATCCTTCCTCTTCGCCGTCTGAGGGAACAAGTAAATCATCGATGTATGCCAACACCTCGCCACACCTCAGTTTACCTAGCATTTTGTGGATCATCCTCTGGAACACCGCCGGTGAATTACTAAGACCAAAGGGTACACGCAAATACTCATAATGGCCATCAGGAGTTATAAATACAGTTTTTCCTATAGAATCCGGATGCATGGGAACCTGATGGAATCCTTGCGCCAGGTCCAACGTAGTGAACAAAGTCTTATTCGCCAGTTTCGCCAACTGATCAGAAATTAAGGGTAATGGGTACCTGTCTTTCACCGTGACAGCATTTAATGCCCTATAATCAACACACATTCTGATATCGCCTGTCTTTTTAGGGATTAACACTATGGGACTAGCGTACGCCGAGTCGCTCTCCCTCACCACGCCAGCATTCAGTAAGGTCTGTACCTTCTCTCTCACCAACTCTCTTTCCCTATACGACAACCGATAGGGCCCATAACAAATAGGTACGTCACTAGTCAATTTGATCTCCATCTCGCCTAAATTAGTTAACCCAACGTCGCCGTCGTTTCTAGAAACACAATTCTCCTTCCGCCTTAAAAGTTCGTGCAACTTCCTTATACATTCGCCAGATACATCGCCTACATCTATCCCTGAAAGGTCTAAAGTACTAGTAGTTACCGAAATTTTATTCACCTGACATATCGACGTCGTGTTCTCACTATCTCTGCTTGACTGGCACGGCTTAACTCGAGCAAGCAGTTTGCCTTTCGCTCAGGATATTTCTGTATCGCCTAAGTTGGTGATCCTAATGTAGCATCGTCTTTCGTCAATCACGCCCGCCGGAATCAACACCGTTGTTCCCTTGAAAGGAAACCGTTTGGCATCCATGTAATACGTGACTCCCTCCACGCCGCCTGTTAGTTCCGCCCTAACTTTATTCACCGTTGAGGGTAACAGCGTAACATCTTCAGCCAAAATAACCTGACAGCGTTCTCCGTCGCCATCGAGAGTGATACGCCACATCAACTCGTTAACATCAGGCTCCTCCACCAAATACGCTTGGTTTCGTCGTACCACCATAGTAATGCCAGGAGCAGTAATGGTGGGTTGGCCTAATAACAGCTCAATTAATCCCATATTGCAGTCGGTGACCAACGCCGTGGTACTCAGTGCGCAATATTTCATCACCAATTGAAACAGAACCTCGCCAAGAGCATAGGCCGTTGCTCCACCAAAACCTTGTAAGACAGTGTCCCGTCCTCTCGCCTGTATACCAAGCCCTAATCGCCTCGCCGTAGTCAAAGTCATGAGATTCTGCTCACTACCAGTATCCAAATACGCCTTGACTTCTTCGCCGTTTATTTTCACCAAATTCTTAAAACAAGATTCAAATGGAGAAATAATCAATCTTACCTGACGTACGCCATCGCCGGTTGCTCGTCTCTTGGGACAGTTGTTCGCCCAATGTCCCCTGTCGCCGCATCTTCTACATCTCTCCACCTTGGGTGCCGGGCAGTCTCGACTTAGGTGCGTCGTTATCTGCTGGCAATTGTAATACCTCGCCCTTTCGCCGTAATTGACTCCACTAGGTCTCGCCGGAATAGTGATTCTGGACGCCACTAGGCTCCACGCCGTGGTAGCTCTCCAGCCCTGCCAGGAAAGTACTATACAAAGCCTCAGGGCTAACGCACCTCGCCGCGTACGCATTGGCCCGGAGCTCCTGGGGCAGACCTCTAATTATTAGAGAAACCGCATCAGCGCCTCTGATACGAGCCCTGTCGCACAACGCCAACTTCGCATGGTAGTATGTCGTCATTGTTTCTGTCGCCAATTTTCGCCGATTGACCAACTCTTCCAGAATGACAGCAAAATCCAAACGCCGTGAAAATGCCGCCGCCAGTCTCTCCTTCCACTCCGCCCAGGTGAGGTCATAATCCTCTAGTCGACAGAACCATCGCCTCGCCGCGCCGTCTAGTCTGCTCTGAGTAACCGCCGACCGCTCGTAGTCAGACCATCCATGGATCGCCCCCAGTTGATCGATGCGTCTCAACCACCTCTCGATGTTGGAATCAGCATCATCAGGATCGAATTTCTCAACCAGCTCCGATCCCAACAATGATCCCCGCCTACCACCACTCGCCGCTGACGGTCGGTCCTCCGATTCCGCTCTTTTGGATCCGCTGGCCGCCGCCTCGGTCAAATCGCCTATCACCAACCTTGCTTCCTGTCTGACAACCTTGGCTATACTTTGGTTAAGGCCGCCCGCCAACAAAGCCGTAACTATTCCCTCCATTGTTACGCCCGCGCCGGTCAATTCGACTGCTGGAGGAACTGGACGCCGCCGCGGAGAGTCCACCGGTTCTTTAGGTGTTGATGTTGCTCCCTCTCGCCGTGGGGACCCATCAACATCCAAATCAACCTCATAGTTCATAAGGTTCTCCTCTTGACTCGCCATAGTATCGCCGATCGCCTTTATTTGTTTTTAACACCACTTATTTATTCCAAAACGCCGATTGAAATTGAAACCCACTGTTTTCACCGAAGTTCTCACTTCTTTCGCCCGCCAGGCACTGTGTAGTCCTTTATCCCACTTCTGAATTGAAACGAAATTGAATTAGACACTCTACTTCACTTAAAATTATTTATTCGTAATATGTAACCACCACATCAACATCTATAAATTGTAATTGTCGCCGTGTCACTGTTCGAGGACTTCGAGTCGCCTGCCTCTCCTCAATGCCTCCCGCGTCCTCTCACCGCAGTTCTCCGACGACTCTCTACAGAGTTGCCAGTTCCGCCGTTGCCACTTGTAGAGGGTCGTAACAAATGACTGTTGTGTACAAATGCATCCTAATGCAATTTTTCTTCAGTAGGGTCTGATCAAAAAGTTACGTAGTGCTAACCGGTACTCACGTGGCCAAATACGCCTTAAAAGAAACAAAGCCCCATACACAGAAAGAGAAAGAGTACCTAAAAAAATGAAAACAATATTATTTCTGCAGAACACCACGAAAAATTAAAACAGGTGGTTGACGTTCGATTAACCACTTCACTTTCAAGACACCGTAAGGCTGGATTCAGACAGATCCGAAATCCGATCGTACGACGATCATATAGCTTTCTGATTGGTCTAAATTGTTTTGAATTTGAATTTAGACCAATCAGAAAGCTATCTGATCGTCGTAGGATCGGATTTCGGATCTGTCTGAATCCAACTTAATCCGAATATCACAAGGTCGCCTGATCTAGAATAAAGACTGCGGAGAGAACTTGGGAAAAAGGTGATGTTTTGGCTTTTTTAGCCAACACCAAAAAAATACATAACTAATGTTATAATATACTGGTGTGTCATGACGAAAAAAAAATAATCAGAGAAATGGATATTCTGTTCGAATGATACTGGTGTGTCATGACGAAACGAAAATAATCAGATAAATGTGTATTCTGTTCTAATGTTAGCGATGATGACAAAAGAGCGGATTAGTCAGTGATTGTATTTTTTGCGATAATCTATATTCGTTTCAAATTCGATAGCATGCAGTGTATTTAATCCACCCTTCGGTTTGTCGCAATATATTACTGGCTAGTTGCAGCAAGCCATTTAACGGAGATTCTATGTTAAACCTGGACATTTGTCTATGTTTGGTGCAACTACCAATTATGGGTAGGTTTAATGTTAAACTGGGTTTAACCACAGACCAATGTCTAGGTTTAATTGAAGATTAACATTAAATCTTCGTTAAATCGCTTGGTGCAACTACAACTAAGTGGATCTAATAGAATTACATACTTCAATCCAATTGAAAGAACCTAACATGACAGCTAAATGTCAAATCTTGCAACGTTACATTTTTTTTGCTCGCTCGTACAGGCCATTTTCAGACCGACAGCTTCAAGTGAATGTGACAACGCTGGTGTTTCTAGGGATTTTCAAAATTAATTTTAGGATCCTAGTCGACATTCGAATTGGCGGTGGGTTGTGAATATAAAAAATTACTTGACACAATTTTATGATAACTTTTGTTGTGTTTGTGTTCAGAAGAGAGGTACCTAGAATGAGTGAGAAAACTGAAAAAAAGGGCTCCGAATTTCAATTCCAATAAGCGGAGAATTCTTTTAAATATAGTTTCTCGGTTCATTGACATCATTAGAAATAAAGAAACCGATGCTGTAACGTGGAAGCAGAAGGATGATGCTTGGATAAATATAGCGAACATATTCAATTCACAGACTGAGAGTCGCCCCTAAACAAAGGAGTCTCTGCGAAAGGCCTTCGATAATATAAAAAAGAATGTTATCAAGACGGCTGCTGCGGAGAAGCGTAGAGCCGTATAGACTGAGGGAAGATTACCTGAATTCAAAGAGGACGATCCTACGATAAATCTCACCCTATCCATTTTAAACCAGAAAAATGTTTATGGATTGGAGAATCTAGTTGATCCAGACGTTTTCGATCACGCTCCGCATGATATCGTGGAAGATTCCGAACGTGAATAGCTGGATGAAGAACACTCTTATGCTAGTGTTAAAAACACCACGGAAAGAACTCAGGTGGTAGAGAATATTCAGGTGAAACTGTCTTTGTTGAAAGACAATTTCTCTCATGCCTCAATTTGTGTAAACCGTGTAAGGATGTTCTTTTTTAATTTCAGGTTCTGCCTGGAAAAAGCACAAATGATTATTATAGGAAGATACCTGCGAGCATGTTGGCACAAGCTAAGGTGACATACACATGAAGAATAACAACCAAAATCAGACGAACTTCAACATAGTTGGACAAAGCGGAGGCAACCAGGTGTCCAGCAGCAATCATCAAACCACCTGGCAAGAGTATTCAGAATTGGCAAAAGTGAAGATGGAACTATATCAAGCAGAGATAAAGACATCCATCAATTGAAAAAAAAATTACGACTGGAAATTGAACTGAAACAGCTTCCTAGATATAAGGAAAGTTTATGATTATATTCAATAAACGGATCTACTACATTTCAGGAAATGTTTTAATAAATATTGATTGTTATAGCAGTTGTCAAAATGAGATGTTTTTTGCTAATAAGTTATATCTTCTAGACACTAGTGAAGATGAATAATATACAGTTTTTGTTCATTTACTTCACTTGTTGAAAGGAAATTTTGTCAAACAAATAAATTTGGTAAAAAAAAGGATTGACAAAAGCGATATTACTTGAGAGTTATGAGTGAATGGGCTATCAAAATCATTTTGATACATATAGAAGAATACTTTTGCTTTAAATGAGCAAAATAGTCATCAATTATGTTTCTCTGTATCTGAAGCCCTACTTCTGCATTATTGGGTCTTGCACTTTGGATTGGAGGTACATTTGGAACTTCATCTTGCATGACTCTCCAAAAAATAATTCTAAGACATCTGGATCAGCAGGCTCTTGATCTTTACTTTGAAAACAAATGTTATGTAAAACAGCTGTAGCAACAATTACTTGCTAACTGGAATATTTGTACGCATTTATGCATACAGATTTTCTAGTTAGCAACATAATCCAGATTGAAGTCGTTGTTGAAACCGAACCTCAAGGCCCAGTATCACCATCGACTTCAATCTGGATTATTTGTATACATTTAGAAATCCCAGTTAGCAAGATAATCCAGTTTAAAGTCGTTGGTGAAACCGGGCTTAAGAGTCAACATGTTCGTCTTTTGATAATTCCGCACAAAAATTTCAATATTCAGATGCTCGTGGACATGCGTTAGGAATAATGGTATTCAGGCGCAACTTCACGCTTCTGAATATTGCAAAATTTACACTGGATATTTGAACTTTCAACAATTGGCTACTTGGATGACTCAGCTACTTCCCTACCTATATGGCGCAACGTGCGCTCGAACACATAGTAGTCATTTTTTCTTGCACAATCCTGATACTTACCAAGTACTCGAAAGCTGAATTGATAACACTTTGTATTGGCATTCAGTATTTTTTTGTATTGACTTGAAGAAAGAGCCAAAAATCACTTTTGAAGCAATAATTTTTGTGAAGAACTATTGTTTTGATAAACCGAATAATGTTAACCAGAATTGCAAAAACTGTTTAATAATAAAACCAAATTAGGCCAGGTGGATTTATGGAACAGTAATTTCAATGGAAATAATAATATTTTATGCAGAAAATATATTTATGCAATAATCCACAAATATTATTCCACATAATTAATGTTAGTATATAAATGTTCTAATTGTCATTCGTTTTACAATTTTCACTGTTTTGAGTTTTGACAAAGGGACATGCACGAGCAAATGTACACTACATTTTCACTTCGAACAAATTGTTTTACTTCAAAGTGAAAGGAATGATAGTCATTATTATTTCTTGCGAATTATATATTCTACGGCTATAACAAACTTCAGGAAAATGAATCAACAATATGAACTTCAGAACTTCAAATTCAGTATCTTTCAAAGTTTCCATTCACATACATTCAAATAGGTGAGTAGAGCTGTCAATGCTTGAGATTTGATATTCCATAGGAGACTGTAGCACGACGAAGTTATTGTGTTATGAGAAGAGGAAAACATTCTATTGCTTTACCAAGAACAGTTAATCAAAGTGTGTATTAAAAGTGAAACTTACTGTTGAATAAATCGCCCTTTATTTTTTGATTCCAACTTCTATCATTAGTAATGTTCTCAAAATGAGTTTTTATTGTCAATGGTACTATCTACTTTGAATTCATAAAAACTAGGTATAAAAACCTGCTTTTTCTATATATTATAAAAATAAGGACATAATATTAAAGAAGAAATTAATCGTTTAATAAATGGAATACATTTGGCTACAATCATAGTGAAACTTCGATGATTTTTTCAACTTGGAAAGATTGTATGGCATCATACTGTTCGACTCTGCAATCCGGGAACCTATCAAATGGAGCATTCGCTGACTTCGCCGTCAGCAAAACCCGGAAAAACCTACAGAACCATTTGTGATATTGAATGTCGATCCTGTTCGACACGATTCATAAAAAAATCATGATGCAACGGTGATGGAACTATCGAAAGGCATTGGAAGGGACAGGAACATTTATCCACTTTCAAATGTTAATGGACAACTACAACCACTTGTGATCTGTAAAATAAAAAATATTTATTATTTTTATAAGTACACAGCCAATGACGACTTACAATTGTTGTATTTACTTTTTCTAGTAAACTGCTTGAGTGATACTTGGGCAACTTCCATAGAATAAATGGGGATGGAGCATGTTTTCTTTTAAGACTTGCTAATATGTATTCGGAAGAAGTTGAATCTACTGGCATTTATTATTGTCAACCTTGCTATCACAATCATCACCATTGCTGACTGGTCCATCTGCAACTAAATTATAGAACAATCAGTGCACCTCAAAGAAAGTTGTATTTAGAATAAATATTGCATTATATATCAAGTAACAATAATTAACTTTAAGCTCTTCATTTTGCTGGTGAAAATTGTAACAAATAATGGTATATGAAAGTATATAAACATTTCGATATATTAATAAAATATTATGTAGCCTATGTTCAATTTGAAGGTCGATATCTTCATTTTTTCTGATTGTGATTCGTTCACACCCAAAAAACCCCAAAATTTCCATTCAATGGGGTGTCAAATTTTTTTTTGTTATTTAGTTGAAAAAATGATAGAATTGTAGATTCGATCTACCATTATTCCATTCCCATTTGGTCAGGACTCAAAATTAAACTTGCTATTACTGCATCTCCTTTTCGTTTTTCAATGGCAGTCGGTAGGGTAGTGGTCATTCGCCTGTCAAGTGAACAGGGGTTCGAGTCCCCGCTACAAAACCACCGTACTGGGCTCCTCACGTAGAAAATTGTTGACGACCGTATGGATATGAAATCTGTTACCAAAAAAAAGGCATTTTTATAAACCATTGTAGGCTACTCAATGCGAGGTTCTAGTTTCTAAAACATTTCAAAGAATGATTATCATAGATATAACAGAATCAAATTTTCATTTATAAATTGAAAAGAAAAGGTAGAACCGTTGATTCAACTTACTATTCTTAATTCTCATTTCGTTCTTCAAGTGTTATCGGTAGTATAGTGGCAGAAGCACCTCAGCGTGTCGAATAAGGACCGGGATTCGACTTCGCCACGGAACCGCCTTACTAGAATCCAATTGTTGAAAGGTGAGGCCTCGTTAATCCATTGCTTGGTTAGTTTCGACTTCTGAGTATAGGGGGATGCAAGCTGGTTAACATTAAATCCTTTTTTTTTCGACCCATTGTGAGCTAACTAAATGTGATCTTCCAGTATATAAAACATTTAGATTCATTATTACCATAGTCTGTAACAGAATAAAATTTTCATTTACCATTTGAAAAATAGGTAGAGGTTCAAATTGAACTTGCTATCACTGCATTTCCTTTTCGTTCTTCGAGAGTTGTCGGTAGAGTAGTGGTATTTCCCTCCGCCTGTCAAAAAAACGGGGTTCGATTCCCCGCCACGAAACCACTGTACTGGGATTCACACGTTGAAAAGTTTCGACCTTCCGTATGGAGATGGAAACTGGTTTACAGAAAAAAAAATTATTATTGATTGTGCCCTAAGTAATTGGAATTTTCCAGTATATGAATTTTCTTTTAATTACCAGTTGGAAAAAGACAGAACGGTAAATTAAACTTACTATTACTGCATCATCATTTCATTCTTCAGATAAACTGCCTCAAAAAATCCGAATGATAATGATAATTGTATTTGAAGAAGCATGAATAGGGGGAGCATTCATCTCAGTGCTAGATGAAAGTCAGAATTTCTGTAGGCGTAGGTGATATCTTGACAAATTCAAAACAGATATGAAAATCAATTCAAAAATATTGCAATGCCATTGTGTTCTCCTGATGGACTGCTTCATAAAAATCAGGGCTATAATGAAATAAATGTTTATTAAGTCTGTCTCACCTTTTGATACCAGATGAAGTGGTTCTATTGGTCCAACTCCATCTTTCTTCTAATCTCTCTTAGCCTAAATACATCATATTTCTGAATAATTAATATATTCGATTTCAAAAAAGACATAACATTGTGAATAGTACACTAATAATTATTATCACTTATTGAACTATTTAACAGGATATATCTTAAATATGAACTCAAAGAAAATTACATGATTGAGTACCTATCTAGTTAATCTATTCTAATGTTGGAATTCATTTTTCTCAATCAATCATTATTTTTTTTTTAATTATTCATATAAGGCATATCTAATAAAATTTTAATGATGGAATAATTCGAAGGATTTGGTCAATCAGAAACAACAAGGCTACAGGACAACTGAAAATATCTTCAGCACATTTTTTATGTGTTATAGGAAATTGTGAACAAACTCTAACAAATTATTCCATAACAATTCATGACCATGATATTTCATTTTCAGATGTGAAACATTCATTTCTTTTTCATCAATTTTTTTTTGGAATATAATACAAATGTACCTAACTGATCCTCAATTATTCCTAATAGTAATATTTAATTCGAATATTAAATTACAGAAAATACAAAAAGTATTATATATAATCCTTTTAGATGTTTTATCAAAATAACATAACCTAATCTTCTAATGACGTTACTACAATTTTTCCAAGGCATTATATATTGTAGAAAAAAAAATGAACCAATTAATTTCGAAAACATTTGTTGAACGAACCAAATGAACGATTGTTTCTTAGGCGTGCCTCATGCCTCAATGCCTCAAGACTTTGTATTTGAATGCTTCTACTGTCCGAACTCTTCTCTTCTCTCACAATCGTAATTGTGTAGTTACAAATGTGCTCTTTGTATGCATCCACAGTTCGGATCTACTTAGTTTATTTACACTATTCTTGTAATCCAAAAGATCGAATCTGATATGTCCGTGAAAAAGTTATGTACCCTATTTTTCCTACGACGATCTATTTTATTGAACGATATGTGAATATCTGATCGTGTATATTGAGTTTTACTCTGGTTGCCTATTTTAGATATAGGTGGTTCGTATTAAAACCAACTACTGAAATAAATATATGACAATTTCAAGCTTTCGCTGCGAAATAGATAAGGTTTGTTTTGATAATATGAAAATGATAGAAATATCATAATTGAGGTAATATAAATCCTATGTTATGGTGGTCGTAAGAAAGGAATATATCAAATATGACCTTCCAGATTACAAAAAGAGCATAATAGAAGCATTCGCGCTATACCATATTTGAGCACTGCCTATAATATATCAATATATTTTGGCGTACTTGGCACATTTGTCTTTATGTGCATAATTGAATCTACATTTAATTCGACAGCCCCGATCTGCCAAGAAGAGGGATTGAAAATATTTGCATTTTTCCCCATTTCGAATGAATCAAAGGTGCCTAGATAAATGAAGTGATTATGCTTATAGTGTATGCATTTTGTATTCATTTTTGTATGCGCTCATTCTATATAGGGCACAGCCTCTGAGGAAACAAAACATTGACATTTGGTTGCGAATCGCGTAAAAAATATGATTAAATAGAGGTCTTGGAAAAATTTCATGTGAGATATATGAATGATTGATTGATTATTCTTCAATTAACAATTTACAGTTGTGAATTGAATTACTGCAAGCTTTCCTGGAACGATTTTAGATAAACATTCCAGAATCGTTTTTTTATGCCATTGAATTGTGCATTATGTGCATTCTGTTTGTGAATGGCATGTTAAATTATCACATTTTTGTCAACTATTTTATTTTCATTATGTTTGGTGACACCAAAATGATAATAGTAAACTATTTCATTTTCATTATATTTGACAACACCAAGATGTAAATTGGAATAATGTCCAATTCATGATTGTAAGAAACCGAATGGTACTTGAGGCATTCTTGTTGAAGTCTACTGTATTTATGTGATGTTTATTGTTGCTTTACAATATCACAATATATATCTTGTAGACTTTCATATGTATAGATCTAAAGCATTAATTCGGTATCATCTTTAGATTTCGTGAACATGTATTCTAAATCGGTGGTTGTTGATTCTATTGATTCATTTTTGGTCGTTGACAATTAACTAAAAAAATGTGAAAGTGCTGTTTTCCAAAAATCAAGAATGAAGTCATACTTCAGCTATATTTACAAATATGTTATGCAAATTTGATTTCTTCATTATATTCAGTTATTTTAGTTTCTGCTATTTCACTTACCACCATATTTGTGGAATATTTCAATATATTTTTGGAAACGGTTCCAGCTTTTCAGAACTGAATATTTTCAACAGATGACTTCTCATTTTGTCGGTATCATATTTAACGGCTTCTCTGAGTTCCTGTTTGAAATATAGTGCTACAGCATTCGCAATAGCAAATATTCCTCCATCAGTGTTATTACTCTGCCGTTGAACTTCGTGTAGACTGTATGGTGGATTGAACGGATACAATTTATCCAGATATTTCTGGTAACTGGAATCCTCGCCAATGAATCCAGGATTCAGGCTGTCATATATGTTGACTCGTTCTCCGTTATAGTGCGTACATATCCAATGGCCTAAAACATGAGAATCAACTTTTTATCCGAACAATATTTGAATATGATGAGTATCTTGTGGAATCGCCTGCACTTTGGATAATTCTGACGATTGCCAATAAGTAACGTTTTGAGGAAGACACTCACGTTCATTGATTTGATTTTCATTTTTAGAAAAATTACATAAAATCTCGTTGAATCTATTGATAACATCGTGTGAGGAAACACGATTTTCAGATTCAATTTCTTTTGTGTATTTATCTCCCACATTAGGTTTCTCATTGGAATCACTGAAATCATATTAGAGAATACGATTTCCATATTTAATTTGTTTTCTATAAAATTTATCGCCTAATTCGAATGCGCTATTCGAATCACTGAAATCTAGTGACACTTCATTAATTTCATTATCCCTTATTTTAATAGGAGACAAATCATCCTGAGTTACAGTACGATCTACTAGAGAATAATTATTAGCTGGAAAAAGTTCCAAGACATTCGTACTGAGAATTTTCCACAGATGATTTCGCATCAGTGATGTGTTATACCGAACTTTTGCGGGATCTTCTTTGAGATAAATCGTTACAGCATTAGCGATTGCGAATAATCCACAATCCGTATAGTTGGGTTGCTGTTGTACGTTATGGAATACATAATTTGATTTGAACGGATATAACTTTTTCAAATATTTTTTGATGGAATCATCAGTAATTGTACCATAGTTTGAGCTATCATAAATATGTACTTCCTCACCATCGTAATAGGTACAAATCCAATGACCAACAGAACCAGTTTGACCGCCATATAGAATTTGTATATGATGAGAGCCGAGCTCAATTTCGTTAATTCTATTCATTGAATCTATTGATTGCCAATATAGCACATCTTGTGGATAAAATTCGTGTTCGTTAATAGTATGTTCTTGCCTGGAGAATTTACTAAGAACTTCGTGAAATCTATTTATGACTTGATCTCCCAAATAAGCATCGGAAGTTTTGATTTCGTTTTTATCCTGTTGATCTAATTTGAACATCATATTTTCGTTACTGATAATGCTCGAAAAACTGTCGATCAATGGAACGGTTTTTGTATTTATCAACTTTTTTGTTGTAACTATTTTTGTATCAGCAGGAATATCATCCACGTCATCAACATCACTAATAGGAGAAGACGGGGTCAAAACACTGCTGGCTGGCTTACTTTCGTAAAGCGAAACTGCTATCGCTTTATGATGACTGAAAACGGTTTCGTAAGTGTTTGCGATACATTTGTCGCAATTACTAAAACACCAATCAATGTGTGTATCTCATTTGGTTGAAGAATTATTAACACGTTGACTCCTGCACGGTGTTGCCGAACTCTACCCAGAAACGGACAGACGCATTTTTGCGAAAAACAGGTTTTGAACAATGGAACCCGGATATATTTAATCATATATATATGAAATGATGCATACGAATTTTTTTTCACCGGCGGCCAGTAAACTGGTAGTCAGGATATAAATTCATGTGTGTAACTATATACTGAAAACCATTATAATGGTAAGATTTGACGGCCCCATCTAATTATATTCATCGTTATATAATTGTACTCTACCTCAGTATAGTCACTCCGAAGAGTGAACTCCAAAGTCATGGCCTATGCGGGGACAGGACGGCTCTTTTTATTGTTATTTGCCGTGGCGCTCCAAGGCAACCACCCTTATCATTCCATGAAGAATAGGGAAATGAATGAGGTCAATATATTTTATAACCCTTTTATTGAAATTGGAACTTACAACCTAAAAATTGAAACAAAAAACTTTCAAGAGTGAAGAAAAAAGTTATTGTCTGTTTGTATGCCACATTTCATAGCAAGGACTTATGCAAAGCCCTGGCGAGTCAGGACAAGTGGGACAGTAATACCGAGATCTTTTCCTTGTATTCAGCTTAGTGCAATATCGGCAACGTAACATACCACTCTTATTTTTTTCTGAGATCGGAATCTGTTCTGGGTAATGATGTGAAGAAATTGAACCTGAATGGACTCCAGGCACCATATTGGTTTGAATAAGGTCCTCTACTATGCTCTCACGAAATTGTAGGAATGAGACATTTTTCTTCGTTACCTTCTTGTAAATGTAGAAGCTGTTCCAGATGCATATGTCAAACAGATGAAAGAACAATTTTCGATACCAGCGAATTGTTTTCCGCGGTGTTGAATAATAGGACAACATTTGGTCCGCTCTGTCTATACCAGACATGTGCTTGTTGTAATCAAGCACGCAAGCAGGTTTTATTTTTCTAGCACCCCGTTTACCAACAAACTCTATCATATCGTGCTTATGTTTTGTGCTTATCATTCTGACATCCCGTTTAACCTTCCATTTCGTCACCAATACTGGACCCTTACGTTTCCACACCGCTTCCCCTTGTTTCAGTTTTTTCTACAACAAATCTTCAGGATTTCCCACACGATCGTTGCGTAGAGTTCCAACGACATGTGTTTTTTTCTCGAAAAGGAATTCAGCTAAAGCTACGCTATTATAGAAATTATCCATAAACAATATATGCCCTTTATCCAAATAGTCCTTCATCAAATGTTTGACAACGTCTTGCGTACTCAAAGATCCTTTTCCAGTATATACTATTAGGTTTAGTATATATCCATCATGAGTCGTGAGCTCGTACAGTTTCATTCCATACTTGTGGCGTTTATTGGCAATATATTGTCGAAAAATCAGACGACCACGCCACAAGATCATGGCCTCATCAATAGATAGCTCTCTACCAGGAGAATAGCAACGCTTGATATTTCTCAGTATTGCATCCAGAATATTCCTAATTTTGTGAAGGCGGTCATCAGTATTGATACCAGTATGATTCACGAAGCGTAGCATTTTCAAAATCTCTAGAAATCTATCACGTGACATGGTTTTTCCAAAAACTGGGTGGTAATAAATACTTTGCCTGCTCCACTGTTTGGCAAGGGAAGGAACTTTAACAATGCCCCCTAAAACACACAAACCAAGAAACTTTCTCATTTCTTGAATGGAAACTTCCTTCCATATACAGTTTCTACGTCGTCTGCTTTGTTGAGATCGATCAGGACTCTGTTCGCTACCTCTCCTGTTAGTTTCACATACAATTGTTTGGATAATTTCATTGTCGAAAAATTGGTCAAGGTAATCTATCGGTTTTGCATCAGCTGGAAGATTAATATTGACAGAAGTTATTCCTGTAAAATCCCATTCTTCTGCTTCTCTTTCTTCCTCATCCCACCCATAATGTTCATCCGATATGTACTTGTTGTTAGGTTTTCTATGTCTCAAATTAGCGTTTGTTATTTGCTCATATTGAAGCTGCTGTTCTTCATCGGGACCAATCTGCTGTGCATCATCGAGATCATCCTGTTGTTCCACCTCTGGGTCAAACTGCTGTTCATCCCCTGATTGGAACTCGATATCTTCACTACTGCAACTACTCTCGGTAGCATAGTTCTTATCAATAACCGAATTATCGTCAGAAAAGTCAATATCAGACTCACTGGATAGCGAACTTTCTGGACAACTTTCTGTCTCTATAATATTTATTTTCTCCTGCAATTGTTTTTCAGTCAGGAATCTACTTTGAAATTTCCTTGAAAGTTTAGGTTTCTTCAAACCACTTGGACTGAAACAAAAATTAAAATGAATTCACAAATTGATGACCACCCTGTATATGGAATAAGTATTTTTCTTGAATTCAAGAATATCTAAGTGACACAGGAAACTTAACAATAACAATATTTATCACTGAGAATGGTCATCAATGAAAACTCAAATCTGACTAGCCAGTAACGGAGCTAAAATTATTGTTTATATTGTCAGTTATGTATATTCCACGACCTTGATGTGATATGAATGATTGTAATCAATATTTCTTACCCTGGACTATTGATATCCTCCATTATTCAACGATATTTCGCTGCAAAATTTCTCGAGTATGTCAACGGATACACGTTACCTCAAAACTAACACGTGTTCGGAATATCTGTAACAACTCCTCTGAAAACCTAACTACCAGTATACTGGCAGGGCAATCGATTCCTGAGACCACAAACATACACGGCAAGCAACTACTATTTCGAACGTCCAGACCTGCATAAATATATGACACTTTGAAATAGGTAGGATTTTCCGCCAGTCAAGTGGTACTCAGTACATCACGAAAAACTCGAACTACCATTATAGTGGTAGTCAGGGGTCAACGTGTTAAATTTTAAAACAGGTTTGAAATCCAAATCTTTCAAAAGCGTCAGTGTAGAATTCTTTTTGTCAGACTTCAAATTTTGATTGAAATCTCCAAGGATTACCGTTTCTACATTACTATTTTCGTTAATGAATTTTTCTAGTAAATTTCGAGTTACGGATAATTTTCGAGGATGATTCGGAGGAATATAAAATACTCCAATGAGAGTATCTTTGAGAGTAAACGAAATGAATTGAATACTATATTTTTTGTTAGATTCCTCGAATTTCGTTTTCACAGTAATATCGTGTGAAATAGCATGTTTACAATAACAACTTATTCCGAAACCTTTATTGGAGAACTTGTTGGTGGTTCGTGAAATTCTAGCAAAATTTTTGAAACCATCTATAGCGACGTTATCTTTATCATAATTCCATGTTTCTACCAACAATAATATATCAGAGTTGACAAATAATGGATTATTAATGATTAGAGGTTTGTGACAATTGAAACCTTCTACGTTTTGATAGGTTATAACAAACTCACCCTGTCCTTTCGCAAATTGTTTGGAATATTTCGATTTCAGAGTTTTAGTTTCTCTGAGTGCTTTCAGTTCTTTGTCAGCCAAATCGTGTATATCAGGTTTTTTTGGCGGGACAAATTTACCGTAAATATACAAACCATTCAAAGAAGTTGCCCTGCTACAAGCTACATAAAGAAAACTTCGTGAAATATCTGTTTCAATATGTACGGCTACTTGATTGTAAGTTGCACCCTGCGACTTGTGAATTGTGATGGCTTCTGCCGGAACAATAGCGAATTGTTTACGTTCAACGAAAACATTACCTTATTTTCGCATTTTAATCGCTTTAGCACATCTCTCTAGCGGCGTCCATTTTTCAGAAAATTTCATAGTTCGAATAATATCGGCATTTTCTTTCCTCGCCATTTTGCCGCTGTTTTCATCGATAAATTCAACCCATATTCGGGAAGGAACAATCGATGCATCTTTTTCCACGTGGCGTAAAAAGCACGCAGCACCGTTTACGATACCGTCTTGCGTATTCAAATTGACGGTTACCATGTACTTTGCGTCAATTTGTAATCTTAAGGTGACAGCTAAACCAAAACTATCGTTTTTTTGAGATTTTTTGCTTGATTAGGCATCACCTGTTTAGTTTTTTGTGCACAAGACCCTTTAACTACATCTAGAGCTTCGGAGTATGAAGTATCTGTGGTATATTCAGATTAACGTTTTTCATTGAGAATGTCTACCGATTTATTACTTTTGAATAGATGAATAGCTGTTGTAGGTACGATTATCGAATCGTCGATTATTTCTCTCGATTTGATCAATTCGATATCTTTCGGTGTCATTTTCCCTATCGCCATATTATTCAAAGCGTTAGCAAACTGTTTATCATTTTTCTGCCTCATAATTTCGGTAAGTTCAAAATATTTGAATTCTTCCCATAAATATGACCCACATATAACGTTATAGCAGTTTCCTTGATAGGGAGAAAATATCCACTTATCAGCTACGGGAGGAAGTTGTCTGATATCTCCGAATAAAATAACTGATATTCCTCCGAAATTTTCTTTGTTTTTGTAAATCTGTTTCAAACGTTTGTCTATATTGTGGAACATTTTAGAACCGACCATAGAAAATTCATCAATTATTATCAATTTCAAGTCTATTAAACTAGCATGCATCGTATTAACGGTATCTGGATTCAAAGGGAGCAGTTCGGAACTATAACTACTTAGTGGCATACCGAATGCTGCGTGTAGCGTCATTCCGTTGATACCGTACGCTGCTTTACCGGTTGGGGCTGCAAGTAATACTTTAAGCAAGTTGGGATCATTGCCTGGTAGAGAATTATAATATCTCAACAACGATTGCTGAATGGCAGTTATGAGTCTCGATTTTCCAACTCCTGCACCACCACACACTACTTGATTTATCACTTTACCACTAATGACGTTATCCAATACGTAATTCAAAAATTCGTATTGCTTCGCATTCAAACTTGCAATCAAGTCCAAGTATATTTTTTCGTCGATTTCTAACGGCGTTTGAAAAGTCGTTGGTTTCGACGGTTTTTCTAACTTTAACTTAGTCCCATCTAAACAATCTAAAGGATTGAAATTGGGATCGTTTAATGCATAAGGAATATATTCCTCGTCGACATCATCGTCATTGGTATTCGGATACAAACGATTAGTCTGTTCTTCTGCTAATTTTAAAGCTTCATCAAAAAGTTCTGATTCTTTAATCTCTTCGTTTCCTTTAAAAAAACGTAATACGCGGCAAATTCCGCGAGACAAATGTTCTCCAAAGAGTCTGGTCTTTGAATGTAATGTTCGATTACGCCCGATCGGAAAATATCCGAATCGTCACTTTCCATGGCAGTTAATTCTTTGTTTTGTTTTAACATTCTTGCTCGATCACAATACGGCTTCGTATTGATATTAACGTAGGAAGCGCTCGCTTCGGATAAATGCATCTGCAATATATTATACGCAGCTTCTTGAGCGGATACTTCGCTGGCATTCAAAAATATGTGGCCAAGTTTTTTCAACTGTTCTTTTACAGTCAAATTTCCCTGCTTTATTTCATACATGGCGTCTCTCATGAGTTTAGACACTCCCCTTTCAGGTTTATTTATATAATTCACAATGTAATTTACACATGACAACGGATCGAGCACGTATTGAATGTCCATATTAGCCTTTTGTTTACTTAAAATGTCATCATTGAAGGCATTTACGAAACAGTCTTTAACTTTACGTTTCAATATTATAGTGGGCTTCTTGATGACGTTCCTCAGAAATTCCCTGTACTCCTCAGTATTGGAATTGAATTTGACCAAAAAATCTGAGAAAGATATATCTTCCTTATTGGAATTGAGGAAAGTAGTTATATCCGTGAGTAAATTTTTAAATCGGACTTGTTTCTCGATTGTCGTATTTCATGTTGTTCTGTTCCAACACTAACGTAATGTCAGATGGAAAGAACGGAATATTGTAACGACAAACCGCTACATCTTTCACCATCTTCTTGCAGGATTTCGAATGATGATGGAGTTGATAATTGATCACATCTTGAACAGCCTCGTTATCTCCGTCGCAAGTGATATATTTATCGATGAAGGCGGCCACTTCCCTTTTCGAATCGATGCTAGAAGCATTATAACTTGGAGCATTTTGTAACCAAAATAATCCGTGTACATGAGGAGATCCTCTATGCTGAAATTCCACTCTATAGTAATAATGGATGATGGGATTATTTTTGAAAGGACTTTCTTCACTTTTCATATGCTTCAATAATACATGGAAACGATTATCGAAGTACCTAGCACAAGTTATTGGGTCGCTCCTCAAGAGTCTCGTCTTTTCATTATAACTCATTGAGTTAGCTTCGTTTTCGCTTATTATTTTGTTATCAATAACTTTACTCAATATTACCAACAATTCTGGCCATTTAGTTTCTGCAGCAGATACAGTTATAAAAAGTGTCGGTATATTGAATTGACGAACCATCGCGAGTAATTTTCTTTTTTCCTTTTCCCAATGAGCTGGAGAAGTTATGATTTCGCTGAGAAATCGATATCCTTCGTCAACTTGTAAAAGTTGTGCGATGAAATCTTTGTTCGTCACTTGTCCAGCCGTGTACTTATCTTTACCTGCAAGTTTTTTACGAATTGTAATGGAAACCTTATCGATTACTGCAAGCATTTGGGTTTTCTTAAACATATATAATAGAAAATCTGTTCTTGCAAATCGTCGATCACAATGACTCGCTTGTAGTTTAGCTTTTTAAGCGTAGCTCAATTTATTTTTAAACTCTCTCGCATTACCACAGAATAGTGTTGGGAACGACAGTTCTTCCGCATGTTCATCGTACACTAAATGAATGGGTAACTGTCCCTCTCCAGGAGCGAAAGCGATATTCTCAATTTTCGTATTATCGAGGAGAGTTTGCTCTCCTGCGGGATTCAAATGAGCATTGGCATCTTCTCTTTCGAATTGATTTTCGAAGTCTTCATCATCGGAATCGACTTTATCCATAAATGCCATAATATTCGCTTCGAAACTGTCATCGCTATCGAAATCGATAACATTATTCGATGCATTCAATTGATCGTCAACTTCATCTTGACTATTCTTCAATAGTATATCAATTTGTGAACTCAAAAATTCTTCTGATATAGTTATTCCCTCAGACTTATACAGAGGTTGCTTCACCAAATATTCGAGAGCATTGAGAACTTTTTTTGGCCGAATAGTTTCGGTAATGTACGCATGTTTATATGACATTTTCCTCATCAATTTCAACTGTATAGTATGAGTGTCATCGACCTTTCTCGGCAGTTCTTTTACGGTCGTATTTATTTCGATGGGTACATTCACAATTCGTCCTCGAATACTACATTGCTTTTCATAACCTTATCTTCTGATTTGCATGAAAGGTATTCTGGGAGAAACTAGTCTCTCTTCTAAAACTGTCATACCCTTTAGCTCAGGGGGTATATCGAAAACAATTTTATAATTCTGGTGACAGTATGTTGGTAATTCCCCTTTTTTTATGCCAGCAGCACATGTTGAACAAAACGTATCTTTATGCTGGTCATAAAACACTTGTTCGACGTACGTCAGGCCAAACTTTTCAACTATTGGGTCTTTTAGAACTGTCACCGTAAGTCTCGGAAATATTAATCGCAGACAGCAATTGCATGTTTCTGTCGGTCCTTCCTTGATCAACTTTACAAATTCTGTAAGAGGCTTTTCAAAATTTGCTCGATTCGATTCAATTGGCTGTTGGACCAACTCAACGGCTTTTTTCGATTGCTCGTTTAATCTAAGTCTATCTGCAAGAAGCAGTTCAGAATTTTCTTGACTCGATTCAATTGACTGTTGGACCAACTCAACGGCTTGTCTCGATTGCTCGTTTAATTCAAGTCTCTCCGCAAGAGGCATTTCAGAATGTTCTTGACTCGAATCAATTGGCTGTTGGACCGACTCAACGGCTTGTCTCGATTGCTCGTTTACTGTATCTCTCTCTGTTCCTTGGGAGAAATGTATTTCATCTTCCCTCAATAGAGATTCGTTAAGTGATTGAGACAATTTTTCTTGCGAAAGATTTTCTAAACTCTTTCTTACATTGACTTTCCTTCTTCTATCTTGTTCCCTTTCTTTCGATCTGAAAATTTCATCCTGCCTCAATGAAACTTTTCGATGTTTATCAAGTTCTTTCTCTTGAGATCTGTTAGTCACGTTTTCTCTGAAGAGAACTTTCCATTTTCGATCAATGTCCTTTTCTTCAGATCTGTAATCCTCATTTTCTCTGAGGAGAACTTTTCGTTTTCGATCAACGTCTTTCTCTTGGGATCTGTAATTCTCATTTTTTCTGAGGATAACTCTCCGTTGTCGAATAACTTCATTTTCTTGAGATCTGTAATCATCATTTTCTCTGAGGAGAACTTTTCGTTTTCGATCAACGTCCTTCTCTTGAGATCTGTAATTCTCATTTTTTCTGAGGATAACTCTCCGTTGTCGAATAACTTCATTTTCTTGAGATCTGTAATTTTTCTAAGGAGAGCTTCCCCTTCGATCAGCTTCTTTCAATCAATCAATCAATCAAATATGCTTTATTGTCTAAGGAATCCTTATTCTCTTCAGATCTGTGATCCTCATTTTCCCGTATTTTTTGCTTCTTTTTTCGTCCTCCTGCCAAAAAGTCGGAATTTTTTCTTCTTTCATTTTTTTCACTTCATTCTCCCCAAGAGACTGTTTTGAGAGTACTCTGCGTTCTTTTTGCAGTTTTCTACGCTTTTCCAATGACTGTTTTTTGGCCTTTGGCATATTGAAGAATCGAAAATAGCAATAATCACTAAAACTAAGAATACAATTACTAACTTAATTACTAACAACTTAATTACTAAACACTTATTACTAACAACTTAATTACAAAGTAACTTAAACACTAAAAACACAAACACCAATAACTAAAACACTATGAGTTCAATCAGTCAACTTTTCACCAACCTGTAAATAGAAAATATAATAATTATGAATGGAACTTTCCGGGTAAAATGTGAATACTTTGTTTTTAGAGCTGAATCAGCCTAAAACCAATAGGGTAGGCCAAACTCAAGTGTTAATGGTTTGTTAAGGTTGTTCTTTGAGCAAACTGACAGTTATCAATGATTTTCAGAAGAGAATACTACAAATTCTATTGTTAAATTTTGACGATAAATCCATTTTATAAAGCATTAGCCATATCAGATACAGAAGATAATAAATAGCCAATTCAGAAGAAAAAGCTTCAATACTCTGTATTAACCTATACTTTTTCAAATCATTCATTTCACAGATACAAAGCAAGTGTCCATTTCTATCAACAATAGTGGCTGGGGGGCATTTCTCCGAATTCAAAACGACGGGACTATGACGTCATAGACAATATAGAATACTTGGAGTGGGCTCAAGAGAGAGAGAGAGAGAGAGAGAGAGAGAGCGAGAGAAAGAGAAAGAGAGAGCGATAGAGAGGGCGAGCGAACGAGAGAGAGAGAGAGAGAGCGAGAACGCGAGCATCGATCTGCGGACGGTACGTATGGTCAAAGAAGTTGAAGAAGTGGTGCACCCATTAGATTTTGGTTTATTCACCTTCGACTATTGAATTGATATAATATCGTATTCAAAAATATTTTTCTCGGATCTCTAGAGATAAGCGAAAGTTCAGACACTTCCTATATTCCGGTGAGCATGAAAAATTGACTTTCCTTGTGTGCTCTGTAATACATGACCTGTCCTATAAATTTTCTATAATCTCTGGATGGATCAATAAATTATTATTATGTAGCCTGATGACGTCATTTACAAACAAAGGATATATTTAAAAATAATAATAATAGGATATATTTTAACTCACTTGAGGAAACTTGTGTTCATAGAAACAAGTATCGAGATTTTGTAAACCCATATTTTTATTACTATTCAAAATGGTGTCGGAGCAGTAATGTTTTCTTAATTGAATGTAGCAGTACTATGAAGTCTCAAATTTAGATTTTGATGAATTTCATATTGAATTTTAACTCCAATTTGAGCTATCCAGTTATCTTCACTCTTCATTCCAACCCAAAATATTTACATTACGTGTTTATCTATTAATGTAAACATGTAAGTATGCCATTCTTTCCATCAAAAAATGTTAGATACAATTCACGGTTTCCAGGTACATACCCTATTACAATGGAAGAGCATAGCTTGAAATGTGTATTTTTTCTGGAACAGAATAATCAACATATATATTGTTGATGAGAGAATGTAATAATCTATAGAAACCGGACGATATATCCGATTGTTTTATTGTTGAAGATCTTGGCTTCAATGCCTTAATTTCAAATATAAGATTCGAATAAACAATTAAATGGCGCCGTGTAGCATTTTTCGTTTTTCCCCCATTACAGTAAAATAAAGCTTCGGGAAGTGTTCGTAACTTTCCCATCAAATGTTTGAAAATAGTGTCGATAAAGATAGAAATTAAGGAATGAAGGTTACTCTCTAAGCAATTTTAATTTGTAATTCAACACCATGAATTGAAATCAAGATAAAAACACCTCCTCAAAATCTCCCAAAAATATTAGAGCGTTTCCGTTTATTTATTCAAACCTCAATGACAGATCTTCAAAAGATCACATACCTCATTTTATATGCAATTTCACACTCAAAATTCGTATCACCCTTCGAAATAAATCTAAATAATATCTTAAAAATTCTGTCAATCTATTTACCGACTTAATTGACTCTATGATTAATTTAACACTCTGCCTTCGAACGCCCATCGGAAATATTTTCACAATATCCTCTAACAATATTGGAAATTTTATCAAATCTATTCCGTCTCTTCATTCATTCCCCTTCACCTTACTGACAAGGCGACAAATGATAAGATAACTAATTTCATATGTAATTTGACACCTTGTTATATTCGATTCTTCATTCGAAATGACTAGAGAATCGTTTGAAAATATTTAAATTTTTGTGAATTTATTTACCCCACTCCATCCATCATTTCATATATAAATTGACACCTTACATTCGAATCTTCTATATTTAATATAACTCTACAAACTCTCTTGGAAATGTCTACCCACTACTTTGTCAATTTAAGAGACAAATAATCACATACCCAATTTCATATGTAGTTTGCGACTTGCATTCGAATCTTCATTTGAAATGAGTCAACAAAATCTCTTAAAATATTTTAGATTTTGTTCATTTCATTTTTTGTTCATGTACTCCACCCTTAACGACAGGAGAAAAATAATCCCATACGTCATTTCATATGTAATTTGATCTATCTGTCAGTTTCTTCAATTTGGAGAATTTTTTTCCCTGTCGATATTGAACAAAGTACAAAGTAATTGAATATAACCAAGATGAACTGAGTATTCCATTCCTTTCGCTGTTTGCAATAAACTTACTGCATTAGATTTCTAAATACCTTCACTTCACAAAACTTTTTGAAATATGACAAAATAACTATTTATCATAATGAGGCCACCACATATTCAAAAGGTTTGCGGCAACATAATTTCTCCCTAAAGAACACGCATGTAAGTCACCATGAGACACGTTTCTTTTCGAGCAACCCGAAAAAATCGCACGAACTCCATGCAACTTACTCGAGTTGCAGTGACAAATAATTGCACCTTGTAATTCAGCACTTGGGAATATTCTCCTTTTATCTACTCCATTTCACCCTCACCAACGGATTGACATAAAGTCACCTTCTCAACCTGAACTGGAATACTCATTCATAATACCTTTACAAATTACTTGAATACTCATTCATAATACCTTTACAAATTCTATTGAAAATGTTTGGGATTTTCTTGCAATATTTACCTCAACGACAGAGCGACCATTGATGACATAGGTACTTCATTTCATTTGTAATTCAACACCCCCAAGAGAGTAACCTTGAAGATTTCATTTTCAAACAGTCTAATTGTAGTTTGTATTACACTTTCAAATAACCGACAATTATGTTTGGGTCACCTGTGCAGCAATAGATACTTGATAACAACTAAACACGAGCCCCATAAAAAACTATGGAGTGTCACCAGCAAATCCATGAAATCGTTTATGCAATAGGTTACTTGAACATGTTTACCGATTTGCTACTGATCTTGTCTCGTCCTCAGGTGTTATTGATTATTTTACACCGAATTTTTGCAGCAGCTTCAACCCTTGAATACATCATTTTTTTCCCTTGTTTGTAAACAATTTTTTTCGTTATTTGAATAATCAGAAAAACATTGGAAAATTATGAAAAATATTGGATTAACATACCTACTTATTTCTTTCGTATTTGTTGTCACAGAAATGCAAACTTGTGCAAAAAACATATAATATGTTTTATTACAAAGGTGCATATATTTGCTTCAAAATTTGTCCCAATAAATTAGGAAAAATTGTCACTCCACACTCAAAAACACATGAATATAAACACAAGCAGGAAGCGGTAGCAAAATGGCGACAAAATAGTAGACTCTAGATTCTGTCTGTAGCGGAATGACGGGCAGGGTACAGCATACCTAACACAGAAGTGTCACTGAAGGCGTCGTTTTGATCTATCGATGTTAATTTTTCGTGACCTTCATTCAAAACTTGGCTTGTAAATGTCATATGTCCACCAAAAGAATTCGCTCTCCTTTTTACATTCAATTCTAACACTTGCTCTCTCTCTCTTTCTCTATCTTTCGCGAGGAACTGATAATTTTTGTGATTCATCAATATCCATCATGAACAGTGTATTTTTAACCTTTAACGTTGTCATAATCTTTTATCTGTTGAAATGACAAATCATTTTCTGAAGTTGATGCTCCATATTATATGTATTTAACTCTATGCATCCGAAATTCTATTCTTCTGCGGATTTTTGTCATTGTTTTCAAAATTTTTATCAAAAGTACACTCAGCGAAAATGTAAATGTTATTGCAAATTATCATTTGCAATCGTCTCATGAAAAATCAAATGCATGTTCATGAGAAAAAAAGATACGGAAGTAGAAATTGAAATTTCCGCAAAAAATATGCGAATGTCTGATCCACAAATGTTGGCCAATACGTTTTTCTGAAAAATAATTTTGTTTTGTATGGAAAGCATATCAAAAAAAAAAATTCAGTTAACGAACGTTCCTTTCATCTTCACTTGATACATATGAGTGAGATGTGAGATGACAATTAATAACAGTCTCAAATTGTGTAAAAACTTTACCATAAATTAGAAATCATAATGCAATAGTTTTAGAAAGTATAAGTTATAAATATTTCTCATATCTAAAAAACGACCAACCAAACAAAGTTGATACTATTGAACATTCAAGATTAACAATCTTATTATTCAAGGGTACTTTCTTTTCTGATACTCCTATCTTTGTTCAATACAACAAAAGAAGCATATAATGCGATTCGAGTGAGTCTATGTCTATGGCCAATCATGAATCATGTTTACGGCCGAATTAGCCAATCACTGACCGCCGAGAGATTTCGGGGGAAGAGGACGAGGTAAGCCGGTAGAGATCACGGATAATAGAGTATACGGTCGTTCAATGTCACGTCATTGTAGTTTACATGCCACTGAGTAACCAATCAGAAAACATTATTTGAGCCAGGCTAAAGTTTAAAAATGACACCAGCTATCTGATTGATTCAATTTTCATATGCTTGGTATACAAATTGAGCAAGGTGGACTCTTTCTTCCTTTTTGTGAATGAGTCAAACGTCTTTGTATGTTATACACGTACGTATCCACTGAGAGTGTTTGTAATTTTTTAATTTTACTTCTTTCATAGAAGATGTCATTTCTAATTTTGGATTCGGAGAAGAAAAAGCCAAACAATTTTTTCATCAAACCTCATTCTCTCCACATTAAAAGACCAATTCCTCAATATAATTCTTGATCAGGCATTCCAGATCACGTGGTGTCTGGGGGGCAAACACGAGTTTTACCATGGAAATGACGAGTGTCACACTCTTTTGGGAAAAACAAACGAAAGTTTCTGGGGGGCTGATGCCACCGTATTAGTTAATCTTCTGTCATGTGACATTTTTGACAAGTATCTGGAATGTGTAATTTATAGCCTGTTTCGACGATGCAAGTTTGTCGCTGCAACTCCTGAAAATAGCATGTGTTAGTGCAAGTTTTTCGAGTTGCATGAATATTTTTTGGTGCGATAAGTTGCAGCGACTTAGTTATTTCTATGGTGAATTTGTTGTCGCAAACCACAAATATGTGGTGGCAGCATTGTGAAGAATATTGATTATGAACATTTAAGTTTTTTTTTCGAGACTTGGGAATCAAGTTGAGTAACAAGGTGATTTAATCACATTATCAATTATTAGAAATGAATGAAATTATATATCATTTGTGATAATGTAGACGTTCATCTTGGTAACATTCAGTGCTATTTTTTAATATTGGCAATGCAAACTGACAGCTAGATGACATATCTCGCAGCGACAAGTCGCCGCGAGAAGTTGCAGCGACAAAATTGCATCGTCGAAACGGGGTGTAAGTATTCCAGATCACGTGATGGGAGGCAAACATCAGTTTACCATGGATATCACACTCTTTTCAGAAAAACGAACGACAGTTTCTGGTAGGCAGATGCCGCTGTATTGTATAGACCGCGGGCATATCTGCCAGACGACAGTAAATCTGACAGTTGTAAATCCAGCCTGCTGGACAAACAAACTGATCTAAAGAGGCTTATTGTGCATTTGTGTCATATTTCAAAATATTTTCTCTGGGTAATAACTGAATTTTGAGTGATTGTGAAGTTTCAATCCATCGATTCCTTTCTATTTTCGAAAATTGAGAGAGTATTAATCCTCTTGCTGTTGAGAGACGTGAATTGTGGATTCAAGCAACTAGAAAAGCAGATTTAAGTGGTGATAAGTTGAAATGGGCAACGGTAGATTTTTTATCTCAGAATTGAAATTATAATCTCATTAAATTACCATTGTTATTTATGGAAATACGATTTGTTTGTCCAGCAGGCTGCTGCGTGTGACGTCACTTGCCCGTGGTCTATTGATTCATTTCGACTGATTCATTTGCCATTTTTGACAAGTATCTGGAATGGCTAATAACATTGTTCAAGTTAAAAGCTGATCATAAGCTAATATATACTTCTTGTTATTATTTTTGGATGTTTTATGAATTCTATTGGCAAGATGTATTTTTTTACGGTAGCAAATGCCTAATAATATGCATCCCGTTGAAAACAACTCTTTCTCGTCCAGGTATGGTAAACAATACTCACGCCCAGCTTTTTGTTCTACTATAATATTTGGTTCTTTCCAGGTTGAAATTGAAAATAGAATAATATTGGGATGAACCATTGTTTTGCCGCTGAAAATTGTCGGAAGAGAGAACATGTCTAATGACAGTGCTAGATTTAATTGGTGATACCAAATGATGCAAACATAATTCAGTACTCTTGATAAAAAATTTGGTGTACATAAAAAGATAATTGATATACCACAGTTAAGATGTTGGTAATTATCCGTTAAGCGGGCTCCATAACGAAATTAAAAAATTTGGTGGAACTTACGTATTTCGGCCTCCTGAACAAAAAAGTCTAATAAAGTTTTTGGGGCTCGCAACTAGTTTCGGAGATACGGCCCCCCAAAGACAGGAAATCGGGGTTTTCAGGGTTGACATTTTGGTTTGTTTATTCAGCCAATTCCGCTCGAAATTCATCCTTTCTATCAGCACAATATACACATCCGGTTTGAACGATTTTCAACACTTTCAACACATTTTCACATCAAATCAATAAAAAAATATCCTTCTTGCAAACCATAAATATTGTTTACTTTTGACAGAATACAGATAGAGCTAGAATATCCAGACGCGTTCTGAAATTCACCAGTAACTTCCATCAGTTCTATCACTGAAGTGTCTCTCTCTGTTTATTACGTACCATAAACAGAGAGAGAAGGGCATCAGAGATAGAACCGATGGAAGTTACTATTGAATTTCAGAACTCGTCTTTTCTGATAAAAGTCACTAGAACAATATTACCAAACTTAACAACCAAGATTCACCGCCTACTTTTCAATTTTGAAATGTTAACTATCATCATTCATTTTGTGTAGGAAATTAACTGATTAAGAATTATTTGAAATGGATCTTAGATTGAAATTGAAAAATAGCTATGAACCTTCATACAAACCAAGTGAGTTGCCGTAAATTCTGAAATGAGAAGTATTTTACAAATTCATCTATTTGCAGATGATCCTTTATGGCTGGTTCAAGATATTATCGGCAATTCGGAAATGTGGCCTGATTATATAATTACCACATTGAACACCACTACGTTTCAATACGTAGAAAGGGTGAAAATATGCTCCTTTTTTCTAAATGGCATAAAAGATCACATTGTATAGATTCTTGGTAAGAGTTAAAGGAATGTCAAAAATGGAACCATATTTTGAAACGATAAGAGATCTGTATGATTATTGGAAAAATGATATTTATGGAGAAGAAAGACGAAGGAGATATTTCAGTAAATGTCAGTTTACAACATAGGAATATCGTTGTCAGAGGAAGGGAAAGAATCACTAAGATGTAATTTCAAGAAATTCACGAGTCTCGGTACATGTTCTTCGTTGCAGTGAAGAATTCCTCAATCCGTTGACCGGGCCTGACATTCCGCTTGAGAACATATTCCGAAATATAACCAACAAAATGATCTTTTTTGCGGCCATATTTCGGAATATGGTCTCTCACATCTCGCCACAGTCTCTCAACGGATTGAGTATTGGCTCCTACAAATAAAAAAAGAAGATTAGTAATATATAAATATTCTATCAATGAAATACTAACCAGAATTGGGATCGACGAAATTGCAGCTGTGATTCACGGTCAGATGCTGGAAACCCTCTTCTCCCAATCTATCGTAGGATTTCCAGCAATCTGACATGATCGTCGTCCCGGGCTCTATCCATTTTTTGATGAGACCGACAAGGGTCTCCGCAGTCCTATCTTCAGCAGGTACCAGAAAGATTTTTCTGGATCCCCTCTCGATCCCACCAAACAGCCACTGTCCCTCGACTACCCTCCCGCGGTTATACTTTCTCCTACCAAACTTGGCTTCGTCCACCTCAACAACTTTCCCTACTCCGCCAAGTTTGGTAGAATAGGTATTCGTCCAATTCATGCAAACCTGAAAAACAACAATATTTAAGTAGGTGTAACAAGTCAAAAAAAAAAATTACCTCTCTAAGTAGTAAGAGCTATGACAGTACTGCCTCAAAAACGCCTGTTTTTCCATGTAAATTGCCATAAGGAAATCTAAGGTCCAAGCTGGTAATTTTTTGTCCCCTATGCCTGGTTCGCACCCAGGCTAAATTTCTAGCATGGTTCGTATCTTCGCTAAATGGGACCCATCCGCCGGTAAGGCAGATTTCTACTTTACCCGCCGTATACCCACATACCCGTCTCAAGCCGGTAACCGTATAAAAAAGCCTCCGCCGCCAGTGAGTCTCGAACCCTCAATCAGCTGGTTATGACGCAGACGCGTCAGCCGACTAGGCTATCTCGCCTGTTGAAATGGTAGGTAGTGGATACGATGAGTCGAAAAATGAACACCGCCGCGCACCGACAACACGCGGCCAGCTGGGTCATAAACGTATTGTAGGTATTCGACCTTTGTCAACAGATTGTTCGATATTTGCTTTGTAGGCGATAGATATATGACGTCACCACATCAGCTGATGAATGCTCTGGGACTCCGAATGAGAAATGATTTTCAAGTTCGTTCTTCAGACGAAGTCACGTACAGGCGATAGCGCGCGACAAATTCCAATAAAAAATCTTGCGTGAAAGCAGGCGTCTCCAAGTCTCACGCGTCTTCATATTGAACTAGAAAACTCAGTTCGTTGAGGATAAACAGGATAGCTCTTACATCTATAGATCATCCAGAGCTCGCCTCTCAACCACAGTATAGCATTCGACTCTTCGAACACTACATCACACAGAAATCAAATAGTCCCATTCAACGATATATCTGAAATACCGCGTACGATCTCAACGAATACACATGCCATCACAAAAATAATTTGAATACCGCAAAAGCGAAATCGGTTCATGCGTAAAGAACTTGTCGAACGCTACGACTCAATTGTTAACATTCAATTGGAGACATACCAATCATATTGAATATGTCAACCTCAGGGTGTTAGGTGGGAGAACTTGCCGAACGCGGCGGTTCAATTGGGAACATGCTAATCATATCTAAAAGCGTCAGATGCAGAACTTGCAGAACAGTACAACACAACTGAAGACATGCCGATCATATCAGAGACGTCTATCTGAGGGTGTCAGTCGGAAAACTTTCCGAACGCGGCGGTACAATCTTTAATATGCCAATTATATCAAAAACGAATACCTGAGTGTGTCAGGCGAAAATCTTCCTGAACGCGACGATTCAACTGGAGGCATACCATCTATATCAAAGACGTCTATCTGAGGGTGTCAGAAGGAAATTTATCGAACGCGTCGGTACAATTGAAGATATGCCAATCATTTCAATGACGTCTTCCTGAGTGCGTCAGGTGAAGAACTTGCCGACCACGACGTTTCAACTGGAGACATACCCATTACATCAACGACATCTACCTGGAGGTGTCAGGCGAAGAACTCGTTGAACACGACAACTCAATTGATATTTTTTCCAAACATATCGAACACGTATACCCCAGGGACCCAGCCTGAGAACTTTGCAACGCGGCCATTCAACTGAAGACAAACCAATCATATCAAAGACGACTACCAGTAGATGGGTACTTGGCAACGCGACAGTTCAACTGGAGACATACCAATCATATCAAAGACGACTACCAGAGGATGGGAACTTGGCAACGCGACAGTTCGACTGGAGACAAACCAATCATATCAAATACATCTACCAGAGAATGAGAACTTGGTAACGCGGCAGTTCAACTGGAAACATACCAATCATATCAAAGACGTCAACCAGAGGATGTCAGGCGAAGAACTTTTCGAACACGACGGTTCAAGTGGAGACATACCAACTATATCAAAGACGTCTATTTGAGGAAATTGGGCGGAAAACTCTCCGAACGCGGCGGTATAATTGGAGATATGCCAACCTCATCAGAGACGTCTACCTGAGTATGTCAAGCGACGGTTCAACTGAAGATATACCACTATATCAAAGACGTCTACCTGAGAGTGACAGATAGAAAACCTAAGACGTCTACCTGAGTATGTCAAGCGAGGATCTTGCCGAACACAACGGATCAATTGACGACATGCCGAATATATCGAAGACGTCTATCAGAAGGTGTCAGGCAAAGAACTTGCCGAACGCTGCGGACCAATTGATGACATGCCAATCATATCAAAGACATATACCTGAAGGCGTTAGGCGAACAACTTGTCAAACACGACCACTCAATTGATAATATTCCAATCATATCAAACAAGAATACCTCAGTGCGTCAGTCGGAGAACTTAGCAATGCGGCGGATCAACTGGATACATATCAATCATATCAAGAAGTCTTCTCACCTTCCACCCCTCCTAATAAGTATTATGTCGACATAAAACTTTGATGATATGAATACTCTTGAATTGTTTGTCATCCGCTTGAGAGAGAAAACAGCCGCACCTGAACGCTGTCATATTTCAAAGAAAGACATCAGCTTCTCACAGCGAATGTGCTTGTAATCTCAGAGCTGTCGTAAGTCTCCACATAATCATAGAAAAATTATAGTATTCTACAATAGGGAATATACCCATATTAGAGTTTCGTTACGAGCACAATCATCTAAAAATAATAGTATTCTACAAACAGCCGTCTTGAATCATATCACATAAAAATTATATATATTCATTCATCGATAGATCGGAAATACCTCGAACGATCTCGACGAAAAACGCCATCGCAAACCCATTTCAATACCGCAACATCCAATTCACGTGTACAGAATAATACACGCCCATATTAGAGTTTCAAATATGAATCGAATAATACATGTTATCATTGTATTCCACAAACAGATCAATGGTCTTGAGCAAAAGGGCCGAACATATTACATCATACATTTATCGAAATATCGGAAACGCCGCGATCGATCTTAATGCGTGCCATCGCTCATTCGACGCGTCTTCGATTTACGCATTCCACAGCGATGACGTCACCTGACAAGTTCTAACAAGTCTGAAAGCGGGCAGCGCAACTCGCTGAGAAAGCCTTCACGGCCTGAGTTTCTAAAATCCGTTCTGGAAAAATAGCAATACGATTATAAGGATGAGTTATATCAGATTTATATGGGAATAGTAAACATTCCAATGAGACAGTTAGATCGAATAAACTCCTTGCGCCACATATATAGCCAGATCATACGTTCGCTGAAAATCCTAATGTGCAAGCGATTTCAATGAATAATCTACGTTCGAATTGTCTGTTAACGATTTCAAGATGATTCAAACAGATATTTCCAATAAACTTCGAATTTTATCTGAAAAAGAAGGTTTTTTCTATAAATCAATCACGTGACCAGCGCCAGAAAAGGCGCCTATATAAATTCGAGCGCCGCGATGTTATGACCAGTTGCGACGCGGCTACGTCACAGATCGAACGACTCCTGAGGACAGTGCACTGTAGATATCGGACCGCCAAGATTTCCGTGTGAGTTGCATTTTTATCGGAATGTTTGTTTGTTGATAATATGCGGTTTATTGGTACAGGTCAACTGATATTCGAATTTGGAACATACGAGGGTGATCATTTCATATGATTGAATACAGTTTTCAATAATACGAGGGTAATTCATTCAGGTTATTTTGCAACGAATGATGGTCATCAGTACATTTGATAAGAGTTTTGTGGTTTTGTATTATACGAGGATGATCAGTTGATATGAGTGAATACAGTTTTCGATAATACGAGCGCAATTCATTCAGGTTATTTTGCAACGAATGATGGTCATCAGTACATTTGATAAGAATTTTTTGGTTTTGTACTATACGAGGATGATCTGTTTATATGATTGGATACAGTTTTCGATAATACGAGGGTAATTCATTCAGGTTATTTTGCAAACGAATGATGGTGATCAGTACATCTGATAGCGATTTCATGCTCTTGCATTATACGAGGGCTAAATATAGTTCACTCGTTAGGAATTTGATGATTTTATACGAGGGGTGAACAGTTCACTCGTTAGAAATTTGGTACTTTTGCATAATACGAGGGGTGATCATCTCATATGACAGGGATTTGGTACTTTTGTACTATATGAGGGTTGATCAAGTTAATAGGTATAAAATTGATATTTTTGAATACGAGGGGTGATCAGATTGAATTTGCAATAATTCGAGTATTCAATTGGAGTTTTGGTTTGAACGATGTTATATTGAGTATATACGGGTGGGTAAACTTGGGTGTGAGATGTACTCTACCTTGAAGAAAGCTGATTTCCTTGAGCTACTGAATAGCACCATTGAACTCCAAGGGGTCGAAAGACTTGTCAGCTCGATTCTTGGTTAGGTGATCACGCCTAGGTGGAAAGAGCGGAAGAATCTATTGGGAAACCTTTGACGTCAGGTGGAGGTAACTCTACGGCAATCGGTTCAAAGCAACGTACGATGCCTATATGTTCCGGCAGGAAACTACTGACAAAGGAGCCTCACGGCTATGAAACCTTCCCGATAGAGAACCGTGAGTTCAGCTGATTACCTTGAGCCTCTGTGTAGCGCCTTCGAACTTCAAGGGGTCGAAAGACTATAAATCAATCGTCAGCTGAAATCTTGGTTTCGGAAATTCCTAGAATTTCCGTAATTCTGCCATTCCGTTTCCAAAGTCTACATAACCGACATACATGTTTCATAAGGGTGGGAGAACTTAGGCGTGAGATGTACTCTACCTTGAAGAAAGCTGATTTCCTTGAGCTACTGAATAGCACCATTGAACTCCAAGGGGTCGAAAGACTTGTCAGCTCGATTCTTGGTTAGGTGATCACGCCTAGGTGGAAAGAGCGGAAGAATCTATTGGGAAACCTTTGACGTCAGGTGGAGGTAACTCTACGGCAATCGGTTCAAAGCAACGTACGATGCCTATATGTTCCGGCAGGAAACTACTGACAAAGGAGCCTCACGGCTATAAAACCTTCCCGATAGAGAACCGTAAGTTCAGCTGATTACCTTGAGCCTCTGTGTAGCGCCTTCGAACTTCAAGGGGTCGAAAGACTATAAATCAATCGTCAGCTGAAATCTTGGTTTCGGAAATTCCTAGAATTTCCGTTATTTCGCCATTCCGTTTTCAAAGTCTAGATAACCGATATACAGCTTGTTGGTTCATATGATCGAAAAAACCATTCCATTACATGTCACCCACACAATCTCAGCTTTTACCAATAGGGGTACATGGAACAATTGTTTCAGCAAACCGAGGTTATAAATAGGGGTGCCATTCGAACCAGAATCATTCGCTGTTCTGCTGACATAGTGTTCACATCTCAGCTCCTCTACCGAGAGAAACATACCAAGAGTAACATCTCAGCTAACGCCATTAAGGTGATATTCAGATATATCATCTGACGCGATTCCTAATACTGTTTTCTCATATCTCAGCTTGAAGAATGGTTTTCTTCGCCGATCTGCTGAAGCATATCGCTTCTATACTTGGACTCATCCAAACCGAGTTCAACGAGGATATTTTCCGAGAAGGTCTTCGAGAGTGTTTCAAGGCTACCAAACGGATTTATAAGGATATGAAGAATGCAAAAAGTTTGGGGGAGAAGCAACATCTACAAGCAGTCTTACGAAATGTGAAAACATTACGCA
Source organism: Zygogramma bicolorata (assembly GCA_032362365.1). NCBI lineage: Eukaryota > Metazoa > Arthropoda > Insecta > Coleoptera > Chrysomelidae > Zygogramma > Zygogramma bicolorata. Next base: position 156,094 of record JAVJAQ010000323.1, read on the forward strand.
ATCAAATGAAGTTCGAACAAAAGAAGGGAGCTGGACTGAAAACTGTCAAGGAAACCGCAAAACATCGGGTTCAATGGAATGACTCTGCATCAGCTTTCAGATCTCGTATTAGATCGGGTGTTATCTCCAACCTCGTGCATAAAGATGTGCTGGATTTCCTAAGTGATTGTAAAGCTCTATTCAAGAGAAGAATTCGTAACGCTCTCAAGGACGACAAATCAGTCAAAGTGAATATGATTTTCTGTGGCGAATTCATGATCACTAAAGCTGATAGAATTCAAAACGAATACAAGTATTTCACCACTCCGAACGCTCCAATTTATGAAGAGACGGACCTGGATATATGGTTCAAGGAAAACATCGAGGAATCCATCACCACCCAATTGGAGGAATTCAATGGAAGGGCCAGTGGGTGGACTTTGAAAAATATTGTCAATCTAGGCATCAATATTAACAAATATACGCCTCAATTTGGATCTTCCTACATCGATTTGCCAACTAAGATCAAAGCCAAACAAGCATGCGTGAATGTTAAAAATGTTGATCAAGCATGTTTCGCGTGGTCAATCGTCTCAGCTCTGTATCCAGTACAAAATGGTAAAAATACGGATCGTACATCATCGTATCCAGATTACTCCAAAGTACTGAAACTGAAAGGCATACAGTTTCCAATGACCATGAACCAAATTCCAAATTTCGAAAAACAAAACCAGATTTCAGTGAACGTCTATATTTTGAAGAAACAAATTTTGAACAAAAAGAGAGAGTTTTCGGTTCAACCATCCTATCTGACATCGACAAAGCGGGATAGACATGTTAACCTTCTTCTGATCCAAAATCGCTATGATAGTCAAGATGAAATGTATCAATACCATTATGTATGGATAAAGGATTTATCAAGACTACTTTCCAACCAACTGAGTGGACATGATGGAAAGAAATTCATCTGTGACAGATGTCTTCACTACTTTTACTCGCAGGAAAAGCTGGATTCGCATTCTGAACTATGTGTTCGAATGAATGATTGTAAAATCAAGATGCCTGCTGAAGAAAAAGCATTCCTGAAATTCTGGAATGTTAACTCGAAGGAAAAGGTTCCTTTCATTGTTTACGCTGATATCGAGAGTCTACTTGAAGGTATCGAGCAAGAAGGAAAATACCAAAAGCATGTGCCAGCAGCCATCGGATACTACGTCAAGTGCTCTTATGATGACAGTTTATCATTTTACCGTTCTTACCGAGGAGAAAATTCTATGAAATGGTTTGCTGATCAACTTACGGCTTTGGTTGAAGAAATTCAAACTATATACAATTGTGTATATGACCTGAACATGACTCCAGAACAAGAGGCTACCTTTCAACAAGCTACTCACTGTCATATATGTGAAAAACCATTCAAATCTACAGATCAAAAAGTGCGAGACCATTTCCACCTCTCTCCAAGCAACAACAACAATGGAGGTTTCTCTTCAAACTACCGAGGCCCAGCTCATCAAGACTGTAACGCCACGTACCGCGACAGTCGGAATATACCTATAGTATTCCATAATATGTCAAACTATGATGGCCACTTCATAATTGAAAAAATCGCCACCGAAATCGATGGAGATATCAATCTTCTTCCAGTCACTAAAGAGAAATATATTTCATTTTCCAAAAACATCAGCCAAACCCCTTTCAAGTTGAGGTTTATCGACTCTTTCCGTTTCCTGAATTCCTCACTGGATAAACTGGCCTCATATCTATCTGATTTCCCCAATCTGAAATCCCAATTCTCAGATCTCACCCCGGATCAATTCAATCTTCTCACCGTCAAAGGAGTCATGCCATACGATTACTTTGATTCCTTCGATGAATTCGAAGAAACCAGTTTACCGTCCATTGATCATTTCTTCAACAAACTCGACAACAAACCCTGTCCTCGAAGACGGTACACAAGGGCACAAGAGATGTGGAACAATCTGAATATTTCGAATTTGGGAGAATATGTCGACATATACATGAAAACTGACGTTTTGCTCCTTGCCGATATTTTCGAACAATTTCGAAGTAGCTGTCACAAAACTCATGGACTAGATCCGGCCCATTCATTCACCCTACCCGGATATACTTGGAACTGTATGCTTTACTATACCAAACAAAAACTGGAGCTTCTCACCGACGTAGATATGGTCATGATGGTTGAGAGCGGAATAAGAGGCGGATTGAGTCAGATATGTTCCAAGAAAAGGGGAAAAGCTAATAATCGGTATTTACCTGATTACAATGCTGCTGAACCAGAATCCTATCTCATGTATTTCGATATAAATAACCAATATGGATGGGGAATGAGTCAACCGCTTCCCTACGGAGGATTTGAATGGGTGGAAAACTTCAATGAGGATATCACGAACATTGAAGATAATTCTGAAGTAGGATACATCCTTGAAGTTGACTTGGATTATCCTGATCATCTCCACAATGAACATAAGGACCTTCCATTCTGCTGCGAACATATCAATCCAAAGACAGGAAAACCTGCCTCATCTACATCTGAATCGGTCAAACTCATGGCGACTCTTCACTCCAAAAAGAAATATGTCATCCATTATAGAACCCTCAAACAGGTTCTGGCAAACGGTCTTGTCCTCACCAAAATACACAGGGTATTGAAATTCAAACAATCGACGTGGTTGAAATCCTACATCGATCTCAATACCAATTTGAGGAAGGCTGCTAAAAATGAATTCGAAAAGAATCTCTTCAAGCTTTTGAACAATGCAGTATTTGGAAAAACAATCGAAGACAGCAGGAAACACTCCATTGTCAAACTCATATCGAAATGGGATGGTCGATATGGTGCTGAAGCATGTATATCAAAACCAGAATTCAAGTCAGCTACAGTATTCAATGAAAACCTCACAGCTATAGAACTGAGGAAAACCGAAATATACTTCAACAAACCAATATATATCGGATTCAGCATTCTCGATCTAGCTAAAACAACAATATATGATTTCCACTACAATTACATGCGAAAGAGGTTTGGCGATGACTGTATAGCGCTCTATAGCGATACTGATAGTTTGGTATACGAGATTCATTGTCCTGATGTTTACGATATCATTCGCCAAGATTGCCATTCACATTTCGATACCAGCGACTATCCTGAGAACAATAGATACAACATACCTCAAGTCAACAAGAAAGTCCTTGGTATGATGAAAGACGAAAATAATGGAATTCCAATGACAGACTTCGTTGGATTACGGGCCAAGTTATACGCTACGAAAACCCTAGCATCAAAGGATGACATCATGAAACTGCAGCTGAAGTTGGAGAATGACGAATATGAAGAGGACGAAATTCGTGATATCATCTCCAACTACGGAATTACCAAAAAGGCTAAAGGTGTCAAGAAATCTGTAGTGAATACTGAAATCACCTTCGAGGACTACATTGACTGTCTAGAGAACTCTACAGTGAAATGTGTCAATCAACATCTCATCAAAGCTGAGAAACGTCAAGTTTTCACTATGGTTCAAGAGAAAATCGCCTTGAGTTCAGGGGACGATAAACGGTACCCGTGTGCTGGAACCTATTCAACATTGCCGTGGGGACATTATTCCATCCGTGAGGGAATGATGGACGTCAACTGAATACACAGATATCATTCTTATATTGTAAATCATATACTGTATTTTCCTTCATCAATATATACTTATATACATATACAAATTTTCATTCCTCCCAAAGTCATTTGCAAATGAAACACCATGAGTGAATTCAGTAGTTTTATTTCGAATCATGATTACAAGTCGAGCAAGCAATACATTGAAATCAATGAATCAATTTTTCTCTTGAGTTCAGAAACTATAACTTGGAGTTCTTCATCCGGTTTCAGTTCAGCATTTGTTATGATGGCAGGCCTTCAATTCATTCTTGAAAGTATAGATTTTGGAAAACTAAAGCAGTAATCCTCTTCACTAGTATTTCTTCGAATGTACTGGATGGTGAAGATGACTCAGCTTCTCAATTGTCGCGGACTCTTGAACAAAGGTTTTATAATTTCGAAGTATTTCTTCTTGGATCCTTGATGCCTCAAATAGCCTCTGGAATCTCTATGAATGCCAGTCATTTCCAAAATTCGTTTATAAATCAGGCTATCAGACAAGGTGAAGTTTCGGGGTGATTCGTGAAATAGCAGCTCAATCAACCCTGGAGCAGTCTTGAATCGAACATCACCTACAGTCACATTTTCTTCATCGAATGTCAGGTCATATTGTCCAAGTTTCCAATTCGAAGTTTCTAGATTGAAATTTGGGCCATACACATTATCCATTTGATGGGACGTATTTTCCTTCGAATTAGAAATGTTGCTCCTATTCTGGATACAGCTTTCCTCATCAACCTGAAGATCATTTGCATCAGCTGTAGGTGTTTCGATGTAACTCATTGCTTTTTTCTCATTCGATGGGGTGATCATATGCTTTGAGTCTAGATGTTTATGGTTAACACCGTCAATAAGCTCTGCTATCAGTGTTCTGATTGACTGCATGTTGATGAATGATTGATACACCAAATTCTTCTTCTTATATACCCCTTAGCTACCCTCTTTCAGGGACATGTCAGGAGCGTGTTTGGTGCAATTCAGATGTCAGGTGCATGTCAGATGCACGTCAGATACGTGTCAGGTGCATGTCAGATACGTGTCAGGTGTATGTCAGATGCGTGTCAGGGGCATGTCAGATACGTGTCAGATGTGAGTCAGGTGTATGTCAGATGCGTGTCAGGTACATGTCAGATACGTGTCAGGTGTGCGTCAGATACGAGTCAGGTGAATGTCAGTTGTGAGTCAGGTGCATGTCTGATGTGAGTCAGGTAGACGCCTGAGGACGCTTACATTTCCCACCTAGAGCGGACGGGGCATGGAAGCTCCCTGACGTCTGTCGCTCATGAACATAACGGTCAACTGTTCGTTATATGCTCTGAGTGACAGTTGACGTGCAGGTGGCATCTGATGTGTGCGCAACCAACTCCAGAGGATACTTTGACTTAGGTAGATCGACTTGACTGGTGGTCAACGCATTTCGTTTCGAAATTTTGGATGCGAAAAGTGAACAGAAACATGTGCGAAAAACTGCACGAAAACATGCCATTTTTGAGGCGAAAAAACAGCACAAAAACGGTGCGTTTTTAACGCGTCAAAAGTGACCAAAAAACGTATGTATACTTCGTGTGACTTGTCACATGAAGTATACATCTGAGGACACATTCAAATTTCCCACCTCGGACAGGAACATGCGTAAAACGCATGGAATACTCTCCGACGTCTGACGCTCATGCGAAGAACAACCGTGTGTACTTTTTGCTCTGAGGCTGAGTGACAGCTGACGTCCTCAAGAGTGTTACCTGTCGCTCGTCAGACGAGGATACTTCGGGACGCTCGCTCTGAGGCTGAGTGACAGCTGACGTTCACGAGGGCGGCACCTGTCGCTCATCAGACAATTATATTTCGGGAACGCTCGCTCTGAGACTGAGTGATAGCTGACATTTACCAGAGTGTTACCTGAGCAGACCTAAGCAAAACTCCTTCAGAGGATACTTTGACATTTGAAATCGGTGGACCAATATAACCGCCGATACGTCTCAAAATGGTGTGAGAGAAGAGCAGAAAAATAGAGTGTCTTCGACGCGTCAAAGATGTTCAGAACACGTTGTTTTTTAAGTATTTTTTTGCCTTTTTTGTTATGAAATATTGAGTATTCTGGACGCTATGAAAATTTGTGCAAAACCGTTGAAAAACAGCAGTCCAATGGGAAAAAACCGATGATTTCAATAAACTTTTTCGCACAAAATTTCTCAGAAAACATCCTGTTTTCTGTGAAGTTCTGTACTTTTTTCGGTGCGTCAGAGCGCCAAACCGACAATTTTGATGCATCATCACGTAAGGAAAAAGTATAGGAAAAAAATATGTCTTGTTTGTAACCTTTTCAAATCAAATGGATGATAAACAAAACCATACAACAAAGTGGTTTATTCAATCTCTGGAAATTAACAACTTATCAGGATACTAATCTTCATAAGTTCTCTATCATGTTATTGTAGAAAATATTTATATCTATTGACTCTAATAAGCTTATACGATTTTTTAAAATTTTACGATCTGCCTCTACGAATTCAATCACCTCTTCTTTGCAGAGTTGGAACACGCTTCCGAGCTTTTCTATGCAGAGTAGCTCCACATCTTCAATTGTAGTTTGTGCTACTCTACAATAGTCACTGCAAATGAATATTATATGGTCGTCATCTTCTTCACTGTTGTCATTGAAGAAAAAATAAAAATTTTGTTGAAATATCTCGCATAATAGATACCATTCATATGTGCTGAACGATATTTTTATCCAATTGAATGGATCTGTCATGGTGACGCCAATAGCGAAAAGTCTTGCTGGAGAAACTCCTATGCGAATCTCATGCCCCACAACTTCAATACATGTTTCGAACAACAGATGTCCTTCGCTCTTGGCATCCAATTCAAACCTCGCCAACTCATTGTCGAGATCAAATATATTATTGTTATGTTCTTCACTCTCGTTCGACTCTGTACTCGAAAACCCGCTATCTTCGCTCATGATGAAAGACTGTCTTCCCTCGCGAGAAAACATAGAAGATGCATTAAATCCCTTAGTATGCAATTTTCGATTATTCAGACCTTGGTTTACTGTGCCTCTATGATATGTAGCAAGTCAACAACAGCGTTGTCACATCGATTTATCATTCAAAGTTATGTTGAAAATGGATTGCTCATTTTCGGAATCATATACTTTTTTTCAGATTCGTATCGATTGATGATTTCTGTTGTTGAAGTAATGTCGAATGAGCGATGGCACGCATTAAGATCGATCGCGGCGTTTTTCGATTGTATGATGTAATATGTTCGGCCCTTTTGCTCGAGACCATTGATCTGTTTGTGTAATTGGATGTTGCGGTATTGAAATGGGTTTGCGATGGCGTTTTTCGTCGAGATCGTTCGAGGTATTTCCGATCTATCGATGAATGAATATATATAATTTTTATGTGATATGATTCAAGACGGCTGTTTGTAGAATACTATTATTTTTAGATGATTGTGCTCGTAACGAAACTCTAATATGGGTATATTCCCTATTGTAGAATACTATAATTTTTCTATGATTATGTGGAGACTTACGACAGCTCTGAGATTGCAAGCACATTCGCTGTGAGAAGCTGATGTCTTTCTTTGAAATATGACAGCGTTCAGGTGCGGCTGTTTTCTCTCTCAAGCGGATGACAAACAATTCAAGAGTATTCATATCATCAAAGTTTTATGTCGACATATTACTTATTAGGAGGGGAGGAAGGTGAGAAGACTTCTTGATATGATTGATATGTATCCAGTTGATCCGCCGCATTGCTAAGTTCTCCGACTGACGCACTGAGGTATTCTTGTTTGATATGATTGGAATATTATCAATTGAGTGGTCGTGTTTGACAAGTTGTTCGCCTAACGCCTTCAGGTATATGTCTTTGATATGATTGGCATGTCATCAATTGGACCGCAGCGTTCGGCAAGTTCTTCGCCTGACACCTTCTGATAGACGTCTTCGATATATTCGGCATGTCGTCAATTGATCCGTTGTGTTCGGCAAGATCCTCGCCTGACATACTCAGGTAGACGTCTTAGGTTTTCTATCTGTCACTCTCAGGTAGACGTCTTTGATATAGTGGTATATCTTCAGTTGAACCGTCGCTTGACATACTCAAGTAGACGTCTCTGATGAGGTTGGCATATCTCCAATTATACCGCCGCGTTCGGAGACTTTTCCGCCCAATTTCCTCAAATATGCCTCCAGTTGAATCGTCGCGTTCAGGAAGATTTTCGCCTGACACACTCAGGTATTCGTTTTTGATATAATTGGCATATTAAAGATTGTACCGCCGCGTTCGGAAAGTTTTCCGACTGACACCCTCAGATAGACGTCTCTGATATGATCGGCATGTCTTCAGTTGTGTTGTACTGTTCTGCAAGTTCTGCATCTGACGCTTTTAGATATGATTAGCATGTTCCCAATTGAACCGCCGCGTTCGGCAAGTTCTCCCACCTAACACCCTGAGGTTGACATATTCAATATGATTGGTATGTCTCCAATTGAATGTTAACAATTGAGTCGTAGCGTTCGACAAGTTCTTTACGCATGAACCGATTTCGCTTTTGCGGTATTCAAATTATTTTTGTGATGGCATGTGTATTCGTTGAGATCGTACGCGGTATTTCAGATATATCGTTGAATGGGACTATTTGATTTCTGTGTGATGTAGTGTTCGAAGAGTCGAATGCTATACTGTGGTTGAGAGGCGAGCTCTGGATGATCTATAGATGTAAGAGCTATCCTGTTCATCCTCAACGAACTGAGTTTTCTAGTTCAATATGAAGACGCGTGAGACTTGGAGACGCCTGCTTTCACGCAAGATTTTTTATTGGAATTTGTCGCGCGCTATCGCCTGTACGTGACTTCTTCTGAAGAACGAACTTGAAAATCATTTCTCATTCGGAGTCCCAGAGCATTCATCAGCTGATGTGGTGACGTCATTTATCTATCGCCTACAAAGCAAATATCGAACAATCTGATGACAAAGGTCGAATACCTACAATACGTTTATGACCCAGCTGGCCGCGTGTTGTCGGTGCGCGGCGGTGTTCATTTTTCGACTCATCGTATCCACTACCTACCATTTCAACAGGCGAGATAGCCTAGTCGGCTGACGCGTCTGCGTCCTAACCAGCTAATTGAGGGTTCGAGACTCACTGGCGGTGGAGGCTTTTTTATACGGTTACCGGCTTGAGACGGGTATGTGGATATACGGCGGGTAAAGTAGAAATCTGCCTTACCGGCGGATGGGTCCCATTTAGCGAAGATACGAACCATGCTAGAAATTTAGCCTGGGTGCGAACCAGGCAAAGGGGACAAAAAATTACCAGCTTGGACCTTAGATTTCCTTATGGCAATTTACATGGAAAAACAGGCGTTTTTGAGGCCGTACTGTCATAGCTCTTACTACTTCTCTACAGTAATTGCTCCAATCCGTATCAGCAGTATAGGAGAGATTCAGTTCTCTTTGCACAAATTGGAACCGCGGGTGAGGTAGTTCGAGGAAATAACCGACGAATAGAGCCATTTTCTGGATGCCAATTCTTCTATTGAAAAATGTACCGGTCCTCGCAGATTTCTTGAAATTACATTTCTTTACGATTTTTCCCTTCTTACTTCTAACAGTACGGCTTCTCTGACAACGATATAGATATGTATCCATATCCAAATTGCAAACAGCACTGCATTCTGAACATTCGACTGAGCCCAGAAATATCCCAATTCTGATTAGAAATTGAATGAAGGCTACAGGATTTTGTACCAAAGCCATATATTCTCTCAGGTTCATCATTTTAGAAAATTGCAAAATGTCTGCTTTGCGAATAAATAAAACAATTGAAAAACATTCGTACAAAATATGAAGGAACATTTTATTTCAAAATCGAAAAGTAGGCGGTGAATCTTAGATGTTAAGGTTGGTAATATTGATCTAGTAACTTTTAGTAAGAATCTGAAAATATTCTAGCTCTATCTGTATTCTGTCAAAAGTAAACAATATTTATGGTTTGCAAGAAGGATATTTTTTTATTGATTTATATATGAATTTGATGTGAAAATGTGTTGAAAGTGTTGAAAATCGTTCGAACCGGATGTGTATATTGTGCTGATAGGAAGAAGGATGAATTTCGAGCGGAATTGGCTGAATAAACAAACATAAATGTCAACCCTGAAAACCCCGATTTCCTGTCTTTGGGGGGCCGTATCTCCGAAACTAGTTGCGAGCCCCAAAAACTTTATTAGACTTTTTTGTTCAGGAGGCCGAAATACGTGAGTTCCACCAAAAAATTTTTAATTTCGTTATGGAGCCTGCTTAACGGATAATTACCAATATGTTTTCAGTCGAAGCTGAATGTTTGCATGGACAATGGCCTCAAGCCAGAAATATGATTACTTGTCCAAGATAATTCAACATCTCCTTATAGCTGAGGTGCGTGTACTATGATTTATTGCCCACATTGAATACAGAAATTCTTATCATGAATCTATATAAATTAGGATTCTGGTTACCTCGATGTCTTTAGTATCGTTTCCATGATAACGACATAATTCTACCCAGACAATTCGTAAAACGCAAGAAGAATGCAATGGAGGCAACAATTTGTGAATAGTGTTCGGAAGAGTGTTTGAATCTCATGATATATATACTATGCCAACAACCCAACTACTTTGAAAGAATGAACTACGTACATTCGACTTTACCTCTTGTTGAAATGCCATTTTACGCTTATTATTGTTCTAAAGTGATAATGATTATATTGAATTGTTCCGTGTTGATTATTGTGTATCCTTTATATTTTGAAACACTTAACCTGAGGTTTGTCTAGTGAAAATATTCCATCTTAATATCGATAGTTGTTTTAGGCCTTAAGACACCCTAGGCGTAATGGTACTCGAACCTCATATCACAGATTTGATTGCATTCAAATACATAATGGAAAATACATTTCGAAAAAATCATCCTAATTAGTGCTTAGTAATCTGATGTATTATATGGCTCAATATCACATAGAATGAGTTGTTTCTTTACTTTATTAAAATCCTGATGTTCTTTCAGAACTGCTGTTGAATGATAAAAAAAATTGGTACCAGAATGAAGTTACCTACCTATAGGGTGAACCTACATTAATCAATTAGTTACAAATATAGGTGTTATAAAACCTAGGAAGTTTTATTTCTCATTTTCCATGAAGATCTATGTGTTTTGCAAAACTCAATATTTCAACGAGGAAGATACCTAAACAAATGGGATTTTCCTGTATTAATCTTTCTCAGTTGTTAACTCAATTGTAGAGTCGAGTGGATAAAGGAGGTAAGTAACTTTTTTTCATGAATCCAATTTTCCCTATAAATAAAAATAAAAGGGTTAACTGAATCTTTGTCACTTGACTCCAACTTTGCTGCAAAAATATTTGATAATGAAGAAAATTCGTTAGTCATGAAGGAGGTATTTGACAAAAACGTTCACTTACCCGTTTTTTTCATAGGATAGGGATAAGTGGATTCATGAAAAAAAAATTACTTACCTTCTTTATCCACTCGACTCCTCAATTGTTAGTTTAGTTGAATTTATAAATCCAGCATTTGTCAATATCTGTGTGAATAAGATTAGAAACATTTTAGATACGTCATCTACAAGATAATGTCGGTATTTCCGTTCACTTGACAATGGACAACAGTTTTCTTTGATGAGAAAAATAAGTGTTTGTCACTTCGACTGAAATGTTGAAAGAAAGCCAATGAAGCTTCAACCTTCAACATAAATAACGTTAATCTGTACGTAATAGCGCTATTGTGGAATAAGGAGTTGAAATGGAAGTTCATACAGGAAATGAGAGATGAGAAATGACTTGGAAACAAACTCCATAGTGCCATCTATCCGTAATGTCCACCCCTTCGAATGATATTTCCGTATGGTTGGCTAACTATCCTTTATCTATAAAAATAAACAATGATTGATACAAATCTAATCACGACTCACCAAACTGCTTGATTGAAATGTATTTTGATTTGATGAGTGGTTTCGGAGATATATATCGTTTTTTGAATGTTGATAATTTGAAATTTGGTGGTTGTGACGAACGGGAGACTGATCGGTTATGTCATGCTACGATTTTTCATACTTGGTCGTTTTCGAGTGGATTGAATTTTACAGCTTTTCGTCGATATTGCCTAAACTATAGATTTTAGAGAAAAAATGATTAAGGTTTTTATAGTATTCGACGAGATCCACAATTTCACTCCCATGAAAAATTTTTTATAGAGTGGTTTCGGAGATATATAGTTTGTTTTCTTAAAAAAAATCATATTTCCCGTACTGTGATTTTAGAAAAAAAATGTACAGGAATTTTTCATAGTATACACTAAGATGGTAATTTTTTTACTCCTGGTGATTTTTTATTTTCTCATACGTTTCCGAGATATTTACAAAAAAAAAACTCCAGAAAAACATGAATTTCAGAAATTTCCCAATTTGTCCATTTTTCGATCGGTTTAAAAAAAAATGTTTCAACTAAAAAGTATAGAGTATCACAAAACGTATACGACAGTTTTTTCGTTTTTCGATTACGACCAACGGTATGGTCTACAGAGTGTCCGAAAAAAACCGACATGTTACACAATAAACACCCATAGAATCTAAAGTAATTTTTTTGAATTTTTCTCCAACAATACGTCTCTGTAGGAAAGGATAAAGACTCCTTAAATGGCAAGTAAAAATTTTTCCAGTCAAAACTGCGAAGTGAAACGTGTTACAACCGAAAGGCCAAATTTTGTCGGAAAAATCCCGAAAAAAAGACTTTCTCATTTTTCGATTTCTTTCGAAATCAATAGGTCTCTGCACACCTACGAGGGTTGAAAATGACCCGAGTTTTGAAGCGATATCTCTTTCCGTTCGAGAGTTATCGTGTTTCAAAAAGTCAAGACAGACGGACAGACAGACAGACAAAAGTTGGGCTCAATCGACGTATTTTTTGACGCTGATCATTTTCTCCAAAGGAACCATGGGTCTATCTCTTCAAATAAAAAAGTTGGGTCCGCCGCCCTGTGAAAAGCGGCCGTAGTTATACACCCATTAATACTAATCGATGTATAATTACGGCAATTTCTACTAGACATTCAAGATATTCGCGCATTCTCATATGCGGGTATCAATTAAGGTATTCGCAGTTGTACCATATGGATAATATTAAAATAATTGAAGTATATTGTAGACGCATGAGGGTATCAGGTGTGATCTCATGGCGTGAATGCCTGATGAGCAGATGGATATTATTGATATGCTATTTGCACTGGCAGGTGTCTGTTTGCTATATTTTCAGTGATTGCATCTATTTTTCAGTTTTGCATGGAACGGGTGCATATTAGGGAATACATGTCTGTGTACTTACATATCAGGGTGGTAAGATATTCGCAACAGGCGCATTCTCATAGGCGGGTATTAATCAAGGTGTTCGCAGTGGCACCATCAGCTACACATAGGTTGTATGATATGGATATTTTTGCATCTAATTAGTCCAGGTGAATATTTAGATGCATTGGGGTGATTATTTTTGCTATATTTTTATTCTATTACATATGAGTCCAGGTGAATATTTAGATGCATAAGGGTTATTATTTTTGCTACATTTTTATTCTATTATATATTAGGCCAGGTGAATATTTGAATGCTGAGGGTGGTCATTTTTGCATTCTATTACATATTAGGCCAGGTGGAGAAGGGGCTGGTGCATACTTCCCATCGATAATTACATATGAGGGGGGAATATTGATTAGGGGCAGGTGTGTACTGAACATTGGCTCCGGTCACCCGCCATTCTACATCTACTAACAACTTTCACAAGAGTGGTTGATTTGAATAGTTTTATAGTGGACTTACAAAAGGGTGAAAGAATGACTATGTTTCAGACTATTTTCAATGCATACATGAAAGATTTTATTGCAGAAGATGAAGTTTTTGAGGAACTGGGGTTAGTTCTGAATAAAAATTATCCATGTTTTGCTACAAGTATTGATGACCTCGTAAGGACATGTGATGGGGAATTAGATCGCTTGATAGAAATCAAATGTCCTAAAATTTTAGAAAATTGTCCCAATGTATATGATTCTGACAAGTATTTAACAAAAAACAATTAGGCAATTTTTTTTTGAAAAAAAAAAATTTCAAATATTTTATGAAAAATAATCATCCTTATTTATACCAAATATTACTCTCCTTGATCATAATTGGATCAAATATGTGTATTTATCTTGCTCGAAGAAGCTTTTGTAATAGCGAAACACGTGTCGCGGTTTTGTAAACCCATTGTAAGTGGAAATCATACAGGAAACTGTAATATATTTTTGTGAATATGTGTCACTTGGTAGTTTGGAATCCCAAGAACATTCTAGTAATTTGTGTGAGAAAAAATCAATTTCCAGAAATTGTTGAAGAGATCAAATCAAAAGTTGAATTTTTTATAAAACTGTTTATATACGAGAATTGTTCAATATGAGATGTGTTAGAAATTTGAATGCTATTGCATTGGGTGACTAATGTATGTTCCATCCGTAATATATTTTATTTATGACTTTAAAAGTTCATTAATTATTCAACTTACGATCGTGTAGACATCAGAGAAAGCCTCTAGATATGTTGATTGGGGCTTTTGCAGGCAGTATTTGAGAAATAACTAATGTTTCCCAGGTTAAAGCCAGCCATTCATGCAAAACACGAAAAAGATTAGTTACTTCACTAGATATGAAAACATCAATTATTCTTCAGTTGAATTTCTCCACACTATCCCAGAAAATAGAATGATTTGTAGCAAATTTTCCACGCAGTGGGATTGAGTGGAAAGGAATTTCGACATTGCCGATTTTTCTAAACTATCGGGCGGGGTTTTCAAACTTTGATTCCAAGCGTAACTTAGTGAGTCTACGACTAAATATCCAGTCAAACATATTCTGACCAAAACTAACCTAACTGATGATCGGTTAATATAAGGAACAAAAAAAAGGGATAATATCACAAACATAACTGTAACGAAGCGTTTTTCCACCTTCCAGACTTGTCATCCTGATGGCGGAGAGAATGGAATATTCTAGCCTGTCAAAACTTTTGTATCACTACTTCAGTCTCTACAGGAACGACTGGCCGTTCTTCCACTCTATCAGGATGTACTGAACATTTCTAGTGATTACAGAATTTGCTTCGTGCCATGAACATCTTCAAACCGTATCGATACACAAACGCTTCGTTCAATTCTCAGATACTAGGCTTCTCCGACCTAGTTGATATGAATAACTTGAGTCAGTTTTATTGTGATAGTATACCGAATACATTGCTGACCCAGACTTCTGTAAGTTTTGGGTTTCAATTGCTATTTCTCAAGAATTGTGAATTAGGCAGAAGTGAGGTTAGGTACTATAAGAAGTAGGTTTTGAATTGACCTGGATGAGCAATTCTACTAGTAAAGTAGACCAAGCCGTGGAGGAATATCCTGAAGTTTCAGTAAACCTAGTAAATATTTTCCTGGAACCCTTTCATTAAAACACCATCCATTTCAGTCTGTAAATCTGACGCCGATCCCTTTTTGCTTCTGGAAGTTTCTTGTTCCAGAAAAATTTACTTTCATATAGGTGTCGAACTTGTTTTTCGAAGGGTTCCTATATATACGGGAATTTTTAAAGTCTGAATTCGTGTTTTACCTGCGAACCCGTAGAGAATAGTGATTTACCGTAGAGTTCAGTGCAAAGAATTCCGTTGAAGTGACGACCGATACAATCAGACTAAGTAAATCCGATTTTGATATTTATCCAGTTTTAATTCGACATAATAATATGTTATTGGTGAATAGTGCACATTGATAATTGATACCGTGTCAATTGTCGTATCTCCGTTCGTATATTCGTATTCAGTTCGTATTCCGTTCCGTTACGCGAGTTTCAGAGCCAGATTTGAGTAAGTTATTCTCAGTTGATTTGGAATCAAGTTCTCAAGTGACACCCAGAAGTGAAAAATCTTCTCATATTGAAACTAGCTATTATATTTGTTTTTTTTTTTCTCAACGAACTACTGATTTCACGATCCCGCGAGCCATTTGGTACCGTGATAGGTTCCCAGCGCTTTGCGAGACCGGGCCATGGGAACTGAGTTCACCGTTGATCGGTACTTTGCTCTCCCGGTTTTACTATAAATATTCGGCTTCTCAGCGCTTTGTGAGACCGGGCTTTGAGAACAAGTTGCTTCTAGGGTTATAATCCCTCTACCGTTGTGGAATCAGTGGTAACAACGTTTATAGAAATTATATATTCATTTTTGGTTTTGTTCCCAACGATCTACAGATTTCACGATCTCGCGAGTCATTTGGTACCGTGATTTTGGTTTCCAGCGCTTTTTGAGACCGAGCGGTGGAAACTGAGTTCACCGTTGATCGGTACATTGCTTTTATTTAAATATCCTATTTTTCAGCGCTTTGTGAGACCGGGCTCTGAGGACTAGTTGCTGCTAGAGGTATAATGGTGGTGGAACCTGAGGTAAAAGTATCCGTTTGCAAAGTATTCACTATCGATTTTGTCATTATTCTCGACTCTTTCTTCAGAGGTACATTTGAGACGATTTTCAGTAAAGAAGTGTTTTTTTTACATAGTTCTGAAACTTGTACCGTTTCACCGACCGACCCAAATTCCGACATATTTTTAGAAATATCTTTTCTTTGAGTGTATTACCGATTCACCGACCGCCAAAACTATCAATTATTATTCAAATATATTCCTTGAGATTTGGATTTACAGAGTTGCTCATCCTTTCAGTTAATTTTACATTTGTTCAAGACAAGCTTTCCTTGTTGCAATTCATATTATCGGACTTTATTTGGTGTGAAGAGTATCTTTCAACCTGAATTATAATAAAGTACCACATCAGTTTGAAATTTCAGAGTGTTTTCTTCAGTCACCCCACTATTTCAGGTGGGTTTATATGTCAGCAATAATTCATAAGTGTATAAGTTGATTACTGATTGTGTTTTTCTGAATATCAAGTGAAATACCGTTAAAGAACCCTTATTAACCGAACTTTCTAACCGAACCGTTACCGAACCGAAATTTATCTATTCTAGTTGTTTGATTCGCTGAATACATCAGGGTGGAATATTCATATTCGAACACCGATTATTCGGCGTATCTCGCAGCCGGTACCCCTGTTGAAGCAATAGGTGTAATTAAAGCCTACACCTCATTGCTAAAGTATTTTCTGGTCACACTATCAGACCCCTGGGATACCGTATCTCCATCTGTTGCTACCTGGGCCTCCCTAACTACTTTTGGGGGAGCAGTGAAGCAGACCACTACAAAAACTGGCACCCGAATTTTTCTTTGGAATTGGAGTCTGTTTCTAGGAAGCGTTACACAACAATGACTGAATGAGTATCATTCACATATGTTAACGTAAGGAATATTCGGGGCTTTCTTCAAATTTTCATAAGCAAATTTATTCTTTTTCAGAAATATGTCTCCAGCAGATTGTTCACCATCATCTGTAGAAACTTCAGTTTCTGATTGTTTGACACTTTCATTTGGTAAATGATCCCAACGATTATCTTCTATATTTCCATTATCACCAATATAATAATGATCATGTAGATGATAGTCATGCATATGATCACTATCTTGAACTACTTTATCTTCATTACCTGCTACCAGAGGCGAGTCATCACCAGTATCATTTGTTGGACAAACGAGTGAACTCTCAGCATGTACCATGGATTGTGAGATATCTGAATGTCCACTGGTATCCACTTCTTCATTTTCAGCAACTTCTACAAATTCGGCAACTTCTGGGTCTATACAAAACGGCGAAGGATCTGAAAACCCTCTTACAAAATGCTTCCTACAGACGAAAGTGTTTCTGTTGATCTTGTCGATGGTCAGTTTTTTTGTTTCCACAAAGTTCAATCCAGCGCAGACACTTCACAAGGTTCCTCTTTGGTTTAGGAAACGGATAATATTCAACTTTTCTGGGTTTGCATTCGATACGACGTGAGTTACTTTTACTGATCTATTACTGAATACAATAAACAATGAATGAATACGACATTACGACATAACACATAACGACAATAAAATTACATATTCTTCTTCTTCTTCATGTACTGCTGACATGTGACGGTAAAATGACAAAATTGCCACTATTAAACAACGCACAGACGTAAAATTCCCTAGGATTCTTTATTTTTGTCCATATCAACTTTAATACTTCGATTCATGTATCCGAGAACACCCAGAAATCTATAAAATAAAAATTATATCTGTTCCAACTTCGAATTATTCCAAAGAAGACTTAGAAAATGTCAGTCGATTTAGACCCGAAAAATTTTATAGTGGCAACACCGAATAGGGGTACTGGAATCGTCCATTGGTAATGTTTGTAGGTTAGTTAGTGTTCTCAGTATGGAACTCTTGTCTATGTTCAGTGTATTATGTGTTTTGTGGCGTGTGTTCAATCTACAATCACAGCGTGATCTCAGATCTCAGCCATTTTGAATCGCCGTCTGTGGTTGTTGTTGAGGATACTTGTCAAAAATGTAAAAAATGAACTAATACGGCAGTAATTAGGCATTCCAGGTCACGTGAAGTTTGGGAGGCAAACACCAGTTTGACCATGGAAATCACACCATTTTGAGAAAAAGAAGACGGTGGAATAGAATGTGCATATTGTGCTGATAAATAGGAGGAATTTCGAGCGGAATTGGCTGAGAACAAGACATATGCGTCAACCCCGTTTTTCCTGTCTTTGGGGGGCCATATCTCCGGAACTAGTTGGGACCGCCCGAAAATTTATTTTGAACTTTTTGTTCAGAAGACCGATTTACCTAAGTTAAATTTTTTTTTTCTAACGCTTTGCATAGGAATAATAGAATTTTACCAACCCTTTTGCACAAATCATGCATAAACTCAATTGCAATAGACCCAATGCAACTTCGTGAAGTAATAGTGATAGTATAGTTCATACAAACTTTGAAGAAGATGAATCATCTCAACTGTACAATTTGAAATGAGAACTGGAATTATGGGCCGTTGAAATCAGTATTTTTCAGAAAAGATATAATTATTATACAAAGGGATCCTACTATCACTTCAGATTGGAAAAATGCCTCTTTGAATTGTAATTTGAATGAAAAGGTGAAATACCTATTATCAAATACTGAAATAATGCTGCAAATAAACATAGACCAATATTGGAGTCGTTTGAACACTGCATGCCATTTTTTCCAATTAGAATTTTTCACGGGAATATTTATAAAAAAAAAAATTGTTGATGAATATGAAGGGTTAAATTCAAAAATGTTTTTCTTTCGCCGTGTCACAATTATCGAGGTACTAATTATATACTTGAATGGATTTGGAAAGCTGAATACACTTATTTGTAGCGAATGAATCGAAGACTTTTGTACAAAAGTGTATAATATTGTAAAATTCTTATTGCAAAGCGCTTTCGGCTTTCGAGAGAGCACTGATGGTGATGAGAGTCACAGGCGCTTTGCAATAAGAATTTTACAGCTATCGACTTTTATGTAAAAGTCTTCGATTCAGTCTTCGAACAGTTGACAAATTTGATTTTTGATTTTTTTAGCTGTTCAGTTATCTGTATGTGCTTTGACTGAGATCTCAGTGATACCAACGTCCTGGCTATCAAACACTCAAACCTGTTTATGGCCAGAAATTTACTAAAAATCAAGAACACAAATTACAAAAAGGGTTGAACCTGCTGCTGACTGGAAAGATCATGAGTGCTCTACCGGAGGAAAATTTGGTAAGATAAATGTATATGAGTAACCTAATGATTTTAAGATCCCCCCAACATTTTTTTGACTCCTATGAAATAGCTTCACAGTTCAAAGAGAGAGCAGTAGTTCAGGAAGCCTAGTGAGAGAAAAATTTGAAAGCGAACACATCAAACATTATACACTTCCTGATTGGTGCTTCTGAATATGTTGTAGAAAATGTCAGCAGTGAGCAGTCTTCTTCACATTCAGACTTTGCTGATAACCTTCAAGCAGATCAGCTTAACAAATAATTTTGTTTCAAACTTTTGTTTATATTGATTTCATTTCAATTAGTGGAAGACTGTCAGTAAATCTGTCCGTCACTAGTTGTTACATCTTCAGCACCTTTTTTGAGAGAAACCTCACTACATATGATAGTTTGTGATCTGTCACTTCATTCGAGAGTTATGGCCCCCTCAAAGTTCAGTCAACCGTATGTTCTACTTTGAAGAAGATAAATCATCTCAACTGTATAATTTGAAATGAAAACTGAAATTAAGGGCCATTGAAATCAGAATTTTTCAGAGAAGATATAATTATTATATCAAAGGGATCCTACTATCACTTCAGATTGGAAAAGTACCTCATTGAATCGAAATTGAAATGAAAAAGTGAAATACCTATTATCAAATACTGAAATAATGCTGCAAATAAACATGGACCAATATTGGGGTCGTTTGAACACTGCATGCCATTTCCAATTAGAATTTTTCATGGGAATATTTATATTTATAAAATGCATTGTAGATGAATATGAAGGGTGTTAAATTCAAAAATGTTTTTCTTTCGCCATATCATTATTAACTTGAATAAATTTGGAAAGCTGAATACACTTATTTGCAGTGAATGAATCGAAGACTTTTGTACAAAAGTGTAAAATTCTTATTGCAAAGCGCTTTCGACTTTCGAGAGACTTTCGAGATGATGACAGTCGAAAGCGCTTTGCAATAAGAATTTTACAGTTATACACTTTCATATAAAAGTCTTTGATTCATTCAATAAAATACTTGGTAACCAGTTGACAAATTTGATTTTTGTTTTTTAGCTATTCAGTTATCTGCATGTGATTTGACTGAGATCTCAGTGATACCAACGTCCTGGCTATTAAATACACCTGTTTATGGCAAAAAATTTACAAAAAGGGTTGAACCTGGTGCTGACTGGAAAGAGCATGAGTGCTCTATCGTAGGAAAATTTGGTAGGATGAATGTATTTGAGTAACCAAATAATTTTATAATCCCCCCCAACTTTTTTTAGACTCCTATGAATTAGCTTTACAGTGTAAAAAGAGAGCAGTTACTACTAGTAGTTCAGGGAGCCTAGCGATAGAAAAATATGAAAGCGAACACATTTCACATTTTACTCTTCCTGATTGATAGAAATTGCCAGCAGTGAGCAGTCTTCTTCATCTTCAGACTTTGCTGACAACCTTCAAGCAGGTTAGCTTAACAAATAATTTTGTTTCAAACTTTTGTTCATATTGATTTCATTTTAAATAGTGGGTGACTGTCAGTGAATTTGGTCCCTAATCGTTACTTCTACAGCACCTTGTTCTGAGAGAAACCTCACTACATATGATGGATTGTGATCTGTTACTTAATCCGGAAATTATGGCCCCCTTAAAGTTCAGTTAACCCATATGTTCTACTTTGAAGAAAACATTATTTTTTTTGGAGAGAATGATATTTTCTACTACTGTTAATGTTGGTAGTTTTATTTCATACTCTTTTTGATGAGGGAGGATCCATATCTAGTGTATGAGTAACATTGCAGGAAATATAAACGTACTCAGTTCAACCATTTCACAATTTAGCGGCAGGTCAGTAAAACAACCCGGATGTTATTTCAACCCTTACAATTTGGAGACGTTACCATAACGCGGTTCTCCATACTCAGTGATTGGATATTTTCCCATTTACAATCTCTAACTTTGAATGACTAGGTTAGCAGGGGTTGGGTCACTACAGACCACCCCCTCCACTTCTCCGTGACGTCACGGTGGTTGCAGGCCCCGTCGTGTCAGCAGGCCTCTGACGTCACCATGGTCCTCAGGTAGGAGTGCTAGAGTTTGGGGTACGAGAGAGGTCTTACCCAGGGAGGCCCCGCCACATCCGTCGAGTCATTCACAGTGACGTCACACCTCGCAGTGCGTGGCGCTTCTGTGTCCGTGTTTTTTCGTTTGGTTCTCGGTCAATAAGATTATGAGTACGAGCTTGAACATTACACGGTCGTTTCACATGATCCCACTGAGTTGAATTTCATTCGAATCGAGCGCATGTCTATCGTAACCTCGCGCTTTGACAATGCAGCGCGCCTGAGCTGACGTCCCCAAGAGAACATGACAGTACGTGAGCTTTACGGTGTTCAGAGTTTCTCACGTTTCATGTTTATGCAAATGGGCGATAAGGTTTAAAAATTGCCGTCGCAAGCGCTGCGGAATATGACACGTCGATCGAGCCGCGCGCTCGATGGCGCACTAACTTGGCTGGGTAGGCGCGATGCCCGGCATTTGAGGCCCCTGTCAGCGTCTCGATGAGTCAGCTAACCAGCTCCAGAGCGGGGAAACGCAAATTTCGATGCATCTTTCTTCCGGATGGCAAGGGTGGAAAATCTCGATCTTGTCGGTCCACGAACTTGTCAAATCAACAATTTAAGTCACAGTTTGAAAGTCAACTGGGATGAAAATCCTTCGCTTCCTCCGTGACGGTGTCACCATCTTGCTCAGTTGAGTCGCATGGATCTAGTGACGAACTTGTTAAACATGAAAATTACCATGATCAACATTGAAACGATTCAACATATCAGAACATTCACAATCGAAAAGTAGACGTACGCGTGCAGCGTCGCCCCCGGTTGGGGTCCGAGAACCCCGCCCCCCCCCCTCAGTGACAAAGGGAGGACGTCGGGTCAATGGGCACTTCAGCACTTATAAAATCGACGATGAAGCACATTCGACTGGCCCTGTGGAGATTGAATGTTCGTCACTGGACAAAAGCATTTTTTGTCGAAATTTGTCACAATAAAAATTAATGAAAACTTTTGTTTCATTTAGGGAAGTCGCTAACAAAATACCAGCTTGAATGTCTGAGTCTTGGGCGGCACACAAAACTCCTTAGGAGAAAAAAACATGATCTTTTCTATGAACACATGAATAATACGCACAAGAAGTACGATTTCAAAGTTGTATTTGCATAGAAGTGGATGTCGTTAGTGAAAATCAACCAAGCATGTGTCACTGTGTTTTTTTGAGTCTCAGAATCTTCATGCCGACTGTAACAGGCACCCTGATTTAGGAAAAATTATTTGCTTCCGCAACTTTTGGTCCTCCGGTGTCAATATCAGCTAGAGAATCATAGTAATCACATCAGTATTGTTCAAGATGTTGACCGGTACGCTAGTCCTCGCTTTATTAACACTCTCATCATGTGAAAATGTTACAACTCGTATGGATATGTATAATCACCTGCAGCAATATGGATACATCGATAATAATACTAATACTTCTCTATTGGATATCGAGTCGGCTATAGTGGCGTTTCAGGAGGAATATAATCTACCTGTAGATGGTGAACTCAACGAGGAGACACTGGCTCTAGTTCGTTAGCCCAGATGTATGCAGCCCGAGAATGCCTTCACCATTAGTTCAGCGCGTTGGAATAAGACTAACCTTCATTGGTCGTTCGCACAAGCTAAACAATCACAAGTGGATATTGCAAGAAGAGCTTTCGCTTTCTGGGAAGGAATTTCAAATTTGAAATTCAATTATGTTCGCCACACGGCACATCAAAAACCTGACATAACAATAGTCTTCTCAGAGATAATACACCACTTCCGTAAAGACTGCACAGATACTCATCGCTGTACATTCAACTTTGATGGACCAGAAACAGTGTTGGCCCACGCTTATTTTCCCGATCCTCAGAATACTTGTAGGGAAATTCATATAGATAAGGCGGAAAACTGGATATTGGATAGTGATAACAGTGAAGAAGGTGCCAGTCTTCTTGGCACCCTAACACACGAAATAGGCCACACACTTGGTCTTCAACATAGCGGAGTGGAGGAGTCGGTTATGTTTTCCTGGTATAAACGCCAACTTCCTATTGTAAGTGAAGATGATAGAATAGCAATGGAGTATCTATATGGTAGACGTACAACAACTAGCAGACCTCGCAAAACCACGATTTCATGTTTTTAGCAAAAGCACCGCAATTTTCGAATCATAGACGGTATATTGGTGCTGGGGAACATTTATGGAAACTGCATATAAATGATGTGCATACGAAACCCGAACGATTGAAGAACTATCTTCATAAAAAATTCGGCTGGTTCTTTGATAGTTTTCGATAGGAAGAAACAAGAATGGCATGAGGTGGACTTTCCTTCTCTACAGATTATACAGACTCATCCTACTTTAGTACCTGATACCAATGTATTCTTCCACACATACAGTGGTAAAGGTTATATGTTCTATGGTAATAGCTCATACATAGAATTCTTCGAGACACCACGAGTAATAACAGGTCGAGGTCAAATTATCGATATGTTTCCTGGGGTTCCAAACGATGTTACGGCTGCATATCGATTCATAGATGGTCACATTTACTTTTTCCGAGGAAACACCTATTACAAATATAATGAGTTTACTCGAAAAGTTGTTGAAGCAGGTCAATTTAACTGGAGCTCATTTGGAGTTCAACTCAAAACATTGTTACCGAAATTAATAGCTGTTTATCAATAAAAATTTTGTTCATTACTTGTTTTATTTCACGGATTGACTCATTCAGTATGTCGAATGCTAGTTGAATTATCTCGAATGAGGAACTGAGTGTCTGAGTATATTCTTGTAATTGATGAACTTGAATGGCGCTTTTTGGCTTTTTACACAAATAACGATTCTTCGAAATATGAAATCACATTACTGTATTCTATTTTGATACAGTAAAGAATAATCCCGACGAAATTCAAGCCGGATGTTATATTATCACTATCGTTGTTTATATTGATATCAGACTTGAAGATAAAACCTGATTTGTCGAAATTTGATTCATTTCAATGAATGTGCGGTTCATGAATCAAGAAATCAAATGTGTGTCTTAGACATGAATACACAAAACAAAATGAGTTCAATGTCCTAGTGATGGTCTTTTGTATCAACTCAAAACATTGTTATCGAAATTAATAGCTGTTTATCAATAAAAATTTTGTTTATTACTTGTTTTATTTCACGGATTGACTCAATCAGTATATCGTATGCTAGTTGAATTATCTCGAATGAGGAACTGAGTCTCTGAGTATATTCTTGTAATTGATGAACTTGAATGGCGCTTTTTGACGTTTTTCACAAATTACGATTCTTCGAAATATGAAATCACATTACTGTATTCTATTTTGATGCAGTAAAGAATAATCCCGGCGAAAGTCAAGCCGGATATTATATTATCACTAACATTGTTAGAGTGAAACTGACCTGCTCAATATTGATATCAGACTTGAAGATAAAAAACTGATTTGTCGAAATTTTATTTCAATGAATGTATGGTTCATGAATCAAGAAAACAAATGTGTGTCTTAGACATGAATACACAAAAATGAATGGAGCTATAAAAGAAATGAAACATTACAAATATTCATTATCATTCTTAATATACATTTAGCGCCCAAACAAAAAAAACCCCTCAGCATAAAAAATATGATATGTCCAACTGATCCTGCAAAAAGAAATGGCTGTGAGGGTACCTCCATCTATACATAAAAAGTATGAATTCAATGCTGTGCTTTCAACTGAAGAATTTTTGCGACGGTATTAGTGAAAATAAATTGCGAACTTTTGATCATTGAAACATGTGAAAAGTCAATCTTCAGCTGGTCTTTAACATTTGGTCCTGTCGTTTGGCCGAGCAACTAGTCCCTTGTTTTTGAAATCAGTAGAAATTCAGATTGCGTTGGTTAGCCGTCCCTGTGTGGTCATGTTGAAAGAAATTTGTATGAATTCTCGATAAGGCTTAACCACACTCATCGGTATTGGAGAACACAGAATTTCGCGCGTATGATTCATGGAGATGATAAAGGAAGGATAGGCGAGGTCGGTAGACAAGTAATACTTACTAGAGGTTAGGAACTATCTTTCGCGCCTGGAGAAGCGCGCCAAAACGCTTTCAGCCCCGGCAGAGGTCGCTCTTTTTTCTGGCCTAAAATATTAAATTTTCTGATGGAATACGAACCAAAAGCGAGAAATAACATTGAACTAGCAGTAATTCAGACTGGAGCATATATTTATTCATGTACTGTAAATAAACCTCCAATTATTTATGGTCAGATTTCAAGGACACCATCAATTTTGGGAAAAGTTATACAAATAATACGAATATCTATGTGTCAGAATTTCTCTTCCTTTTTTCACTCCTCAAAAACATACTACATCTCAATGATTTCATTGGAGAATTGAATTTGATGATCATAAATAAGTGGGGATGGGCAGAGACAGCTCATTCTGATCTCATCAGTCTTTGAGTACAGTGTTTCCAAGTTCAGTGCCATGGAAAAATTTGTGATTGCCAGAGATTGTGTGCGAAAAATTTGTCGTTTTGGAGTTCAAGGGAGAACTCTTGAATTCAAAATTCGTCCCGTTCCTGAAGGAGCTGAACCCACACACTTGGTGAAGGATGCTATCGAAGGTATTGTTGAGAAAGGCGTGGAGGGTGTGGCTCCCACCGATTATGTTGGATTTACTTTTTGCTCCAAGGACTTTGCTCGTGGTCAAGGATGGATGCGGTTCAAACTGGCGGGCGAAGTAACATTTGATGATATTTGGGAAAGAATTTCAGCCATTTACCAATCCAACTCGACGGGGCTCAACACTGAGACTTTATGTTTGGGCGTTACGAGCGTTAGATTACCCGCTGGAAAAGGCCGTCCAAACAAATTCAACACCTTCGAAGAAGAATGTTCTGGTCGCAAAGGAATTGTACAAATTAAAAACAACGACAGGTTGTGCTTACCTCGAGCACTCGTGACAGCAATGGCCTTCGTCGAAAAAGACCCCAACTCTACAAAAGTTCGTCGTAATATCGGGAAAATTCAGACTTTGAGAGCTACACAGTTAATGGAGGAAGCCTGTGTTTCAATACCGGAAGTAGGTGCAGGCATACCCGAACTTCAAAAATTCCAAGCCTATATCGAAGATTACCGTATAACCGTCTATCAATTTGGATCAAAGGGCCGTGATGTTATTTACGAGGGACCTGGAAGCACAAAGACGTTAAACTTGCTGTATGACGAGGGGCATTTCAACGTCATTACCTCGCTGACAGCCGCTTTTTGTTGCACATATTACTGTGAGGAATGTCACGTGCCTTATAATGAAAAGAAACATCATAGATGTGGTGGAACATGCTCTTCGTGTCGGAAATCTCCAGCCTGTGACTTTGTGCATCGTCTATTGTTGTTCTAAAATTGTTCTAAAATTGTTCGTTTCCGTTAACCAGCTGACGAACGTCAACCCTCAGAAGTCGAAACTTGTGCGAGCAATGGATCAACGAGGCCTTACCTTTTAACGTGCGATTACCCAGCACGGTGGCCCGGCGAGGATTCGAACCCCGGCCTTCCGCTTGATAGGCAGATATGCTAACCACGACTGTTTCAAGACTGTAACGAAGGACAGAGTTCATACATGTGGAGAAATTTATTGTCGTCTGTGTGGACAGCATCAACCTGCCGGACATCTCTGTTACATGCAACCAGATACCAACTCACCCAAACTGGAAGGCGTGCTTTTCGTTTTCTACGATCTGGAAACCAGACAAGAAAAAGTCCCCGAAGATGGCTCACTTCTTCACGAATGCAACCTGTGCATATTCAAACAGTCTTGCGATGTGTGTTTGAATGAAGATATGCCTGTATGTAAGAAATGCGGTGTTCGTCTTCAGATATTGAAGTCCAATGACGTTATTTCACCGTTTATACATCATATTTCACAGATCAGGAAAAAATCAAAGAAGTCGTTGTTTTGGCACACAACGGACAAGCTTTTGATCATCAGTTTATTCTGAATTTCGTTCTGGGGAATTCGACACTGAAACCGGAACTGATAATGCGAAGCACCAAGATTATCATGATGAAAATCGGCAATGTGAAGTTTCTCGACTCCCTAAACTATTTTCCCATGTCTCTATCCAAGCTACCGAAAGCTTTTGGACTTACCTCTCCCAAAAAAGGATATTTCCCTCATCTGTTCAATCGAGAGGAGAATTACAATTATGTCGGGGCCATGCCTGCTTTGGAGTTTTACGATCCAGACAATTTGAGTACAGATGCTCGTACCAATCTGATTCAATGGCATGAAGAAAAAGTGAAAGAGGGTTTTGTTTTCGATTTTGAAAAGGAACTCGTCGAATATTGCATTAGTGATGTGGAAATTTTGGCTGCGGCCTGTTTGAAATTTAGGCAACAGTTGCTCGATACAGCCAATGTGTGCCCCTTTACTGAAGCCGTCACCATTGCTTCAGCCTGTAATAAAGTGTTCAGGCGTAACTTTCTGCAACCGAATACCATTGGGTTAATTCCTAAAGGGGGCTATCGAAATCGAGACCGTCAATCAAAAATTGCATTGCAATGGTTGATGTGGGAGGAACACCGACGATCT
Source organism: Zygogramma bicolorata (assembly GCA_032362365.1). Taxonomy (NCBI): domain Eukaryota; kingdom Metazoa; phylum Arthropoda; class Insecta; order Coleoptera; family Chrysomelidae; genus Zygogramma; species Zygogramma bicolorata. The sequence continues at coordinate 184,191 of JAVJAQ010000323.1, forward strand.
ATGAGAATTCGACACGCTGCTGGAGGACCTGAAGCATTGATTGCCGGCGTTAAAGTGGATGGATTTTGTGACGAGACCCAAGAGATATTAGAGTTTCACGGCTGTTATTTTCATGGACATCCGGTCTGTCTGAAATTTAATAGAGACAAACCGCAGTACGATAATCCGAACGAGACGCTGGAGTTACGATACGAAAGCACTGTTGCCAAGACGGAGCGACTTCGCCAATTGGGTTATAAAGTGATAGAAAAATGGGAATGTGAATTTCTCAGAGACTCACAGGAAAATCCTGAAATTCACTCAGTAACACAAGCCTTTGCGTATGATGAACCTCTTGACGCGCGTGACGCTCTTTACGGAGGGCGTACAGGCAATACTGTTGAATATTATAAGGCCAAAGAGGGTGAGAAAATTTTTTATCTAGATTTTCGGAGTCTATACCCCTTTGCGTGTACCTATGGCAAACAAATCACTTCACATCCCCTAGTATATGTAGGAGAAGAGTGTAATAACATCGACTTGAAAAACTCAAACGGACTCATCGAGTGCTCCATCCTTCCGCCGCAAAATTTGTATGATCCTGTATTACCACTGAAAAGGAATAATAAACTCATGTTCGTTTTGTGCCGAACTTGTGGCGAACAGATGGCACAGGAAGAATGCAGACACTCTGTCGAGGCGAGAGCCCTCAAAGGAACCTGGGTTTTGGACGAAGTATTGAAAGCTGTAGATCTAGGCTATGAAATACTGAATATTTCTGAATTTTGGAGTTACAATGTTGTTCAGTATGACGAAGCAACAGGAGTGAAGGGACTCTTCACCGAAATGATGAAGAAATTCGTCAAAATAAAATAAGAAGCTTCCGGATGGCCCTCGAAGTGTGTAACGCCAGAGACAAAGGCTCTGTGCATTGAAGAATTTTTGGAGCGTGAAGATATTCAGTTGGAATACGCAAACATTTTAGAAAATCCAGGTCTACGATGTCTCGCCAAATTAATGTTGAATTCTTTCTGGGGAAAGTTGGGGCAGAAAGAAAATCAGTCGAAAACCTCAATCGTTCATACACCTGAAGAATTTAGTTCGATGATGACAAATCCAGCCATACATATTGACGCCATTTTACCAATCAATGAGAATACTTCCATCGTAAGCTGGGGGTACAAGGATGAAAGCTTCACACCGTTGTCTACCGTGAATGTGGCTCTAGCAGCATATGTGACAACTCAAGCACGCCTCAAGTTGTACGAGTATCTGGAGAAATTGGGTGATAGGGTCCTCTATTTCGACACCGACTCCATTTTATTTGTACAGAGGGGGGGGGGGATTCAAACCGCCCACAGGTGAATTTTTGGGGGAACTCACCGACGAGCTGGAATGCTATGGCCCAGGGTCGTATATAACAGAATTCGTTAGCGGCGGACCCAAAAATTACGCCTTCAAAGTCTGGTCTACCGACGCGAATGAACACAAAGTTGTGTGTAAAGTGAAGGGTATTTCACCGAATTATGCAGCATCACAACTCGTTAACTTCGACAGCATCAAATTGGCTGTTTTGGAAAAGTCCACCCATCCAATCAATGTTCCATCTAGAGCCATTCTTCGAAATGCCGAGCATCAAGTAATAACGAAGCAAGTTTCCAAAATGTATAGACCAAACTCGACAAAAAGAAAATTCATGGATGATTTCACTTCGCTACCCTATGGATTCAAGAAAGTCTGCCCTGATAGCGAATCATTTCCTCCGTCTTGAGCACCCCTTCAGCAATCCGTATGTCCTGAAAAGCACCTCCTGCTTTCCAAAATGTATACTTAGATCAAACTCGACAAAAAGAAAAATTCATGGATGATTTCACTTCTCTACCCTATGGATTCAAGAAAGTCTGCCCTGATAGTGAATCATTTCCTCCACACACGTCTTGAGCACCCCTTCAGCCCTCTGTCCTAAACCTCCCGCCCTCAGCAGATCACTTTTCATCATCATTTCCCCACTAACATGGCGTCCAAGAGTCTACAAGTGAATATTTTTACTCGTTAACTTCGACACCATCAGCTGTGGAAAAGTCCCATCATATCAATGTTCCATCGAGAGCCATTCTTCGGCCGAGCACCAAGTTATAACGAAAAAAGTTTCCAAAACCAAACTCGAGAAAAATTCAAAGATTTCCCTACCCTACTCAAGAGGTTGTGCCCATCTGAGAGCTTCGAATCGTGACCTGTCTTGAGCACCCCTTCAGCCCTCTGAAAATCGCACCCCTGCTTCTAACTTTCTCACAGTCATCACGTCACTAATATTTTTCCACGCGGCGTCCTAGAGTCTACAAGTGGTTTTCTCTTCAAGGGACTCCTTCACGTGGTGACGCTGTTACGGATTTCGTATTGTGACGACACCATCAGCTGTTTTGGAAAAGTCCCATCCAATCAATTTTCCATCGCGAGCCATTCTTCGGCCGAGCACCAAGTAATAACGAAGAAAGTTCAGATAACCAAATTTGATAAAAAATTCAAAGATTTCGCTACCCTATTCAAGAGTTTGTGCCCATCGGAGAGCTTCGAAATCATAATCATTCTACCTATCCTTCCATGCGCGCCCCTGCTGCTAACTTTCTAATAGTCATCACGTCACTAACATTCAACCACTAACGCGGCGTCCTAGACTCTACAAGTGAATATTTTTCTCAAGGGAAAAAATTCGCTCCTTCACGTGGTGACGCTGTTACGGATTTCGTATTGTGTTAACAAAACGAAATCTCACCAATATCCCTAATATCGATCATCACCTACTCAGTATGTTTTGCCTACAGAGATAGACCAAAAAATCCCACACCTATAATCATTTTCAGTCTGAACATTTGTAACACAAAAAGGTTTGGTACCCAAGACATTATGTTTGACAAGTTTGATAATTGGACTGTTTCTACAATAAGAACTGAACTTTGAGTGGAAAATGAAAGCATATCAGAATTTGTGGTTTTCGTAATAAAAATACATTGTGTGATATACTTCCAGCTGCGGTTTATACGAAGTACATAAATACAGCTGCTTCTATGATACTCGAATCAGAGTCTGTTTGAAAAATGGGCAAGCATCTTTCGTTAACAGTCTAGAGGTGAAATGCGTTTGATTTTCTAGTGTTTTGAATCATCGCTTCTCAATTTCAGATAACAGAATATTAAATAGAATAAGGGCCCACCTGACCCCAACGGAAAGAGTAAGATTCAATTTTTATGAGATCTTTGTTATATTTTTCGTATGAACTATTGGTTTCAATTTTCTGTAACAGCAAGAATTTCAAAATTGATATGGAACAATAGTCCCCGAATGCATTTTCTGTCATCACTTCTCTGTGAGCTTTGTCATCTGTATAAAAAATCGATAAAATTTCCAAAAATAGGCGAAATTTTGTAATTTTTGGTAGTTCTCAAGAATTTCTATCTGAAATGGAGACATCGACCAACATTCGAATAAGTGGCTCATTAGTTGTAACATTTCTCTCACCACTTGATTTTTCTGCGAGCTTTGTTATCTGTATATTGATCAAATTTCCAAAAATAGTCAAAATTTTGTAATTTTCTGTAGTTCTCAAGAATTTTTATGTGAAATGATCAACCATCATTCGATCGAAGCTGGATCCCATTCGACGTAATGGGAATTCGACGTAATGGGAATTCGGCGTAGTGCCACACCATGCACTTTCAATATCAACAGCACAGGAGTGGAACTACGGCGAATTACGAATAGTCGTTCGGTCATCATAACAACGAGTAATACCGAAAGATTCCTCTTTCACGCCGTGAATCGAAGGATTGGTGCAACGGTGGTAATTTTTTGCGAGATTAGTTCTTCCAGGGCAGCGTAAATAACTCAATTTCTTTAACACTTTTTGCGAGGATTAGTAAATTTACCCATCAATTTGGTATTTCATTGTGAACGAATAAATGAATTTCTTCATAATCACCTTCGAAAGTACTGTAGACGTGTGGCCTATTGAGAATGAAGTAGAGTTGGATTCATGTAGGCAGCGTTTATAGTTTTCCAGCGGCGTCCGTGCTAACTCCTGCCAATGATGATTAACATTTTGAAAAAAATTACATTATAGAATTATCAGTAACAGTGATCTTTAAACAGTATGTACTTTCCTCATTTCGAGAAAAATGAGAACTCTCATCATGTTCAGGAAACATAATGCCACCAAGTCAACCATTATCCCTTCAAAATGGGAACTCCTTATTGTAATTGTTTGTTGTTCATATTTCATGAATACCATAATCATACAAAGTGATACAGAACATAACTGCAAAGCCACTGCTTCTGCCACTTCATCGTCTATATCGATGGAATCCAGAATATTGGTTTGAAGTATTTGATCTACGGAATAAATGAGGTATATGCGCGGACATGCGTTTCTGAGAGCACATGACGGCTGAAAGTATAATCAGAGACGAAAACTTTTCTCATTTTCACCATTACGTCAAGATGAATTTCCAGTAGGTATTTATTGCTCATTGCGATACATAGTCCATTTATGTATATTTTTTATATATATTGGTTAAGTAGAAAGATTAAGGGCATTAATATTTCTCAATGGGTAGCTTTAACAGAAACGAAAAGAGTCAAATGTAATATATGTGCTTGCTGTCTGTTTTTTTCTATACCGTCACCAATGAACTATATATACAGAGATATATTTATATATTTTCATTTAAGAAAAAAATATTGGCAGTCTGCCCACCGTAATTCCAATTTGAAATTATTTGAATTGATAAAAAATATAGAGAATCCACATTCGACATTTGCTTCATGATAAATGTAATGCATTCCTCATATCGTCACTTTTGCGATGAAACTTTGGTGAGTTGTTCGAAAGCCACTCCTTCTGAAACAGTCGAGCAACGGAAATGAATATCGAACTCCGTTAATGTAAGTTATCCTGAAGCCCTTTCGACTGACTCAGACGAATCAGACGAGCAACGCGCTGAACAAGAGAGGAAAGTTTTGATACTTATTATATGTGTAATATGTCAAGAGGCAGAATAAAAACTGAAAACCAATCGGATACTACTCAAGTCTGTTCGTCTGAAACAGACGAGCAGCAGGAATCGAGTATGAAAACCGTCAAAATTAGTAAGACAAATATCTTCGTTTACTTGAAAGAGCATTGCAATGCACGATGGGCAACATCCTAGTGTTTCGGTTCAAACTTCCATTGTCTATAATTCCACAAAAAACTGAAATGAATCGAAAACATTGAAGTCTATAGGTTTGTTTCGTTTGCTCAGGACACACGAATCCTGGAGACAGTTTTCCCTCACTATTTGGTGCGGAAGTGGTCATTGGCCTATCTAACAAGCGCGTCCGTTAACTGGGTCGGAGTCATGAGAATTTTGTAACCGACCTGCTTAGGTTTTGACAACATCATAATGATAAGAATAGCATATTATACTATTGATAGAAAATTGAAACAATGAAACGAGATTATAGTTGTATTGGAGCGAGATTCTGTTTAGGTTGAAAGAGTGTCTCATCCATTACAGGAGTGGTTTCCACTTGTATTGGAAATATTGTTATTTTTTGTTTGATCTGAAATTGAAGTCGAAACTTGTGCGAGCAATGGATTAACGAGGCCTTACCTTTGAACGTGTGATTACCCAGCACGGTTGTGCCTTTTAACGAATATCCCAGCTTTCTAGGAAACCCCTCAGAAGCTCAATCAAGAACTTGTGCGAGCAAGGGATACCCGGGACCTACAGTTTATGCAGTGGATTCTGAACCACTTTGGCAAATACAGAATAAGAAAAATATACTCCCTAGGATTCGAACCTGAGTCATCCGGGGAGAGGCAGTGCTCTTTACACCATGGCCACGTTATGAGAGAACACTTTCGCTTTTCTGCCGTCCCAAAATAATTTCCAAGTGTTGTTACATATATACACACATATATATATATATATATATATATATATATATATATATATATATACAAATATATATATATATATATGTATGTACAGAGTATATATACAGAGTGTCCCGTGAATAATGGATAACCTTTCAACTACGAGAAGAGGACAGTTAGACCGTTAAGAAAATATATTATTATAGTGTTATGGATTTTAGAGTTATTTGGACTTTCATGAATTAAAAAAAAGGTTACCGCTTTCTCCTTTTTTGCGTGTCACTGCCACAAATAACGGAATATCCTCATTTTTTTGTAAAATATTCTTGACTACCATAACGATATAGGTATATCTCATTGATATTGTTTACGTAATATTGAACCAATATTGAGTAGAGTTGCACCATTGATATCACTACCTATTGAATTTTTCTTGGATTTTCATAAGACCCGAAACTTCCGTGATATATATATTTTTTTCATGAAACATTATGCCATTTTACATATTTTCTTGAATTTCTAGAAACCCCCCTTTCTACTTTTCGATTCAATATCGATAACAAAATCAAATTGAAATCATTAATAATAATTTTCAATATTTCCTAGATTCCCCTTCAGATCTGTTAATTTCCTTGTGATCAGGGCCAGAGGAATCATACTTTTTACGTATTTTATTTCTGGATAGGTACTTCGAAGAGACATTCGTTCTTGTTCTCGACTAATAGTCAATTACATAACTCAACTCAAAAGAGCTTATTTCAAACTTTGACAAAAAACTCTAGCAAAACAGGAATTCGAAATCAAATAATTTTTTCTCATAGTACCACGGTTATATTCTTTCAACTTCAATGCTAGTCCGGTGGTACATGTAGTCAAGAATATTTTACAGAAAAATTTAGGATATTTCGAAATCCATCTTGTGATCCTCAATATTAGTTCACTCAAAGCGCAAGAATTAATGTTTCGTCTGCAGTAGCTTTTATGTGAAATAATGAAAAAAAAATTGTATACCAAGTTGGATTTCTAAAACCCAGAAATTTGTGATAGAGTAAAAAATAAAACAAAAAAAAAATCAGAAATGACATATCGACAACGAAGAGCATTTCTATGCACAGAAAACAGACCTTGATAATTCAAGCCATACATTTCCACTCGAATACGAGAAACATAGAAAATCACCAGCTATTCGGATTTTTTTATGACAATATTTCAAAATTTGACATCCTTCAAAATTCTTCAATGTTTTTTCTGCTCGTTTTGAACCATTTCATATTTCATTCTCTCGTTTGTGAGTGTTCCATATTTCTATATTCACAAAATAACATCCAATGAATTATTTCAGTTATTCTGACGAAGGTAATAAATTTGCCGCAGGCTTGAGAGATAACAAAGAGTCCTCTTTGTAACAGCCCTACAATTTTTTATATATATATATATATATATATATATATATATATATATATATATATATATATATATATATATATATATCGTCGGTGAAACGTGTTAAACAGCTATCTCCATTCAACCGAATTTTACAGGAGAGCATTAAAACCGCACAAACCAATTTCTACACGTGTAAGAGGCAGAAACATACGATATATTATAGGTATGCAATAATCCTGTTTATTGAGCAACAATAAACTTATCAGAATATGTAACTTTATTTTTTTTTAAGCAAAATTTGGAGATAGCAGATTTTCGTTGTCGGAAAAATTATAAGGGAGATAATTAGTACGGAGTTAGCAGTTTTTCATTCTTAAAAAATGAAACTCAATTAGATTTTTTCAGTTATTTTATTTTATATTTTAAGTAAAAAAATAGTCTTGTCAAATCGTATGTCTAATACCAAATGAAAGGTAATACAGAAACAACTATGCATGAGGTAAGTTATCATAAAATTCGTGGTAATCTACTGGAAGAGTGCGTTTGATCAATTGTAGGTCTTCATATTTACGCGCCTTTATTGAAAGCCTGTCATCATGTAGTAGTTGAAGTTCAGCCCACTCTTTATTGATTATAATGAATTTTCGTTGAGGCAGGAGCGACCAGTCATTACTAAACTTTTCTTTATAAAATATTTCACCTTCTGGTGTATATTTGATAGCGCGAATGTCAGTTACTTTGCTGTCTCCTTTGACTCTTCCAGGGCGAATACTTTTATAAGCCATGACATCACTGAACTTTCTAAAACTTGAGTAGTTCAAATAGGTAACGTCGTAAGGTTTAGGGTTCCTTCGGGCAGTCCTACAATACTTTATGTAATCTGCAGGTACATTAATCACTTTCTTCCGTATACATCTTTCTATACTAGAGTGCATACTGTCCGCTTCCATTTGGGTATGCCCAACTTCCAAATATTTTTGAACTATTGTGATCCTTTGTGTAACAGCCAAATTTGAAAGAGCGTTGGCCATGGTCGCATTGCGGTTTTGATAGCAGCACCCATCACTGTATATTATTATCATTATATCATTATCATTTTTTTCGATACAACGTAAAATTTTCTCTTGCAAAAAATTTACCCAAATGGAAGCAAATTCTTCGGCGTTAATTCCCCCCTCGGCCTCATACCACAGATAACAGAAGCCATCATGAGTGATTAAATTATAAAAACACATGTTATGAACCTGAAGTTTCGTGCGGTAATATAAAGTAGAAACTTGTGACTTCGGCGCCATGAGAACTGCTTGCATATCCGCAGTGAAAACAAAACTGTGCTCCTTTTTGTCCTTCTCTTTTTCTAACCTTGCCTCTTCTTTTCTAACAATATGTAACTGATAGTCTTCTTGTGTTACTGTTTCAACTTTATATCCGGCACATTTCTCACATTCATCTTTTTTAGGTCTAAACAAAGCCATATTTCTCAGATCAAATGCTGTGTTGAACATTGTTCTTGACAGAGGCTTAACGGTATGTGCCCTGCACCAATCTGTTACGTAACAGTTGTAAAGTGATTGCTTCGAAGACCATTCTGGCAACAGATATTTTTTAGTGGACGAAGCTCGGCAGTAATGGGAATCCATGACTGGAAGGGAATCTAAAAATTCATTTAACTTTTCCTTGTTAGCTGAATTTGATTTCTCGCGATCATTGTTTGATATTCTTAATTTACTTGGCACCTTGCCAACTTTGAAATTATTCTTCGAGTTGAGAACAGTCCATCTTCCAATACACAATGTGTTTAAGAACATTGTTTTACAAACCCGCACACTGTTATCATCAACTCTTAAGTGGTAACTCATTGATTGAGATCTTCTAGAAGTATTTTCTTCTTTTCTATCCCGAAATCGTTTCGTTGGAAATACTGTTACTGTGTTGTTGATGTATACTTTCTTTTCCCCCCAAGTAAGCTGTTTCCAGAAGTGCTCAAACAGTTTTCTTCTATCATTTTCAGTAAGTGTGGCACACTTCATTAAACCTTTTTCTTTACTCTGGCACCTACACCTCTCCTTCATTTTTCTGGGCTCCTTAGGTCTGTCGTAACTCCACTTAGCTTCAGTTTTTCTGCGACCAAGATATGACTGACCCCTTTCCCGCCGAACTTTGTTTTTTTGCGCCAACCAATCCGCTTTATTAACTTGCAATCTTTTTCTGCGTTTTTTTTTTTTTTCTGGCAAACTCGAGTCTGAGTCAGAAGCAGAAGTTTCTGAATATGGTACAAGTGCAATCCCTTTATTACTGTCATCCGAAATTTCATCCACTGTTGGTTCAAGGGCGTTTATATTATGAATAACGTTTGGGGGAATATTTTCCTTATTAGTAGTTTCTGGTAAGGACCTGAAATATTCTGCATCTCGTGCCACTTCATCAATCCTGGGTAAATTGTCCATTATATCTTTAGAGACTTCTTCATAGCTTATAATTCTCAAAGGTTGATTTTCGGTAGCAGTTAAAACATTGTAACTAGAATCAGCAGACTCTCCTTCGTTGGAAGCGCGACTTTCAGTAGTTTCAGATGGGGAAACTTCCATAAATTGAAATTCGACGTTATCCACTACAGTGAAAGTCGGGTAACGTTGGGAAGTCAATTGGTCATTGTCAACAATGGTAGTATGTGGCAATTCTGCTATTTCATTATCGATATGGGTGCATTCTTTCCTGGTTTCGGCAGAATTAGATAGGGGTACATTTACATCATCTTTATGAGAAGTACTTGTATGTACCAATGACACCATTAACTTTCCGCGTGACAGCATCTGCAATTATTCAAAAGCAACTTCAGATATTTTGCCGTATAACTACAACATAGTTATTTATGATACAAAGTTCGTAAAGTAGGACTTTTTTGTATGAGCGCCCCATTCAACGCGAGTACGAAAAAGCTCTTTACGAAGATGTATTATACAAATTTTCTTTCTACGACAGTTTTTGTGTCGACAAATTATAGCAATTGTTGCATGTTATATCTCATTAAGTTTTCAATTTCACTCCTACCAACAACGGATCATTTCAGATTAAAATTTGATGCAAAATACAGTGAACAGTGTAAAACCTCAGTTCACGCAGTGTCGTAGAAAAATTATTATACTATAATCATTCTATGTCTATATATAAAACTATGTCGAATACAAATGAACTGTAAAATCGAAATCAATGTTAAAAAAAACATAAAGTTATAATTTTTTTCGACCGTTTGAACGCTAACTCCTTGGCGTAAAAATTAAATAGGTACATAAGTTGCCCTATAAAAGCTGTTAACTCCATTTCAATAAGACGCATTAACCCTGTTCAATTATGATTCATTTTATATAACAAATAACACATCTTTTCCCCTATTTTATAATATAAATTCATAGTACGTACATACCTTTATCAACAATCACCAAAAGAATAGAAATACGTTAACACAAACTCAATATTCACCAGAAAATATAGGAGCAAACATAGACGACATGCAAGTCTTAACCTGAACGCAACGGAAATGCCGGAGATGGCAGTATTTCGCTTGTAATTTCGAAACATCTGGAGATAGCATGTATTATTGAGACAAGATATCTACATTATTTTGATTATATGGGAGAAGGCTGCTTTTCTTACTTACGGAGTATTTTTTTCTCTTTCTAAAAATATAAGAAACCTATTTCACCATATAACAGGAGTTAGCAGGTTAACACGTTTCACCGACGATATATTTATGCCTATATTTATTATATATAAGCGAGTCATGCAAAACAATTTCAGAATTCCAGTGATATATCAAATGCAATCAAAATAAAATTTTAATAAATCAACACAAGTACTAACAAAATGAAATAATATTCGAAACGAAACGATCAATAATGAACAATGCATTTAAAAAAGAAACAAAGGTATTAGTCTAAGATACGGAATAGAGGTCGACCTTCACCCATCTGGTAACGGGATGAAACATTCTTTTTATAGGGTTTCATAAATATACGAATACGCCTATAATGGGTCGCCTATCAAAATGAGGTCAGGACTATATACAGTGAGATTCAAAATTTCCACCATATGGAATTTTTCCGAACAGTGTACAGGGGAGAACGAAAAATAGAATTTGGTTTATTGATTTCAATTCTAAACCTCCTTCGAATAAAACTTTTGATTATGTCAAAAATGAAATGTGGTTTACACCTGATCAAAATTCTTATTTTTCGTTCTCCCCTGTACCCTGTTCGGAAATTTGAAATTTTGACAACTCATATGCAAGTATTCTGCAATACACTAATTTTAATGGGGAATAAAATTTTCTATCAAATCGATAATAAAAAAGTCTTCCATATGGTGGAAATTTTTGAATCTCACTGTATATAGTCTTGACCATATTTTGATTAGGCGACCATTATAGGAGTATTCGTCTATTTATGAAACCTTATAAGAAGCATGTTTCATCCGGTAACCAGATGGGTGAAGGTCGACCTCTATTCCGTATCTTCTACTTTATATTAAAATAGATTAGAAATATCTACGCTACGGGGATGCTCGATTATTACATCCCTACACAAAGGGCAGCGACTAGATACAAGTCGTCGGGGATTATAACACCTCACGGAGCAGTAGCCGCAGAGTCTGTGGCCACATCTCAGTACGAAGCGCATTTGTCGTGAAGAGCAAACCGGGCACGCTTCACTTCCATTGGCATCTGAAAATTTCACCATCATTAAACAGAAAATTCATTGTAATATAGCTATGTACCGGACAGCATCATTGACATTTTTCAAAAGATTTCCAAAAAAGTACACATACTACAGAGATTCCAATGTAGGCGTTTTTTTAATATAATTTATTTTTGAACATAACAAAATGCTTCGGAACATCATTTTAATACAATAAAAGATATTCTCTCAGAAAGACCACTGCATGTAGCGACATTTTGAGAATATTGACCATCTTTCAATCCAAAGGTGCAATGTTGAAGAAATGCGAATAGAAGGTATTCCTTGTAATACAAACTACGATATGGAAACTTTTTTACGTTCATAGTTTCAATTCAATTAATTTTTGCACTCTTCGCATAATGATATATGATCACTGATACCGTATTTCATTAAACAGGTTTTCATTCCAGGTATTTAAATTGATAGTCAGTCCATTGTGAATTATCATTACCCTATAATAATTATAATGTTTCAAGTAATAAATGACAATAATAATACTAATTATTTTCTGGGTGCCAGGTACACCAGTATTCTGGGAAAGCCCGAAAAATATCTTCTCTTTTTTTTTCAAATGCATCACCCTATATATTATTTCACATGTGGACTTATCTTCCAAATATTTGGGGTAATAGGCGTATGTACTGAGCGATTCGAAACGTGTTCCAAATCGCAATGCAAAACTGAAGAGAGACCTGTGTGAACTGGCATCAGTGTCGACAACGATAAACCACGTCGGATGATGGCTTTCTGATAGATAAAGTATCATACATTACGTAAATATGACTCTTGTTGAGGGATTATTCAGATTGTCTGTGCATTCGTTGAGTACAGTTCAGTGTATATACGTTTTTGAAATGAAGGGGTGAATTGAGTGCAATTGTGGTGTTATTTATAAGTGATAGTTCACAGTGGAAGTTCACACCTGTAACCACCATTTTCAGGTGATGAAAATCAGATGATCTTTCCATAACAATAACAGAAAATCATGAAAGAGAGGCAAGAGCCTTCAAAATGCTCTCCTTCGTCTGGTTAAAAATTAGTTTTCCTGATAACAGTCAGGTCAGGTCATCGTGACCATTAGGAAAACTTTTTTTTCGTAAGCACGTCTTCATTCGATTGATTCTATCTTAAGAAATGATGGATCTCCTTGATTTACCAGTAATAGTAATAGTAATAGATAATAAGACCAAATGACACTTATCAAGATCACAAACAGTTATAATCCACATACTTCTGAATGAAAGACTTGAAGTGTTCAAACATCTCTCAATCTTCCCCTTAGAAGAGCCTAGAGAATCACTTGCAGAGTGTGCTGAAATGCAAAGCCTCGTCTGCGCAAGAGACGGTCATTGATCCTGAATGGAGTATAGTTATACTTTATCAGAATAACATCTTAGAAAAAACGTCATAGCTTGAGTATCTTTTCGATGTAATGGATCCCATAGCTCGAAAAAGGGAACATTCGAATTTGTTTCATCCAGGAAGTTCTATCAAAAATCTGAACTCTGAATGAGTTCGATGAGTGTGCACCAAATGAGAGTTTTTGTATTACCCGCATAGTTTAAATTTCAATACCGCCTAAACTCAGTGCATGTTCCATAAACTCATTAGATTCACTGAATAGTGTCGAACAGTTACAGAGCAGGTTAGAAAATATCGAATTCGTTTGGGAATAAATGAGCTTCATCAAGTCATCAAGTATAATATCATAGCCTCCTGTTGAAATTGGTATAATTTTTCGAAAAATTTCGAACTACCCACTCTCGTATGACGAATTTTTTGATATTCTGATTCAATGCATATTCAAAGTAGTCATGACTAAATCACTCTGGCACAACGGTTTCGCAAAATTATCTTGGATACTTCAGGTAACCGCTTGCCTAATGTTTGTTGACAATTTATGAAACTTTTGACGAATAAAAAAAATCTGAATCCATTTATGGAATTGTTGTTCAATATACGAGTATTTGAGACTATGCTTCAAATTAGAACACATTACATTCAATTCTTCTGAATATAGCCGTAGCAAAAACAAAGAATGGGAGCTCGAAGAACGTCTAGTTTGAACTTGCCTTGTCAAAAAAATGATTCGCGAAACTTTTTCGGTTCAATATTGTTTGAAAAAAGTATGAAGTTCACGGTTATATGAAAGATGTAGAGCCAAGAACATTTTGGAAAGAAGCTTCAATTCAGAAAAGTCATACCAGAGTTATTTGCTGGTAATTATTTTGAATATTTACGAACTTTATATATGAACATAACTTTCATTCTGAGTAATTACATTTTGTTTTTATATTTTTCGAAATAAAGATACTTCTTTATTATTGAGAAAATTCAATATTTTTTCGCTTGCCCTGAATGATGGTCAACTTGAAGCAATTCTTAGTGTAAACGATGAGATTGGAACCTTTGGTGTAAAAGTTGAAACTTTTCGTAGAGATCAATTACCCTAACACCAAACTGATATTTTTGCACTCGACGCGCGTTTTGCTAACAAAGTTAGCATCTTCAGGAGAAGAAATTGATACTCACTGAGTATCAATTGATATTGATACTCTCTTATCAATTGATATTGATACTCACTGAGTTTCCATTTCTTCTCCTGAAGATGCTAACTTTGTTAGCAAAACGCGCGTCGAGTGCAAAAATATCAGTTTGGTGTTAGGGTAATTGATCTCTAGGAAAAGTTTCAATTCTTAGTGTGTCTAACATGTTGGTCAAACATGCAATAACTTGTGAACAATTTCTCTCACCTTCATCTTCTCCTGGGTCCCACTCATTTTCCTCTTCCAGGTGAAGGTCGTAATCTTGGGGAGCTGAAATTTTTACGATTGGGTAAAAAACATTCTCCATCATATACTGGATGAATATCCAGACTGGTTACAAAATTACTAAATGTGGCGGCGCGTGCGCAGCGTGTTGAATTACAACCGAAATGAATCGTAACAATGTTAATTCTTATAATCATATGTGATTGCACAATTATCGAAACGAAATAAATGAATAACAGACTACCAATTAAATTTCATATCAAATTATTTCCGAAACTGAATTTAACTTACGGAATGCTTCATGTTGCCACTGCAACTGTTCTTCGGTTTCTTCCTCGGGAATAAAAAAATCATTTTCATTCCAACCTTCTGGTGGCGCTGTTGAAATGAAAAGTAAGTTCAAAATTAAATCGCATAACGTCTTTTTTATTTTATCACCTTCTCTTTCTGTTTGTGACGATTGTGCCAGTGCGATAGCTATCCAAATTTCATCACCATCTCTCTGACTATTGTCTGCAACAAAATGAGGTAAGATCAAATGATAAAAGATGGGTGAAAATAATACCATCATGCTGAGAAGAATCTTCCTCTTCCTCATTTTCGGAATCGACGACCACTTGCCCAGTGATATTGGAGACTACTCTATCAAATACTATAACAAACGATGCTCAAAATTGATTCCAATGGAATTTATCAGAATATCTCAAATAATAATACTCTGCCTTTTCCATTCACGAATAAGTCTAGGTATGCAATACAGGGTGGGGCATCGAAAACAAAACAGATCGAATATCTTCAAAACACATGTTTTCTGAAAAAAATGCAAAAACACGTCAATTTTTCATCCAAGGGGGACATCTTCCTATCATAACCTCAACTGTCATACCTCTCCCCCCACCCATCGGTCACTATCACCCAAACAATTTGAATAGGAAAAATAGTAAGTGTGACACATCGTTTGAAAGTCAATTTTATTAGGAATTCAGCTGTCAATGTCAATTTTCGCTACCTAACTTTCTATTTTGGCGCCCTCCTGCGGGAAAAAAAACTGTTCCTTATTCCAAATTATGATACTTCATTTGCAAGCTAATTTGACATAAATCCAATGACAATGCATTATGTAGTTTTCCTAGGGGAAAACAAAATTGCGGCTCCACAATGGCGGACAAGATTTGCAGATATGATCCGATTTGATTCAAAATTGATAAGTGATGGTTTTCAGGGTCGAAAATTATGAATTATTTGTCTCTGCAAAAACACAATATCGCCTTATTGGCTCCAAGATGGCGGACGAAATTTGTAATTATGGTCCGATTCGAATGAAAATAAGTATGTGAGGATTATCAGGGTGGAAAATTATGGTTGTTTTGTCGATGCAAAAAATTAGATGGCGGGCAAAATTTATAATTATTGTGGTTCGATTCGATCAAAAATTGGCGTGAGGGGGTTTTTTCAAGTTTTCAGTGTAACTCAAAAGAATTATTTGAATTGATAAAAAAAGCTTTTATACGAAAGCGCTAAAAGAAAAAAAAATTGACATGTGACGTAGGTTATTCTGTGCGTAACAAAATTAAAATTTTACCGCGCAAGAATTCTCGAGGCAAGATGTTCTTTTTCTTCTCATCGCATTTATACGAAGCTTCTTATTCAATTGTTTTTAGTCTTGCTGAAAATGTGTATCCAAAATCCTCACAATTCAATTTTGAATCGAATCAGACTATAATTACAATTCTCATCCGCCATCCTGGACCTGTCATTTTTTTTTCAACAAAAATTCCATAATGCATTTTGTATACATACATACTAACTTACCGGGAGCAAGTTTAATAAAAGCTTTTGACAAATAAAAAAGTTGGAAATCCGTGCATGAATTCAAATCCAATCATCGCAAACTACTTTGATGCACCGTAGATGCTCAAGTTATTCTCGAAACGCCGCGCCGTCTGACGTTTATGAACATTTCTGGAATTATTTGACAACATTCGTACCTTTGGAATAAAAATTGGCTTACTACGCCATGTATTGGTATAATAAAAACCTTTTGTTTCACTGCTTATTTGTGTTAGTTTCTTGACAGGAGTACTTCAAGTCCATTAATGAGTAAAATATAAAAATGGTTCATTCCTTTCAGGATAGGGTAGAAATAATTAAATATCATTTCAAAAATAATGCACGTGCCAACGCAGCCAGTTGAATTTTCAATGACCAACACCTGAACAAAAACGTGAATCGTAAATACGTGGCAAAAAAAACGTTATATTGAAAACCCAGTAAGAAACGAAGCAGTGGAGGTAGCAGTTTCAGGACAAGTTGATGCGGATCCAACTCTTGGTACACGAAAGTTTGTCGAATTATCTGGAGTAAGTTGACGTACCGTCGGGCGAATTTTGAAAGCTCACAAATTCCATCCATATAAAATTCAACTGGGTCAGCAACCAAATGTCGTCGAATAACCCCAGACATGTTCCAAAACGTCAGACAACGTTTTGAGACGAACTTATACTCATGTATGGCAGTAAATGGAGAACACTTCGAGCATCTACTATGAATTATTGGAGTTTGGAATGATCTGAGTTAAATGTATGCACAATTTTCCAATTTTCAAGTTCATGCAATGTTGATTTTTCCAATTTCTGGTCTTTTCTCGTGAATTGTTCATATTACCTTTCATATTCCAAGTGAATCACGAATTAAACGAGAACAATTTCACGGAAAAAGTTGTAACTTTCGGGAGGTATCGTGTTAAGTGATGTCCGAAACACAATCCTAATAACTTTAATCCGAACATACATACAACAAGTTGCATTTGCATTCATCAAAAACACTCACCATTGAGGGTTTTTTGTGATGGGTCGGCTCGTTGCTGGTTTGTTTTGTTGAAAATTTTTTGGTGCTGACTCAGCCACAAATAAAACCAACAATCTATTGCTGCCTTGCCATCTATCAGAGAGTAACACAACCTTTTACAACTGAAAACTTTCGAAACTTAAACGTCACTGATAGACAGATAGAAAACTATATTATGAGCAGATCAATAGATGACGTTTATGCACTGCTTCAGAAGGTCCTCGACTCCAACGACAGTATAAAACAGGATATAACTGATATAAAACAAGAGCTAAAAACGATTACAAATAATTTTGATAGTAGGATACTGGAGCTTGAGAATGAGAACGAGAGCTTGAAGAAGAGAGTGATTGCAACTGAAAGAAAAATAAAGAAGAATAATTTAATTATACAGGGGTTACCCATTCTTCCAGGCGTGTCAGTGGTCGATACAGTGATAAATTTCGCTAAAGAAACTCTAAATGTCAATTTGAGTATAGCAGATATTGATGATTGTTATCAGCGGAGTGAGTTAAAAGGGAAACCGATTCATCTTGAACTGATAGCTCACCTCAAAAAAGCTGAAATATATAAAAATGTCTCAAATTTGAGAGATACTGGTATATTCATATATGATGATATGCCTTTCGAGGACAGAAAGGAAAGAAAAGCCCTTTTGGTTCATCTGAAAATTGCAAAAAGTAATCAGATCACAGCTAAGATCAAAAAGAACAAACTTATTATCGCAGGGGAAGCATACACTCTAGAACAATTGAATGCAGGTACACCTGCACTTACCGAACCACCGACAGATTCAAGTACAGAAGGCGATCCAGTGGGCCGAAATAATGTGCCTTCTCACAATGTAGGAGAAAGAAGAATAACACGTAAAACTTCAAAAAAGTGATTAACATAATTTTGCAAATACGTATATATTTTTTTCTTTATATCGAATACATTTTTTGAGTAAGGATGAAATTTGGACATTTGAATGTGAGATCTATTGTCTCCAATTTTGATAAACTAAGTGATTATTTGCTCCAAGAGAATTTCGATTTTTTTGCCGTCACAGAAACGTGGCTCAATAACTCTATACTCTCTGATGTTATATTAGTGCGAGGTTATGCCTTCGTTAGATTTGATAGAATAAGTAGGGGTGGTGGCTTGGGATTCTACATAAAATCTTCCATCAGTTATAAAATTGAATTTCAACAAATTGATGATAATCTAGAGCAGTTGTGGATATCTACTGTAATACTAGGTAAGAAAATTGCAATCGGCGTACTTTATAGACCGCCCAAATCTAATGTTATGCAATTCCTGAACTCCCTAGGAAACACAATGTCAGTCATCATCCCTAATTGTGATGATATTTTGATTGCTGGTGATATTAATATCAATCTTATGAGCCAAAATAGGTCCGTTGAACTAATCAATGATTTTATAGATTCGTATAGCTTACATCAGTTGATCAATGAGCCAACAAGAGTAACAGCAACAACACAAACATTACTAGATATCATCTTGACAACGAATGAATATTCTATTAAAAACGGTAGGGTTACAAATTTACATGATATATCTGATCACTGTGTCGTTATTTGTAGTATAAACAAAGTAAAAACCAAGCCTATCAATAAAATCCTTACTTATCGAGACTTCAAAAAGTTTGATGACCACTTATTTTATTCACATTTTTTTCAAGTTGATTGGGATCTCATTTTGAGTATGGATGATGTTGATCAGATGGTGGAATTTTTGAATAACAGTCTAACTTCAGTATATGATAAGACGGCCCCTATGAGAACTGTGAAAGTTACAAAACCTCCAGCGCCCTGGCTCACCTATAACCTGAAAGAAATGATGAAAACAAGAGATAGAGCATATACTCGTTTCAGATCTACGAAAAATCCAGGTCATTTTGAGTTTTACAGAGAATTGAAAAATCAGGTAAACTATGCAATCAAAAGGGAAAAGAAAGCGTTCATGGAATTCAAATTACGTGGTAAAAATTGCAAAACCATATGGAATACACTGAGATCTTTCAATGTAGTAAATAAACCAAATAATTCCGACATTCCTGAAGCTTTACTGAAACTGGATGATATCAATATGTTTTTCACTACAACTCCACTCATCAGTAAAACTCAGGGTGAAATTGGACTTATTGAAAAATATAGGAAAGAGAATCACTTCTCAGATACATTTTCATTTCAACCAGTTCATAATCATGAAGTAGTCTCAGTTCTGAATAGCATTAAGAGTAATTCTGTGGGTTCGGATCTCATCTCATTGAATATGTTTAGAAAGGTCAGTCTCTACCTAATTGAGCACCTCACATTCATTATCAACACTGCCTTTCGTAAAGCAGTTTTTCCAGAAGCCTGGAAGAAAGCAAATGTGATTCCTCTGGCAAAAATATCAGAGCCGTCTGAAATCAATCACTTACGACCAATTAGTATCCTTCCCATGCTTTCAAAAGTTATCGAGAAACTCATGAAAAATCAAATCACTCACTATGTTACCGACTATAGTCTAATACCAACCATCCAATCGGGCTTCAGAGAACATCACAGTACTACGACCGCTCTGGCTAAAATAACCGATGATATCATTAAAGCCACAGATGAAAAAAAGCTTAGTCGTTTGGTTTTATTGGATTATAGCAAGGCATTTGACACCATGGACTCAACAATCCTAAGTGACAAATTGAAGTACTATGGTTTCCATGAGAGTGCAGTGAGATTGATCAGGAGTTATCTAAGTAATAGATCTCAACGCATCATTTATAATACAGAAACATCTCAGTATCGTTCCATCACTCATGGTGTACCACAAGGCTCGATAATGGGACCGCTATTGTTCAGTATATACATTTCTGACTTCCACAAAAGAGTATTCAACTGTAAGATGCATCATTACGCAGACGATACACAAGTATATTACTCTTTTCCATGTCAAGACTTGGAGCGTGCTGAAAGTTTGATTAATGAAGACATTCAATCCCTCGTTCATATTTCCAATGCTCACAACCTCAAACTGAATGCAAAAAAATCTATCGTCATGCTATTTGGCTCAAAAGACAAAAGAATAACTGCTCAATCTCAGCTGGATATCAGAGTCAATAATGAGAGTATCCCAATTTCAACAGAGGCGATGAATCTGGGTCTGTGGTTGGATTCTGAACTCAGATTTGGCAAGCATGTTAACCATTTGATCAAATCATCTTATAATATTCTGAGACAGCTATATCCACATAGAACATCGCTGACTTCAGAGTTGAAATTGAATTTATGTGAGTCTCTTATCATTTCAAAAGTATCCTACTGTGACACAATATACGGTTCAGCACTAACGAAGTTTGACTCAGATCGATTGCAAAAAGTTCAGAATTCATGTTTTAGGTTTTCTTATGGCATAAGGAAATATGACAAAATTAGTCATAAAATTGCTAAAACTGGTAGACTGAAACTGCATAAATTGAGAAAACTACATCTCTTGACCACAACACATAAAGTCATAACTTCTGGAAAACCTATTTATCTTTCAGAAAAACTCTTGAATTTCAAAGATTTAAATAAATTCAACACCCGAAACCACAATCTCTTGGTGATTCCCAAGCACTCATCCTCTATTTTTAAACGATGTTTCACATATAATGCAACTGTCCTTTACAATGGGTTAGCAAGTGAATTCTATGACTATTATCTCATCAATTTCAAGAAAAAGTTGAAATCTCATTTGCTATCAAATTGATTGTTAAGTTTAATCAGAAAATCGGCCTTCCTCTGGTATAATTGTGAATGGTTATGCTATAAACTTAATGAATATACATCACAATTTAAATAAATTTTGTATATCTCAGTTTACTATTGATCAATTGATAATTGTATTCATTTTCCCAGGTTAAGCGATAATAACGCTCTTAGAGCGATGCTTCACCCTTTTCATGTAACTCTGTTACTGTGAATAAAGACGTTATTATTATTATTATTATATAAATTATAAGTTGAAATACAAAACAGTTGTTTTTTCTGCAATAGAGCGTCAAAATGAAAAGTTAAGTAGCGAACACTCACATGTCTGAATTCCTTATGGAATCACCTTTTCAATACTGTGTCACACTTTGTACTTTCCCTATTCAAATTGTATGAATGACCACGGGGTGGGGAGAGAAGTATGAAAGCTGAGGTAATGATAAGATTTATCCCCCTTGGATTAAAAATTGACGTGTTTTTGCATTATTTCCACACCACATGTGTTTTGAAGAATTCGTTTTCGGTGCCGGGTCGAATCGAACCATAATTACAAATTTTGCCCGCCGTCTTGTTTTTTTGCATCGACAAACAATTCATAATTTCCGACCTTGGAAACCACCACTTATCAATCTTGAATCAAATCGGACCATAATTTCAAATCTTGTCCGCCATTGTGGGGCCGCCATTTCGTTTTTCCCATTAGATAAATTCATTTATGCATTTTCACCGAATTTATGTCAAATTAGCTTGCAAATGAAGTATCATAATTTAGAATACGGAACAATTTTATTTTTCGCAATAGGGCGCCAAAATAGAAAGTTAGGAAGCAAAAATTGAAATGGCTGAATTCCTTACGAAATTACCTTTTAAATGATGTGTCACACCTACTACTTTCCCTATTCGAATTGTTTGGTTGATAGTTATCGAGGGGTGGGGGGAGAGGTATGACAGTTGAGGTTATGATAGAAGAATTTCCCCCTTGGATTTTAAATCGGCGTGTTTTTGCATTTTTTTCAGAAAACATGTGTTTTGAAGATATTCGATCTGTTTCGTTTTCGGTGCCTCACCCTGTATAATACTGAAAATTTACAAAACAGAAATGAATTTTGGGCAGATTGATAAAATGTTTAACCTGTTATTGTACTCTCGGCTGAGTCCTCCACATTGTTGGAGACATTCTCGGATACAGGAGTTTCATTCGGTTGTTCCTCTTGGGTATTTCCTGGTTATGAAATATTAATGTATTCTAATGGAATTCAATTATTAATGAGTTACGACAAAAATCAAAAATGTTTTTTTGTTCTCTTTGCCTATATTTTTCATTCTCGAACACCACAGGAACAAGTATATCACAATAACTAGCCCAATTTATATTATTTTCAAAGTCGACTATCACGCAATAATGGCATCTGTATTGCGGCTATGCCTTACTACTTTTTTGGATCTAGGTACAGCATAGGTTATCGAACCCCTGCTAGTGAGGCTTCCTTTTACTAATCTGCCATTTCTAATTCTATGCATAGGTTAATCAATTTTAGTATTCAAAGGACACGAGTTCAATCGAAAGCTGAAGAAAAAAAAGTTAAAAAAATATAGATAATTGTAATTTACAAAATTAATTATGGCATCCTCCATAATATCTGAGGAACTTCAAATTTATTTGACTGAACAGATTTTTATTTTTATATTTCTGTCGTGAATTTCAAAGTGAATTACAGATACAACATACCCGGCAAAAATTCATCTCGTTGTTCTTCATCGCCATCTGAAAAAAGAGGTACATTATTTCTTATTCACATTAAAAAATGAGGGTTCTTGATTCTTATTTGTTGAGATTGATTCCTGAGTTATATCTATCTGATCGTGAACAAATGAACTACGGATGATCTAAAACACCAAAACCACATTACTGAGAAAGCAACATTAAAAATACATTATTCTTCCATATATTGGATAATACAGTGCGAGTCTCTAACATGGAACAAATTTACTAAATCCAAGGTGTTGTTTCTTTCGGAAATACGGTCGGAAACATTGATTAGTATATTGAAGTGCCCGTATTTCAATGTAAAAAAATTATACAGTGTGTCTCAAATATGAGATATGACGTCATCGATAATTTTTTTAAAATGACAACCCTGTTTTTTTAATGACTCTTATTAAAAGGTTCAACAAGTTGCACATGCCTGCCAAATTTCAATTTTTTACTCCTTGTCCTTTAAAATATATTTAACAAACATTATCTAATTCAAAAAATGAATTCAATTCAATAGTCTTCCTTCAATAAATGCTTAGAATGTCAGGGATACCTGACAGTGACATTGACATAAAAGAGTCATCAAAAAAAGTAAGGGGAGTAGTATCGCATTCCAATCATATTTGTGCACAAAAACTGCCAGTTTCACAGTTTGTTGTTCGCCAGAAGTAAAATGCCGTACTTAACTGAAACACATAAGATTGAAATTCTAATGTTGATTGGCTACGGAGGCAAGAACACAAAATGAAGTTACCCATTTATTCAGAAAGAAGTATCCTGATTTTCCACCCATATCGCGAAGTACCGTAAGCAAGATCAAAAAACAGTTCCGGGAAAATGGGCATTTAAGAAAAACAAATGATCATCGTCGGAGTGCGCCCAGGAAAGAGGTTGAAATAAATGTTCTTCTCTCTGTCGAAGAAAATCCCCACTAGGCAGATAGCTAAGGAACTCGAAATTAGCCAGTCTTCAGTGGCAAGAGTTCTTAAAGCTGAAAAATGTCTTCCATATAAGATAACAATCCTCCAGGAACTCACCGAAGATGATCCAGATAGAAGACTCCAGTTTTGCGAACAAATGATGGATCTACTAGACAGGAATGTTGTACGAAAAGAAAACGTTCTATTTTCTGACAAATCAACGTTTATGTTGAATAGTGTGGTAAATCGTTAAAATTATCGTTATTGGGCGGACAGAAACCCACACTGGATGAGCGAAGGCCACACTCAACATCCAGAAAAAGTCAATGTTTGGGCAGGGATTGTTGGTAATCGAGTAATAGGACCGATTTTCTTCCAAGAAAATCATACTGGAGCAAGAAATTTAGAATTCTTGCAGGAGGACCTAGTTCCGTATTTGGCTACTTAGTTCCCTTGTCCTATAGAAGCTGACGTCCCGAATAGAAACATCTGGTTTCAACAGGACGGCGCGCCTCCTCATTTTGCAAAACCTGTCCGTGAGTACCTGAATGATTTATTTCCAGACAGATGGATTGGCAGAAGAGGACCCTATGAATGGCCACTTAGGTCTCCGGATTTAACACCTTTGGACTTCCTCTTATGGGGTTACTTGAAGAGCAAAGTTTATAAGACCAAACCGGCAAATATTGAGGATTTAGAAGAACGAATAAGACGGGAGTGTAGGCTAATTCCCGGCAAAGTAATCAGAAATGTTCAATACGAGTTTCAGTTAAGTTTAGGGTATTGCCAGTTAGTAAATGGACAACATTTTGAACACTTGTTAAAGAAAGACTATTGAATTGAATTCATTTTTTGAATTAGATAATCTTTGTTGAATATCTTTTGAAGAACAAGGAGTAAAAAAATTAAATTTGGCTGGCATGTGCAACTCATTGAGCCCTTCAATAAAAGTCATTAAAAAAACAGGATTGTCATTAAAAAAAAATATTAATGACGTCATATCTCATATCTGAGACACACTGAATATTTTTTTTGCATTGAAATAAAGTCAATTGAAAATACTAATCGACGTGTCCGAGTATATTTCCGAAAGAAACAACACTCGCACTGTATATGAATATTTGAGGGGACAAGTGAATGTTAATTTTTATCTTCTGTACCTCAATTCACGCAGTGTTCTTTTGAAATTAAATGGCTTTCCTTTCGTGTGAATCTGTTTGTAAAAAAATGGCTGAATTAATCGAAATCGAAGTAATATTCATAAAATTATGTACATAATAATTTCGAAAATTTGCAAGATGATAGTTATATATTCATCAAGGGATTCGAGGCTCTTTGACAAAATTTTGTTGATATTTGATATAGAACAAATGTTTCAATCCATTATTATTTTATGCTATGTTACCTGTTGATATCCTAGCTGTTATCCTAGCTGTATTAACGCTGTTGAAAACGTGTTCTCCACCCAAATCAATAATTGTTTATTATGAATGAATAAAATTTGGTTTGATTTTCATTTCATCAATATATCATATATAACAAATATCAATGTGAGTATGTCTTAATCCATTCCATTTCTACTTGTGAAAGGTAGAGGGCATTGGAGAATATTTAATGTCCTAAGGGAGTAATAAACTTCTTCATTGATAGCGTAACCATGACGGTATATGGTCATAATATCCCGATTAGAAATAAATTGAATTTTCTCACCTTGTCTCTCTTGCTGTGGCACTCCCATAATTCTGTTCGTATTATGTCCCATGTGCCTTAGGAAGTGGCCGATATCGTTGTCCATCTCCAGTCTTCTTTCAGCAGCCCTAATCTTCTCGTCAAAGTGAATGTATCTCATCCTCCCTCTTGACGGTAGCGCAATTCCCTCCATGGCCCTTCGCAGGTCACAATATTTCGCATTTTCAACTTTTTGGAGACATTCAGTTAAATGCCATATATTTGGATGTGCCCTCCCAACGACCCGTAAAATGCATCTATGAAATGATTCAACAGCATTGTTCGTGCGTTGAGAAAGTCCATGTACTGAAATATGTTTCCCAGACCAGTAGGACCTGAGATAGGTCAGGAATTGTCGAAGTCTGCCAATCTCAGTTTCGGCTTCAGTTTCAATTGCCTCTATACCCTGCAAGAACTTGGCGTCGGGTAAAAGGGCCAGTGCCAATGCCATTTTTATGGGCAAAATATGCACCTGTTCTGATACCAGTCCCAATTGTTTAGCTTTTTTAAACACTGCTCTACCGTAATGGAACCAACACCCCTTCAGAGATACATTTGATAGTTCTCGGATGATGGCTTGCCTCAAAGCTGGCTCATAATCTGCCAATATGTCACATGCACTGAATGTATACTATCAGAGTTGTCGGGGATTGAACACTAAGTGTTGTGATTTTTTCAGAGGTATTTCAGAGGGTGAATATGATGTGATAATTGCCGTAGAGACATGGCTGCAAGAGGGGATACTAGATGGCGAAATAGTAGATTGCGATGAATTCAATATAATCAGAGCCAATAGAGATCTTGAACTCACAAATAAATCAAAGGGTGGTGGGGTTCTGATAGCTGTGAGAAAAAAATTTAAAATTTTGAATGTTCATAAAAACAGTACAACTTTTGAAGCGGTTATAATGGATATCAAGGTGAGTGGAGTCAAATATACACTATGTGGTCTTTATGTTTCTCCGGGATGCTCTTATAGCGTATACGAGTCGATATTTGAATTTATACAAAATAATATATCGCATACAAGAAACACCTTTATAATGGGAGATTTCAATATCAACTCTATTAGTGGTATAAATTATGACTACAGTATCTCAAATAGTGTAATGACTAGCTTTCAGGATTTTATGGAATGTAATAGTTTTGGGTTATTCAATGATGTAAAAAACTTCCAGAACAAAACATTAGATTTGGTAATTAGTTCAGATAACAACACAAATAGGTGCGAAGTGAGTAGGGACGAGTTACCTCTAGTTAAGGAAGATATGTATCATCCTGCGTTGAGTATATCAATTGATAATGATTTTGATAATAAACCCGATAAAACTACTCCTAAAGTATTCATATATAATTTCAAAAAAACTGATTTTGAAGTTATGACTCACTCTATTAGGGAAGCTGACTGGAGTAAGATATTAGGGGAAAAGGTTGATGTAAACAGAGCTTTAGGTGAATTCTATAACGTATGGAATGAAATAGTTGAGATTTGTGTTCCTAAGTACAAAGTATATGAGGGTAAACAACGTTTTCCAATATGGTTTACAAAAGAGATCAAAGAGCACTTGAAAGAAAAGGAAAGATTTAGAAGATTACGATTCACTTCTGATTTCTATAATGACAGATATAAAAATTTGAGAAAAACAGTTCGGAATTTGATAAGATATGAAGAACAAAAATATCTCAAAAACCTTGAACAAAACATAACAGAAAATATAACATATTTTTGGAATCACGTGAATAGTAAAAGGAATACCTCTTCAAGTAACGGTGAATTTTCATATAAAGGAATTAAAGTGAAAGAGGTAGAAACAGTAGAATGTTTTGCGAGTTTTTTCTCTTCAGTATTTTCCATTACCAAACCTAAATATAATTTGAATTTCGAATCAACTAACAATAAAAGTAACGAAAGTTTTTCATTGCATGCAATTACCGATTCAGACTTTGACGACGCCGTGAAAAAACTGAAACCTAAAAAATCAGCGGGAGTGGATGGCATACCACAATACATCATCAAAGCTTGTAGTGACTGGTTGAAACAACCTCTGATGCATATTTTCAATTTGATTTTATCTACTAATGTGTTTCCTTCTGCATGGAAAACATCGATAGTATCTCCGATTTTCAAATCTGGCAATAAAACGTATATTGAGAATTATAGGCCAATATCTATTATGTGTGCCCCAGCTAAATTATTTGAGCATATTGTATACAACAGACTATATCAGTTTGTCGAAAAGTATATCAGGGCAGAGCAAAACGGTTTTGTAAGAAATGAATCTATTGAGTCAAACTTGTTAACTTTCACTCACAAAGCATACGAGATACTTGAAAACAAATCTCAACTGGATACTATCTATATAGATTTCCAAAAAGCATTTGATAAAGTAGACCATGATATCTTATTGTTGAAGATGAGTCATTATGGATTAACTGAAAATACTCTCAAATTGTTCAAAAGTTATCTGGAAAACAGGGATTCATATGTTAAATATCATGGTTCATATTCAAGAAAGTTTGAAATTACTTCTGGAGTCCCACAAGGATCAAATTTGGGTCCCTTGTTTTTTGTTCTTTTTATAAATGATTTGCCAGCAGTACTGAAATTCTCAGAATGTCTAATGTTTGCCGATGACCTGAAAATTTATAAACAAGTGCAAACAGTGAGGGATAGTGTGATGCTACAAAAAGATCTGGACAGGGTTTATGAATGGAGTTGTGAGAATAAATTATTTTTTAATATTGATAAATGTTCAGTAATGTCGATTACGCGCAAAAGGGGCCCTATTCTCTTCAATTATGAACTGAATAGGATACCTCTTGAAAGAAATATAGAAATAAAAGACCTAGGAATTACATATAATAATACATTATCATTCAAGACTCATATAAGGAATATAACAAGAAATGCAAATAAAATGTTAGGATTTATTATCAGACAAACTAGAAATTTCAAGAATAACCATTCGATCAAGCTATTGTACTATACATTGGTTAGAAGTAAATTGGAATTCGGATCAAATATATGGTTCGGCGAGTATCACTCCACATTACATGAATTGGAAAAAAATCAGAATAAATTTTTAAGATATCTTTACTTCAAAAAATATCACGTATGGCCAGACTACCGTTTAGTGAGAACATCTCATTTGAGGAATGAATTCAAGATACTATCTCTACAAAATAGGCGCAAAATATGTGTAATATAATTTCTCTACCGGCTCATTAATAATAGAATAAGCTCACCTCATTTATTATCGTTGGTTAATTTTCACATTCCAGCTAGAAGGACGAGACTAAATACAATGTTTTATATACAAAATTTCTGTTCCCTAGGTGCCCCGCTTGCAGGTATGTTACGTCTCGCAAATGAATTGAATGTAATAATTGAGATTGGACTGATACTCTAACAAATTTAAGGAAAAAAGTTATAACACAGTTAGTGGCAATGTCTTTGTAGGATCACAGCACTTGGGTCGACCCCGGCAATATCTGACATATATTTTTTTTTATATATGTATATTTTTTTCTGTTTGAAAATACTAAATTGTAATTAATAAGGTCATCCTTGTAATTAGACCTATGGTCTGTTAGGGTGAATAAATAAATAAATAAATAAGAAATTACCGACGTTACATTTTCTTGAGGTATAATCTCCATGAGTTTCCTTACCAGCTCTTGATAGGCTTCTCTGCTCTTTCTCTCCATCATGGTGTACGCCAATGGAAAAACCTATTTTGAAAAATTTGTGCTGATTATGTTGAGAAGGTCATAGTGGTGAATATTCATGAAAATTCTTACCGTTCCCCCAAAAAAAACATGTATCATGTACAGCTGGATGAGCCTACCAGCTCTTGGTACTACTTTGAATGTACCGTCCATATGCAAATTGATCGTACGGCTTCTACAGAATTCAACAACGGTGGGCGAAAGGAATAATATAAATTTCGACCCATCTGTGGCCTCAAAAATTCCTTTATAAAAGGGTCTGCTTTCCGGACCCATTTCGCAAGCATATCTTGCGAAATACCTAGTGAATAAGTAATAAATATAGTTCGTATACCCTTTTCTGTGATACTTTTCAGGATTACAAAACCGCAACACGTGTTTCTTTATGCAGCTGCTCCATCGAACATTTTCTGCTTGAAAAACCTACTGTAACCCTCGTTTTGCTCTGAAATACCTTCTTCCTACTCATTTCATTTCAAAAAGTTACAGTATAGTGAAACAAGTTGTTTCAAAGCTTACTATAGTGAAAATCTCAAAGGAAGGTATAAGCATTTTTCAAGCTATGGAGATTTCAACAGCATAAGGAAGATTGACGTATCGAAGCATTGGTTTTTGGAATTTCTTAATAGAAAGAATATGGTTCAGTATTGAGAAGCGGATTGAATTTTTCTTAGTTATCACGGGTTCATAAATTCGAATAGCGGTGGTCAAGCTATACAGCTGCGAGTTCAGTGTGCTCTTACAAATTTGGGAGTTCCACCCCGATCTACTTTACCGAATTATGTGAAACTTTTACAGTGTGTAGCTGACAATCAAGTGTTAAATAATAATTATAATAATACTGCCATTTGACTGAGACGAAATTACATTCTATCATCATGGTATAATTATTCCAATTTTTATGTTGTTTCTTTGCTTCGGTTTCGGAGGTATGGAGTGCATATTGGATTTCATAGTATAGTACCCAAAAACGAACACTATTCTCACAATGCCAAATAATGCCAATAATTGTTATTTGAATATTATACAAATGAACTTAAGATCCCTCTTTCCCAAAATGGCTGCAGTGAGAGTAAAATTTAACAGTATGATCCTGATATATGTTTGATAACTGAATCATGGTTGAATTCAAATATCGATAATAGTGTCATAAATTTTAAAAATTACAATATTCTGAGGTTAGACAGGAAAACAGGAAGGGGATGGTATTATGATATATATACGGAGCTGTCTTAAAATTCAACACATAAACTTTCTTCCGATTGGTGACTACGAACAACTATGGATGTCGACAAGCTTTGGTCAAAACATAAACTTTTGCATTGGTGTAGCCTATAGGTCACCCAATACGCCTGTTGTTGATTTTTTCGAATCATTTGAGGATTGTCTGGGAGTTCTTACACCAAAATATGGAAATATTGTTCGTAGGGGTGACTTCAACATCGACTTACTCAATAACTATAGCAGTAGCAATAAACTAACCTAAATTTTGGATAGTTTCTGTCTCTCTCAAATTGTTAAGGAGCCTACTAGAATAGGAGCTACAAATATGACTCTTTTGGATATTTTTTGCTGTTCCGAAAATGTACTGGTTTATGAATACCTTGTTGATGGTCTGAATAATATATCAGATCATAATATTGTCACCTGTAGACTTGTATCCTCTCGTATGGAAAATGAACCGTTCAATTACGTTTTTAGGGTCTTTAGAAAATGTTATTTCCTCAATTTTTCACGAGATTTACAGACAATGAATTTCGATCATATTTTTTTCTATACCGAAGATATAAATGAAAATTAGACATTATGAACAGGAATATTACTGAATTGTTTAAAAGGCATGCTCCAGTTGAAGAGGCTCGAATTACCAGGCCAAAGGCACCTTGGATCACAGATAATCTGAAATATATTATGAGGTTGAGGGGAAAAGCTCTGCTCATATATAAAAATATCCAAAAAACCTGATGACGGGACTCCTTATAAAAATTAGCGAAACTATTGCAACATAGCTGTGAAGAATGAAAAAAAGGCATATCTTCAACAAAAAATACATGAAAATAATTTCAGAACTCTTTGGAAGGACCTTAAAGATACTAATATACTCACAAAAAAAGAAATTTATATGATTTCAGAAACATCAGGAACTGCCAACGAAATAAACCAAAATCTTGTAGAAAGTGCTCAAAATAATACCAAACCAGAAGACAGTACATTTCAATTTTATAAAAATAATAAAAGAACTCGAATTGATGAATTTCAGTTCAGAATGGCAACCTCTGACGAGATTTCAGTTTTTTTTTGTTCAATTAAAACTAAAGCAGTCGGCGCTGACGGCATATCAATGAATATGTTGCATTATTGTTATCCTGTCATATTACCTCATTTGAATAACATCATTAATTCATGCATCGAACAGAATTATTATATTCCAGATGCCTGGAAAATAGCACATATTTTACCTCTTCCCAAAATAAAGAATCCAACAGAGTTGAAAGATCTACGACCAATCAGCATTTTACCAGTGTTGTTTAAACTTTTAGAAAAAGTATTGAATAATCAAATTAAAACACACTTGAGTCTTTTTAATATTCTCCCCTCTACACAGGCTGATTTTCGTCCAGGTCACAGTTGTGCAACAAGTTTGCTGAAGGTCACCGATGATATACTTTGCGAAGCAGACAAAAATAGATCAACTATACTAGTTTTATCAGATTATACTAAGGAATTCGATAGAATTGCCCTTGGGTTACTTGCAGCAATCATGCACTAATACGGCTTTGGAGATGATGCTATCACTCTAATAGATCATTATATGAAAAATCGCCAGCAAAGAGTGAAATTGAGAAATAACCTGTCAGATATACTAACACCTAGCAGTGCGGGAAAGACAAGTGGTACATAGCTGTAGTTTATATTAACAAATTATCGATACAAAAACACCAAGCTATTTATACGACAAAATTCGGTTTCATCACGATGTAAATAATATCCCCACCAGGAATACAATTGCAATCCACCCTCCTAAACACAATAAAAAACAATTCGAAAAATCTTTTTCTTTCAATATTTATGAATATTTCAATAGGTTGCCCGCGGACATGAAAAAAAATATGAACCGAGTTATATTCAAGAGAAGCTTGAGAAATGCAATTTTCAACCATGATTTCAACGTGGACTAATCTGGATCTATATACAATATGCTTTTTTTTTATGCACCCATCTCTCCCAAGCCGAAGCTGACAACGAAATATCAATAGAAAGAAAAAAAAATCATTTCCCGTATGTTTTATTGGCCTTCATTTATCATTCATCTAGAGTACAAATTGTACGTAAGAATATTCAGTTTTCTTTATTACATATATATAAAAAAAATTATCCTCAGGATGTAATTTCGTTATTAGGGTTGAGTGGAAGAGCGCCTTTTTGTCACATTCATCACTTAGTAATAGATTGATATGAACAATGATATTATTATTATTATTATATATAACTTGAATAGAAAGTTCATTCATAAAAGTAGTTTTTTGACAGAGTTTCACTCCAGAAAATTTACATAAAGTGAAATTGTAGAATTTATGGTTTTTTGAAAATTTCTTATATTGAAATGAAAATTTAGTGACATGTATATTTTTGCGGAGAGAATGAAGTTGTGAAGAAGTATTTTCTGTTTTTTTAATCTAGTGAAAATGTTTCATAATTCATATACCCTCTGGGAAGCTCAACATAGAGTTTACTCCGACTGGAAAAAAATCTTGATTGGGCTTGATTAGAATTTTGTCTAGGTGGGTGAGATTGTTTTGAAAAATGTTTTATATTTGCATCATTATGTGAAAGTTTTTCGATTTGAGATTCGTGTGCTTGATATGCAAACTGGAGGAGAAAAAGTGACTTCTTTGTAATTCAGCGATTTTTGAGTCATTTAGGCAGGGTATCAGATGTTTCAATACTCTTTCTTCCTTTCTGTGAATGAATCAAACTCCCATGAATGCTATACACATACCTATCAACAGAGATTGTTTGTTGATTTTATGCTACTTCTTCCATAGGAGTGTCGTATTTTTTTTATTCGGAGAAGAAAAATACTTACATAAATACTGCTTGAAAAATTCGTTCTCTCCACAAAAATGATTATATTTCTCAATTTCAATATATTATTTCTTACCACTTGCACGGAAATTTGGTATTGAGGAGAGAAAACTGAAATTAATTCAGGGAAGACTAGTTTGATTCCCGAAAGTAAACGAGCGTCCAATTGTATTTGGACATGAGTAAGATAGTATGAGAATATAATTTTTTTCCGCCTCCCTCAAAGTATACATTTATTTGCCTCATTGTTGTGAGCAAAGTCGTACTTTTTCTTGCTAGGGAGGAAAAGTGATGTTTGGCACGTCATCAATGAAATAACAGCATTGACGACCAATATGAGTACAAACAGTTTTACCGTTCATTTATAGAACACCTTGTATTTTGCAAAATGGTTCAATTCAGTGAAAGAAGTAAGAAAGCAAGAAGTGAATATTTTGAAAAAATAAAAGTTAAACGTCAAATATAATAATAGAGTTACAGCATTACGCTATATTCCTGATTCAGCAAAAACTGTCTGTACGCCTTCGTAGCGCCAAGTGTTGAAGGAACAGGCATTGTTTATGTACGATGGGAGACATTGATGTCTTTTGTGTTTTAAAATGTCTTTCAACGAATATCCCAGGTTTCTAGGAAACCCCTCAGAAGCTCAATCAAGAGCTTGTGCGAGCAAGGGACACCCGGGACCTACAGTTTATGAAGTGGAATCCGAACCACTTTGGCTCCGTGGCTGGACGTCAAGTACAGAATTTGAAAAATTCACGCACTCCCCAGGAATCGAACCTGGGTCGTCTGGGTGAGAGACAGTGCTTTTTAGACCATGACCACGGGACCAGATGTGATCCGGAGTCAAGACTTTTTTTCCATTCTCTGTTTCGCAGGTTCTCCTAGCTTCGGGTATTTCAGGAGCATGCTAAGCTGTACCTGCTTCTTAGTTTCAGTTCTTTATTAAATTTTATTTATTAGTTTCATGATTTTTTTTGACTTGTTATTCGAAGGGGGCGGAAAAATCATAGGTATAACATGGGAGTGAAGTACCTTTTCTTCCCTTGAATGATTAAACTTCATCCTCGGGAGAAAAAGAAGCACTTGCTCTCTTGTTATACAAGATTCGATTGTTAGTTTGCTGAAAATTCGATCGAAATGTTGAAGATAACTAATTGCTGAATTTTCGATGTTTAGAAACTTCATTGTTTTATCTTCAGGACTTTGAAGTATAAAAACAAGAGTATGTATGTTAAAATGGGAGAGTACAATGTAGTTTATTTGATAAAAACAAAATGATTGATGTTGAATAACATTCTTTAAAAATAAAACGCTTCAAATACTTTACAGAAAACAAAGTTGATGAGTACCTACATTTGAGGTGGCTTCCCATGTTTAAAAAATGCAAGTACTCGTTAACGTTGTTTTCTGTGAAGTATTTGGAGCATTTTATTTTTAACGAATATTATTTAACACTAATCATTTTGTTTTCATCAAATAAGCTACATTTTACTCTTCCATTTTAACATACATACTCTTGTTTTTATACTTCAATTTTATACAGCAATTGGTTATCTTCATCATTTCGCATCAATATTTAACGGTCGTCATCCTAACAATAATATTTTATATAATGTGAAAGAACTGCTTTTTATCAAAGAATTTTTTTTTCTCTCAGAAATACAGGGTGTAACTGAATAAGTGTAAAATATCTAAGGAGGTGATTCCTCATCGAAAAAAAGATAGGATCTTTCATATAAAGAAACTTCATTGGAGCATCCCTTGTTGAGATACAGCCCCTTAAAGGATGTATATAAAATTTGGATAACAATTTTTTTCACAAGTACTGAAAAAGTTACAATATTGAAATTAACCTGACGTTTTGTACTACCAAAAAGACACTTAGCCAGTAATTTATTTGGTTTACCCCATGGTTGTAAGGGGTGGAAAACGCAACCCCTAAAATTTATTTCCAATGTAACTTTTTGTCTTATTATTTGTTTACCATTTTGAAATTTATTTCCGATAGCCTGTTTTATTCTAAACAAAAATTGTCTCTTGGGTTTTTGCCCAAAGTAAACCAGTTCGCAGCAGAAAAATTATTTTATGAACAACTACAGAGATACATCGTCATAAATGCGAAAATACGAAACTAATCTATCTAGTAGGTCGCTATTAGCGATAGTGACAATTAAATTGGTATGACGCTGTCAGTTTGTGAAGTATATTGTAACTTTTTCAGTGCCTGTGAAAAAAATTGTTATACAAATTTCACGTACCCCCTTTAAGGGGCTGTATCTGAACAAGGGATGCTCCAATGAAGTTTTTTTATATGAAAGATCCTATCTTTTTTTCGATGAGGAATCACCTCCTTGAATGTTTTACACTCATTCAGTCACACCCTGTATAATGAGTTGGTACAATAATTTCTTTCAGTTAGAAGAACTTGAAAAAAAACCTGGTAAAGCGGAAGAATTGTTTCACGCGAAAATCGATTTCAATTTCCCTTTATCAATAAAATGTTTTGCCCTACAAACATTCGATTTACGCTGTGTATCAAATTCATTGTCACCTAGGTCATAGCCATGTAGGTACAATCCTCTTCGCAATTTTGACCACTATGCATAATTGTTGAGATTAGTACCTTAGGTGTAGAGGTGAAAACTTTCAAAAGAGATCACTTTCCCTAACATCGAACTGAAATCGCTTGCAATTGATACCATCATCTTCTTCTGAACATACTAATTCGGTTTGCAACTTGGAGTTGGGTGTTTGAATGTGATCTCTGTTTAGAGTTTCCTTGAATGAATGTAGTTATAATGAAATTATATATGCACATACCTTTCTTCCATTATTGAGGAATTATACTCATTCATATTTCTGGGAACGGGTGGTGTACCTATCTTCCTACTGCGGTACATAAAACTTTTCACAGTTTCGAAACCCCCAACAGCGATGGCCGCCCTAGGGTAGAGTTCTTGACCTTCGAGAAAAATTTTGTACTCACTATCATTATTTTCCCGAGCCTTTTGTCTCAGAAACGTTTCATATCTGGCAATCTCCACCTCTTCTGGATTTGATGGATGGCTGTGCTCGGTAGTTAATTTTAGAGAGCCGTCCACTTGCCATATCATGCGACTCGGGCAAGTTTGCCGCATTCGACACCTTAAGTATTTTGTATCATTTTTACCTTCGTCAAAACAATATAGGTAACCACCACTATCAACGAAAAGTTTAAAATGAGCCCTTTCGCCGTCTAATTGTTCCATTTTCACAAATTTGCTCACACTAACCAATTTCTCACTTCGCATGCATCTAAACTGCAGACAAGACTGGTTGGAGTTTTGGCGCGAAGTGAACGACCAATGAGTACTGCAGTAGCATTGAGGGGATTTCGCAGCAACAGCTCTGCAGACATCAATTTTTCTGAGAACACCCGTACTACCATGGGCGGAGAACTGATACATTTGTGGTATAAGCACTGATAATAGATATGAGAAATTTTCATTAGTATGATTTATACTTGGAGATTTCAATCCAAGAATGGACTTCATATGATGGAATCAAAAACTGGTCACCTTCTATCTTAGAAAGGATTTGATTCTGATGGTTAGGTACTACGAAAAAAATTAACAAACGCTATCAAAGAAAATCTCCTCGGCGAACCCCAAAGGGTAGAATCTCCGAGGTCCTGCTGGGCCCATTACCAATGAAGACGGCAACGACATACGAGACTATGAATGAAACTCATTATTCGTAGTGTTTATTTGATTCATTTGTTGATAACAAATGAACGACTATTTGCATAATGAATGTTCGTCACCATCAATGAGAGGAATTGACTCCGAAAGTTTCAGAGCAGTGCTTATTTCTGGCCGGTTGAGTTGTATCTTCTAGCACATTATCAGGAATGGACCGCTTACTTATTGATTCTACTCCTTTATTCGGATATATCATTCGATTTTCCTTTAAAAATTCATATAAAAGTGGACTTTGAAATATACTTCAATTGTCCCTATTTTCTTACTCATTATTATTCTCGATCAAAAAGGAAAAAATGGTGATTAGAAAAATAACTCAGGTAGTACCTGAGTCGTTGTGAGACAAGTAATTTTAATGGAAATATTCGATGAGAAAAAAAAATTTCATGAAATATTTTTGGCATTAATATTGCTGTCTATAAACAGCGACGGCTGCTGAAGCACATAAACAACATTCATAGAATATTTTACACAATAGAACTAGCTGAGGATAATTTACTTTCAATGAATCATTTCGATAGCCTTCATGTTCATGACTACTAGTCTAGGAGGTATAGGCGCATGAGTTCCGAAAACTATTCCACCTCAATTTTTTTATGCGATCCTCTTCAAATTGTCCTACTGATGATATAAATGCATGTTGCCATGGGGCAACCCCGTACCATATTGTTTATAGCGAAATTGTTTAAACAATTGCAAGCAATTGTTATTTTTCAACCAAACAACTTTTTTGCTAATTCTCCATCGAAATACAAATAAAAAAGGTCCTATGACTTTTCACGATAAAGTTAATATTTTTAGAGATGTGAACTTTCAAAAGTTCGAAAAATTTCAAATTTGGGTACTTTTGACCCATAAAAAATATATTAAAAAAAAGATAAAGTATGAATTATATATTTTTTTTAATTCTTTCAACAATAATAATTTATGATAGTCCTACTAGAGATTTGAAAAAACGTCAGTGTTTATACCGGTTTTTTAATTGTTGATTTCGCGCGCTTACAAGTATGCCCCGTTTACTTTTGAGTATCGCCGTATCTCTCTGACTAATGCGGTGCATGCATCGGCCTCTGTGTGTTCTGAATCATTATTTGTGATTGATCTTAAAAACTTTATCAAGATTGTTCTTCTTCTTCTTCTCATTGATTGGCTCTGCTCCCTGTTGATCAAGATTGTTGAAGAGAACAATGTTATCAATAATTGAATTCTCTACCATTTGTTTTTAACAAATGTTTTTCGACAGAAAAAGTTTCAAGAGGGTATTGATAAATGACTCTTTATGTCGGTGGGCACTCGCACTATATGTACGTATCGTCTCTTCCTTTCGTGCAAAGTCTCCTCTCTCTTCCACCTTGGTGCCCAGCTGCACTTCGAACCGACAGCTTGATGCAACTTTCTGCCTCTTGATTCGTTACATTTCTAGTTGATGGATTTTTTCTTACTGCTTCTGTTACAAAAAATATTTGAATAATAATTATGTTAGAGATTGGTTCGAATGAATGAGATAACTATGTAACAGCCTTGGTGCTGCTGATATCTCGTTTATAGATGTTTAACTCATACACTGAAGGAAATATTACAAGACAAGGGTACTTTTGTTTTTTTTCAGTTCCAGCTCATGAAGAAAAAAATTCCGAGTTGACCTGCGAATGATCTTGCTTACCCTGATCTGAAAAACATTAATCATATTTTTTTCTTCTACTCTTGTTATTTTTCACGCCTTCAATTTTCTCTTCTCGAAATTCAGAGCTCTAAAAATATTGAAAAAATCAAAGTATTCAGAAGACAGTATGGTCTTTGGATAACAACTTATGAGCCACCAGGCCCCCAAGAAAAAATTTAAATTATGAATTCGAAAAAAATGGCAGAAAACCCAGGTGTCCCGGGTGATATATCACTTCATTCATTCATTTTAACAAGGCTGATATACACTATAACGATCAGTAACGTTCATTTCATTATCAGTTGACCAATTGCATATAACTTTTTTGCCTATAATTTTAACGACAATTTAAGTCATGTATAAAATATCCCATAAGCCGCCGTGATTTTTCACCACTAACATTGATATATTAACAATTTTAATTTTGGCATTAGTAATTTTCTTCTAGTTGATAATTAGGTTTACAAAAGTTTCTATGAATATCTTTAAAATTATAGAATTGGTCTCATTATTTACCAAGGGCGAGAAATATTAATTCTCGTTAGGAAAATGGAGTAAATAATGGCAATTTCTCAGGTTAGTAGTGAAAAAAAAAGTATTTATTATGCGGATATTATCGTTTTTGGTGTTTTATATGAGTGAATGTTAGTTATGAATGAAGAATGTTCACTTATTTCGATATTTACGTATTCTCTATAGCCAATAAAAAAAACTCGCACATAAATTATTTCGATAAGTCAATTACTTACCTTAGTATGGAATTATTAACATAGGGAGTAGGAGATTTGAGCCGGTTCTAAGCCTCCCCCCACCACTATGACGTCATTAATGACTAATTAATGACATCATAGTGGTGGGGGTTGACCTTGAACGGCTCAACTGGTGCATAGGACCTTGAATTTTTTTTTGAAAATGTAATTATGGGATTCTTTGTGTGTGACGTCATTCGACCTTGAGATAGGCGCATGGTAATGCATCTTCATGTGTACTCTAGTCAGTGGGGGGGGGGGTAATTAGAATTTGCATACACGGTAAAGATATCCTTCATGTATGAAGAATAGATTGCATACACACGGATAAAGCATGTGTTCTCTGTACTACATTGCATAGAAGTACACATGTCTACACATACGCGCACAAACACCACACACCCAAAGTTCACCAACACGAGCCCTCACTACACCTCACGTCTGCACTCCACGAAGTCACAGTCACGAATGAATACCCGAACTGACAAACACCACCCACCCAAAGTTCACCAACACGAGCCCCCACTACACCTCACGTCTGCACTCCACGAAGTCACAGCCACGAATGAATACCCGAACTGACAAACACCACCCACCCAAAGTTCACCAACACGAGCCCTCACTACACCTCACGTCTGCACTCCACGAAGTCCCAGCCACGAATGAATGCCCGCACTGCTCTCTGTAAGCTCAGCGGAGAGTGGAGGGGTTGTACGCCAGACAGTCGCGAGTGGCCCCGTGTGCGCAACTGCTGCACAGATTGTAGTGGGAGGTGGTTCGCTATCCATTATATAAGAAACGAGGATTTACATGTGGAATCATTATATCTGCAGCAGTTTGTGAGTTAGTTATTCAGTGCCATATCTGCAGCAATTGTGTGAGTGTGTTTTTCTGTTGAAAACTGTTTATATTTTTCCATTCATCATGTCCGTTTCCAAAGTAGACTTGCAAAAAATCAATAATGTGATTATACAGGAGGTAGAAGTGTTAGAGCAAAGGGTCTTATCGTCATTACCAATAAATGAAACATATGTAATAAGGAATATGACTCCTTTTTCCACCCGGTTTGGTAAATCAATTTTATTAACTATGGAAGATGTTAGGAATAATAATAAATTATTTAAAACATGGCTTCCCAAACGAATCTCAATGCAATTTAGTGATGATGATATAACTTGCATCAATTCATCGAATGGTAAATATACACTAGTATACTTAGGTCAAAGTCCACAAAGTTTTGCTGGCATGAAAACAAGATCTCTTGTCGAATTCAGTTGCATTGAATAGCATTAGTAATAATCATTGGTATTAGGTTAATAGTGTTTTATTTGTATATAAGATTATTTGCATGTAAGTTTTGAGGAAACATATAAACATTTTCATACATTGTTGAACACACTCACTTTATAAATCGAAAGACGATACAATTTTCTGTGAGTATTATTAATGATGACGATGAGTTTATGTTCTAATGTTTTCTTTTCATTTGTTTTCAGTTCAATCATTCAGAGATGTGGATGCAGTATGCTAGTGAACACTGGGTCAAGGCTGAGGATCTCGCTTCATCCATCCAAAGACTGTCTTCCGAACTGAAGGCGTTGAGTGAGAATGCTGAGCATGCAACCGTTTATGACCTGAGTGTGTGCTATGATGAAGAAAGGATCGAATTGTGCCTTCGTGATGCTGAGAACTACAACAGTGGTGCGGAAGTTTGCGACAAATTTCTGGCTGGGACATTGGATCTGAATCATCTTTGTGCTGCAATGATCGAATTGAACCTGAAGAGATTCCTGTACCGTCTTCAACTGCACCTACCAGAATGGATCATTCAAAAGTTCCAATTGATTGACGAATATCGTGAAGAAATTGAAGACGGTCGAGAGAATGACGAATATGAGGAAGAAATAATTTTAGATTGTTTATATGTACCAAAAAGTTAAATAAAACACATAAGTATCATTTTCATGTTTATTTATTCAATTCCCTTTAATACAATATTGAGAAAATTATTACAAATTAAAATATAAATGAAGAGAAAAGAAAACGAGTACAAAGATATAATGAAAAAAATATATAATCAATTAAAAGTATCAATAAGTGTCAATATCTGCTGTGAACTGAACCATCCAATGCATTGTACGTTAGAAATGTATCATGCAAAATGAGTGCATATACTTTGGTGTTGTCTGGAAATTTGGCCTTCCTGGTTTCAAATTCAACCTTTATGTCGATAGTTGAGGATTTTGTGGCATTCGGTTGATGTGAACAATCGATTATGAAGAGTGGATTGCTTCGAAACTGTCCAATATCCATTAGAGGTTCACTCATATCTTTATCATAATAACTACGTTGAAAGTTCTCATAAGCATAGTATGCAGACGAATCTAGTTTTTTGTCAAAATCCAAATTCCAACGCTCATATGGATATACTTCAGAATTCAAGTATACCCGAATATTATTGATGTCAGCTGTTATGAATTTCGTGATGTCTTCTGCTCGGTTTTCAGATATTGCGGTATTTTGAAATCCGATTATAATGAAACGAGGTGTTTCCAAAGCATTGGTTGTTTTTATGGCCCATATGTCTGAAGATGTAGCTCGTAATGAAGGGAGTTCATACAAGTCCCACATACGATAGGCCAACTTAATTTTCGCATTCAGACCACTTTTGTTGATTCTATGCAAAAGTTTGAGTTTGTGCTTATCCTCTGGTACTATGTGTCGTATTCTCCATTCGATTTTATTTATTTCCAAATTAGCATCAACTTCACCTATATATGAGTTGTTGAAGGTACGAGCGATTATCAAAATTAGTTCTTGTTTGGCATTCAAGATACTTTTATTGTAATCTTCGGCAAAGCCCATCAGATATTTCAGCGGTAATTTGCCACTGAATACATGACTGGTTGTATCCAATATGTCCTGTTTGAATCTTGAAAGACCCCAGCCTGTAGTCAGTAAGGTGTTAGCGTGCGATTGTCCAAATGAAATCATGGTTTTCATTGTAGAGGTTATTCCGGGTTTTCTGATGACAGCCACTTGTTCTCCACCCATTTCATAACGAATTTCATCAAACAGAAAAGCCATTGCATTATTCGATAAATAGCATGGTTTTGTTGCATCTTCCGGTGTGAATTTCCCCTCTATGTAAATGAAACTTTCTGCAATATCAAGAATGACATCTTGATTATTGATTGCAATTCGAATTTCATCTGAATTCCTGAATAGGGGCGAGCCATATGGTTTATATGTGTGCTCATGTAAACTTATGAGGGAATGATCGAGCACCGGTTCATCGAATATATTCAACTTTTCACTATTTGTTTCATGCAC
This sequence comes from Zygogramma bicolorata, assembly GCA_032362365.1. NCBI lineage: Eukaryota > Metazoa > Arthropoda > Insecta > Coleoptera > Chrysomelidae > Zygogramma > Zygogramma bicolorata. The sequence goes on from JAVJAQ010000323.1 coordinate 227,268, forward strand.
CATTGTTACTTCCTTACTTTCAATCCTATCGATTTCAAGAATTTGAGGTCTCTTACAGATAGGTGGTGACGTGTTGACTGTTTAGCGAACACTTTTGGAATGACCTTTTTTGCGGTTGAGCATTCCTTTTTGGTTTCGATTTGCTCGAATCGTTGATGATTTCTTCTATTGAAACAAAAACCCATAATAGAATTCAATCGATTTTTTTCAATTCCAAAACGATAAAGATCTCTTCTTCACTTCCGAAATCCACGAGCTTATTTTTCTGATCCAAAATACGCACTGTTATATTGTGAATCAATTGACGTCCTTCTGGGCTGACAGGCATATATATAATATTGTGCGGTTCTTTCGTGAGATTGTATCCAGCTTCGACGTCAACATCGAATGAGAAAAGAATGTGGGACTCTTCATTATTTATATATGAACCAGAAATTATATTGCAATCCAAACGGATGAGTCTCACAATCGTTATATTAATCGGTAGTGAGGATTCATGTATTTGATTCTGTGGAAATATTTTATGGTCAAATCCCATCATGCTCGCAATAGAGTTTGGATGTGTCAGATCAATTTCATATTTTGATCGCATTTCACATTTCATCGTATTATTATTGGCATGTAGGTAGAAAATATCATCTGCAGTAATATCGATTGGTTTTTTGTCATGAAACAATCTGAACATTATATTTTTCTGTATAACTGCATTGATCTCTTCTATTTCATAAGCACCACATGGAATTTCAATGGTGTGTAATTGTAGCATGGGTGAGTCGTCACCACTAAGTCTGAATCTGATTAAATTGTTTTCTTCAGTTATATTATTGATTGTGTTGCATCCATAGAATCCCAATAGTCCTAGTCCATAACGGCTGTTTCTATCCAATTCGATAGGTGGAAAAAAGTCAGCGCGTTCAAATGAATATTGTTTTTATTGACACCAATACTCATATCCTCTACATTGCAATAGCAGCAGAAAATTTTTCGAGGCATGGGACCATCATTCACATCAGAATTTGAATTAGATTCTTCGTCAGAGTGGTGTTCATAGCAGTATTGATACTTCATTATGTCGATATCATCTTGTAGATGTTTTGGTAATTTTTCCCAAACATTTGCAATCTCATGTGCAGCACAGGCAATTATAACTTCCTTGGGCATATTGGCAAGCATCATGCTATCCATTTTTGTTAGGGTGCGATATTTTGAATACATCTTCAATGAATATCCCATTCTCTTGATAGCCTCACGATCCATTGTTGGAGTTGTATCCATTTTTTATTTGCGAATTGATTCAGAGAGGAACTTTAGGCACAAATGACCACAGAAGACTGTATTGAATTTTTGTTGGCGATCATAGTTATATTTGATTTTCACTCCCGAAAATTTTCGAAAGTATCGAATCAATTCCATTGGTGGGGGCAAATCTCCAAAACTATCGAAATATGTGACTTCTTTGCCACATTTCTTGTATGCCACCCAATGTGTTCCAGGACCACTTATTTTATCCAAATTGACAATAGCTGTCTCATACAGTTTTGGCCTTGAAGAAGGTAATCTGTCACGCATAAAAACACCACGAAAGTGTGGAATTTTCATTTTCTGTGCATAATAATTGAGATCGAAATCGGTGAGAGGCCTCAGAGGTAGGGAATCTACTAGTTTTTTGACTTGTATGATTGCGATGGTTTGTATGGTTTCAAATATAATCCCAATCCTTTACGATAAGGTTTAAGATCCCCCCCCCCCCCCGGCGCCGCCCCCCCCCCCCCCCCCCCCGGGCCGCGCGCGCCCCGGCCCTCCCCCCTTTTCTTTCTCTCCCTTCCCCAACAAAATCGACTAAAACTAACTTAACCTACTTTATCTCATCGAAGAGGTCACCCAAGGGAAGGAGCAATTTGGAGATCTTCCCCTTGGTCCGTTTGAATCGGGCATATCTCTCCTTGTGTTGCTGGATTTCCACCCGATCACTCTCAGCAAGACGTTCCGATTCCCGGGCAAGTTCTGACCTCTGTTCGGCAAGTTCAGCTATTTGCCGATCGATGTCAGCTTGTTGCCTGGCAATCTCATCCTGACGATGCCTTATGCCTGCCCTCGTAGTCTCACTTTGTTGGCAGGCACGTTTGGTATCGTCGAACTTCTTCCTGAGAGCCAAGAAGAAGGTATGCCCAACTCGAACGTCCTCCTCGTCTGAAGAGTCAACCCCTTCGGTGAGCGCGGCGGTAGCTGGAACATTGTTCGTGGTGGCTGGGGCAGGAACAATCTCCATGGTAGCGGCTGCTGCTGGAGGTGCAGGAGGTGGTGGTGGTGCAGCCGCTTCGACAACGGAGGCTGGAGCCGCTTCGACAACGGGGGCTGCAGCAGGTGGAGTCGGTATGATGGATACCGGTGGTCTTCTACTGACGGGCCATTTCCCAGCTCTAGGGTTGGTTTCATTGCAAACTTTGCGATACTTCGCAATTACACCAACCTTAGCTTTGGGCGCCCGTTTCACCGGTGGCCGCTTGCTCGACGAGGGTATTGGCTGATCGAACTCGTCCTCGCTGTCGATGTCTTCCATCATACTCAAGAACTTCGACATCTTCTTCTTCGGCTCAGAAACAGCTCCACCTGCCCGTTTTCGTGGTTGCGCCTTCGTCTTCACCACCACCTCCTGGGATGGTGTACCAGACGTAGATGGGATCGCCAACGATGGGGTTGTCGTCGATGCCTCTACCTCCTGGGGCGCTACCATCTCCGGCTCCGCGGCTGGATTTTCCTCCACACTCATCTGGGAGAGCACGCCCGGGATGATATTCTCATCCAGCATGTCGAGAATATCGTCGTGACTAAATTCAGGGAGATCACTCACGGGCTCGGTCGTAACACCCTCCGCAACCTCCGCACGCTCCGGGATGATGCTCTCGACGGCAGCGTTAACTTCGCTCTCGTTGAAGGAATTCATGACTGAAACACAGAAAACAAACGATTAGACAAATTCATACATTCGATGTTGTTAACTTACTTATTGATAGTTGTTGGTCGTTCGGTGCTGGTACAGGCAGAAACAGGAAATGTTACTAATCGGCTAGCTGCTGAAAGTCACACTGAAGATACTCTGAACGGAGCTCTGCATTTATACCCTCCAGCCAGCCCCCACCCTCCCACTCTCCACTCTCGTCATTCTTTCTTTGTAGCTAAGCCCCACCCTCTTCAACTAGTCCAAGCCAATATCGCTCTCTAAGCCCCGCCCTCCCCACTACAACAAACCCGACCAACCAATCCCACCATCGCTCTATCGCCACTCTCTTCATTATTTGCATTTAGCTGTTTACTGATTGGGTACAAATGAAACACAGTTTTCCGTTTATGGTAAAGATGAGTTTATTTCATTCAATACATAGCATTCTACTTATTGGCACATCATACATATATTCATTTTTTAACACCAGGATTGATGTCTATACCCGGATACCACAATAATGGTCTATCTTTCGGCCACCGCTCCGCATGTTTCTTCTCAAGCGTTGCAATTCTTTCTTCCAATGCATTATATTTTTGTGTCATCGCAGTAGTAGCGTCGGATGTTTTTATTTCGACATCACTCTTAAGATTGTTGTATTTGCGAGCCAATGTTATTCTCGCTTCAGCTATCTTATCATCAAATGCTTGACGGGCTTCACGTTCTACATTACCTATTGCAGATTGTATGGCAGCTTGGAGAGCCATGAGGGTAAGCTCCTTAGTTTCTTTAATTTTTGCATCGAGATATGATACAGTTACACAATCACCATTTTCGCATGGCTCTCCAGTATTTTTCAATATTTTTCTCTGCATATCATATTGACCGTCTGATGTTAGTTTGAATCCAACACCTGGTGGGCCACGAACAGTGCCACCACCCCATTTCCTTTTACGACCAAATTTATCAATTGTTTTGGACATTATACCCACAGAACGGTACTTTATATACTGATGACTTTTCAAACTACTTTTTCATTTATATTCTTATTTATAATCGATGAAGAATGAGTAGTGAAAAAATAAAAACATCATATATATCACAGATCATTCAATATTTTTGGTAGAAATATTCCAACTTCAATGTAAACAATTACAACACAATAATCACAAGTAACGAATATTCCGGTTTGAAGGAAAAAAATTTGAATGATATTTCAGTCATTCATCTCAGCATTCAACAAATGAATAAGTTGGTCCAGGGGGCTCTCCTGAGAAAAAGAATGAACGATTTCAGATACCCAACGAATGTTATCATTCGGATCGTTTTGATAGAACTCTATATCGCTATGACCCCATGGAAGAGTTCGAGTGGTATTCGGAATGATGAATCGTTTGTCGTCGTGGTATGATAATGCAACTTTATTTTTCAATTCAGTATAAATATCATGCAACACGCTTCTAAAAGAGTTCATCTTTCTGAATATCATACCTCCTTGTTCGATAATTTTTTCATAGTCTTCACATGTCAATTCATTCTTTATAACAGATCTTTTGATGCCTTTGGCCTTTTTGAGTTCAGTGTTGACAGACTTGACGTAATATGCTTTGGCACCTGTACCGTAAAAGCTTATTATTGGATCATTTGGAAATTCGTCCTTGAAATTACCCAGAACTGACTTTGTCACTGGAATATCGAATTGGTTTCCTATATTGTAATTTGATGTATCAAACTTATTTATATTATTTTTGAAAAAATCATAAAAGTTGTCTGTATATACTTTGAGAATAAGAGAGTCGGTATCAGTGTAGAGTAAGGATGCATCATCTCCAAATTGTTGTTTAATACATCCATAGAAAAAATCGTACATGACAGTTTTGGATAATTCTAGAATAGAAAATCCTAAATATAACGGTTTATCATAATGAACTTCCACTTTACCTAATTGAATGGCAACAAAATTTTCTGTAAATATAGAGCAGCTTTTGAAATTTGGTCGTGATAGAAGACAACTAGCACCCATAGTTCTCTTTATATTTTCCCAATGTGTAACGAGTCTAACATCAATTCTATTGTCTACGTTTTCCATTGTTTTTCCGTAGACCGCATTGTTCATTAGCTTGGAGAAATCTTTTTCAGATTTGTTATTAGACCGATTACGCATTTCAGTATTCAAATCTATATAGGGTTTCATCCAACAAGATTGTTTGAACCGCAATACTCTATGTGTGTTCATGATAATCAAACCATTATTGACAGCTTGCTGTAAGTTTTTATAGTGAAAAATATATTTTCTCTTATCATTTGAATTTGGAATCAATTTGTGAATTTTTGATTTTGTATATGGAGGTATTAAACGTTCAACTAAAAATGGAAGATCAGAATGTTTATCATGAAGTTCTTGTGGATAGTGAATATCCACTTCCAGTACATATCCATACGGACTATCAGCATTAACATTCATTATATCAAGATCGAGAATTTCCTGAGGTGTCAACCATGAAAATTCACCTGTTGGTAATGGTTGTGACATGCTGTGACCGTATAGATTTGTTGCATCCAAATATGAAATGAATGAGGATGGTTCATTTGGATTATAATTTGGTAAGAACTTATTGTTTGCTTTATGTTTTCTTTCACTGCATTGACTTATTCCACCACGTATACCTTTTTGAAAAAAATGAATCATATCAATGTCAGTTAGTAATTCCAATTCAATTTCCGTGTATTTCAACATTGCATCCCAGGATAATCCAGGTGCTGTGTAGTATTGTGCCGGATCCAATTTATATTTATCAATACAAATATTTCTGAAATTTTCGAAAATGTCACATAATAGTAACACATCTGACTTCAAATATAAATCGGAGTATTCACCTAAACTCTGGCACCTGAACAAATTCCATACAAGCTGAGCCCTTCTATAATCATTATCTGATATATGTTCACAATTGAGTTTGTCATAGAATTGATTTTTGGTTGGAAGTCTTGGATGATTCAGTTTGTCGATGTCATCCACAAAGCTATAGGGAAATACACCTTTCTTTCTCATCAAATTGAATTCCTCAATTTGAGGGAAATGTTTGTGCATCTCAATACACTGATCAGATGTTGAATTTGCACCTAATTTTTCCAAAGAATTTGACATGAATCTGAAACTATCTATGAATCTCATTTTCAAATAATTCTTCTTCATCCTACCATCTTTATCCGTGTATGAGTGTGTAAAGAGATGTTTCGTGAACGATATATATTTCTCTTTATTTTGCGGGATGACATCAACTTTTTCTTTGTTCTTATACAATTCCTTGATAAATAGGTGACAATCATATCCACTCAAATTGTGAAAAATGATTCGGATGAAATTTGGTAACTTAAAATTTAAATTATATGATGAATGAGCGGCAGGAGACCTCTTCTTTCCTGTAAGATGACAATGATCCCTCACTTTAACTTCACCATCATTGAATGGCTTAGAACAAATACCACAATTTGTGGCAGAAGCAAACTGCTCCTCTTCCTCAGGGGTTTGTGCATCCATAGGAATGGGATACCTGAGATGATCTTGATAAATGTTTTTCAAATCATCCTCAATTTCACTAACAAATTTCTGGGCTGCATCCACACCCCTATACGTAACAAATTTTGACAAATCATCATTATATGAACATTTAATCAAATAAGCAAATGAATAAGGCTCATGTTTGAATGTCTTCATCGAGTACGAGTGTTCGGGATTTGGTTTACAAGTTTCAATCGGTTTAAGCACTGATTCAGAATCGGCATATACTACAAATGGTACCTTCATTTGTTTCTCGAAATTTTCAAATGTTAATCTATTTTCAGGCACCATTTTCCCATATTTATTGATTTTGAAATTGGTTGATGGAGTTGTCGTACTTAAATGATTACAATCATTCATTTTGTGACGTAACAGTGATCGCTCATGAGAAAAATATAACAGGCATCCATCACAAAAATATTTTTTATGTTCATGGGCGGATAGTTGACTTGAAACTAATCTTGAAAGATCTTTGATCCAACAATAGTGGCTATTACCGAAATCATCTGTGATAAGTAACAAATTGACATGTCTCCTAAGTCTTCTCTGGGAGTAACGCAATGGTCCAACTATTTCATACATTATTTTACCCTTCTCGAATTTACTTTCCAAACCATACACATTAACTGAAATATCATTCTTGTCTTCAAATTTCACAATATCCTTCAACTTAACCGGAAAATTCATACCTGTTACATCTACGACAGTATTGAAATGAGGATATGAAGAAACTTCTGACGTTCTATCGACTGCAGGGTGTAGTGCTGAAGTGATGGCCCATGCGAAGCAATGTTGATCTTCATTACGAACATTCACCACAGCTTTCCTCCGTTCAATACACTCAGGTAGCTTCAAATATGAACATCCACTGAGCGGGCTATATTTGTTGATGTTCACCTCCAGAAACATGATTTTTTCACAAGTCCAACCTTAAATACAAATCAATATTAGTAATGAATCCAATTCAATAAAAAAAAATGCCTACCTGAATCACGTTCCTGGAATTCAGTAGTTTGAACGATAATGCCATCACGAAATCCATCAAATAATGAATTCAAATCAGTAGATTGGTCAACAGTTTTATTTTGGGAGTTAAATGACTTGGTCTCCTTCAGGTCTTGCGTTTGAAGAATATAACTCCCAAACACTTCCATATTCACTTTGATGATTTTGTGAATCCTGATGGCTGATTCCAGTAATTCGATGACTTTCTGCCTGATTTCATTGAAGAATTACATGTAATCGGTGGAAACAACAGAAGTCCGCACCCTGTATGTGGCAATCCGACACTTGAAGGCACTCTTTATAATTTGAACGCCATCACTCAATTGTACACATGCATTATTCTTATGCTGTAGCGTTCTTTTGTGAGAATTCACTTGGGTCAATGGAATTGTCACATTACAACAATCACATGTGTACATTGGTGTTGCAGCATCATCTAATTTCACTCGTTTCACTGATGGGCCTCCTTGACAACTCTGGAGCTGATGACGACGAAGGTTATCACTACGAGTGAAAGATTTACCACAATCACAGGAATACATCGACATCGTTTTTAATGTGCTCTCACAAAATCACTCGAAGTTAACTAATATCAAGAGAGATGTCCGACCTTTTATGAGACACTGTTGTACACACTCACGGATAATATGGTTAAACACGAAAATCCTCGTTTCTTATATAATGGATAGCGAGCCACCTCCCACTACAATCTGTGCAGCAGTTGCGCACACGGGGCCACTCGCGACTGTCTGGCGTACAACCCCTCCACTCTCCGCTGAGCTTACAGAGAGCAGTGCGGGCATTCATTCGTGGCTGGGACTTCGTGGAGTGCAGACGTGAGGTGTAGTGAGGGCTCGTGTTGGTGAACTTTGGGTGGGTGGTGTTTGTCAGTTCGAGTATTCATTCGTGACTGTGACTTCGTGGAGTGCAGACGTGAGGTGTAGTGGGGGCTCGTGTTGTTGAACTTTGGGTGGGTGGTGTTGTCAGTTCGGGTATTCATTCGTGGTTGGGACTTCGTGGAGTGCAGACGTGAGGTGTAGTGAGGGCTCGTGTTGGTGAACTTTGGGTGTGTGGTGTTTGTGCGCGTATGTGTAGACATGTGTACTTCTATGCAATGTAGTACAGAGAACACATGCTTCATCCGTGTGTATGCAATCTATTCTTCATACATGAAGGATATCTTTACCGTGTATGCAAATTCTAATTATCCCCCCCCCCCCCACTGACTAGAGTACACATGAAGATGCATTACCATGCGCCTATCTCAAGGTCGAATGACGTCACACACAAAGAATCCCATAATTACATTTTCAAAAAAAATTTCAAGGTCCTATGCACCAGTTGAGCCGTTCAAGGTCAACCCCCACCACTATGATGTCATTAATTAGTCATTAATGACGTCATAGTGGTGGGGGGAGGCTTAGAACCGGCTCAAATCTCCTACTATAGGGGTACGAAGCAAATTTCTTCCGGCCGACGGCGGCGGTCGCTGCAAATGACGTCATAAGTCAACACTCTGGCAGTACGTTGCGCGCGCTCTTATGGTTCAAAAATCCATACGATACGGCAATAAAATTACTTTTTTTATAAAAATAATTAATCATAACTGTAAAAATCATTTCAGAGCTAATGAACAAGATTTACTATGTACGACGATATAATAAATGATTTTGGGAATTCAGTCTCGCAAAAATAATACTAACAAATGAGTGTAATAATGAATATTTATCAACGTTTACCAAATATATATTTTTTGGCCTAAAATAATGTTTTTTGGTAATTCTTTGCTGTAAAATTAATAAAGGATCTAACAAGGTACCTACCATAGTTCTCATTATGATACATATCATAAAGTTATAATTTTATTGATAGAAAATTGATGAGCTTGTGGACTAATATATCAAAATTTAGAGGCGGCAAAAATTTGATAGCCTACGGAGGGCAAATCTGTAAATCCGCCACTGTTTTTCTGGAAATCTAATGTGAACGTAGCCAGTTCTTGCACCGAGCCCTTCCATTGCAGACGGATAGGTACCTACCTTGTAAGCGGGCGGAGAGAGTATTGACCTATGACGTAAAACAGAGGCTACGCGTCCGTGCGGATGATTGAATGTTTTCGAGAGTTTTAGATGTATGTAGAATCCCAAATATTTCGTTTCTTTGAATGAAACGAAGACAAGTGTATTCGTATACATATAGGGTTAACTGTGACAAAGTTTTAAGCTATTTTGCATACCCATGCCCATTAGCATTCATGATTGTGCTTGATGAAGATATCAGTTATTATATCAGTCATATTCTGAAATTTCAAAATAACGTCGCAGTGTCACTTTGACTCCAAATAAATTGCACCACTTCGACATTTAATTCCGAACTGAAGAGAGAAGACAAGTTTCGAAAATATCTGAAGAAATTGAAACATTATGCCTTTATTCGAAATATTATCTCTGATGTTAGAGGAAATAAAGTTTTGTGTACATCGATTAGGGTGTCACTTTGTAATAACTTGTCAGAACTACCTGATTCTGATAAACCAATCGAATGTCTTGATTATAAAGAACTCACCAATGTAGGTAGGTACTTCAAAAAATGTTGTTCCTTACAAGACGTGTTGAAGTATAAAAACATTATTTTCTCTCTGCATAATCAGAACAAAAACTAAAATGTATCAGAATGCACTTTGTATGATTATTTTATCCAAAGAATTTGTCATTCAAGTAAAATATGAGAAGTAAGAAAAATATGAAAAGTAAGAAAACTATGTTATACAGGGTGTTTCCTACCTACGGTTCCTTACTGCAGGGGGTAATTTGTTAGGTCATTTCAGGAAGAAAAGTTGCTATGAACATATGTCCGGAGTTGCTTCGATTCTGAGATACAGGGCGTTGAAATTAAAGAAAAAAAAAACGGTAATTAAAAATATCATAAGTATCCTAGAACCGATTCGGTTGGAATTGGGTACATTTATTTGAACTAATAAGGCGCTCATTTAGCCCTAGCTAGATTGAAATTATTATGGCCAGTGGCGTCTCAGTGGGCACCACAGCCAACAATATTGTAAAAAAAACACCACTGACTTTTTTAGGTAAATTTTCATTTTTTTAGATCAAGCAACTGGAAATACAACTTTTTGGTCACTTGTATTTTCATCATATCTAGCTTCGTTTTCGAGAAAAAAACAAAAACATAAAATAAAGACCAAAAATAAAAATATTAACAATTGCGATATTACAGTAAATAAGCAAAATGTCCACCTTCTAATAAAATACACGACCGCATTCGATTTTCCATTGATTGTCTGACACGTTCAAAAATTCCTGCAGTAGTCCTTATTACATTGCAATTGTCAATTATTCGATTCCTCAAGTCATTCACATCTAATACGGGAGTTTTATAAACAAGATCCTTCAGATGACCCCATAAATAGAAATGTAGAGGATTCATATCAGGACTGCGAGCTGGACAATGTTGAGGTCCTGCACGTCCAATCCAGCGATTAGGGTAGGTGATGTCGAGATGCTGACGAGCAAGAACACTAAAATGAGCTGGAGCCCCGTCGTGCATAAACCACATGTTGCCTCTTACAAGTATGGGTACTTCTTCTAACAAAATGGGTGAATGATCTCGCAAAAAGTCCGTGTAGGATTCACCTATTGATCTTTCTGTTAAAAAAATGGGCCAATTAAGTAGTCACCAATAATTCCTATCCAAACGTTCAGCGAAAATTGATGCTGAAAATGATTTTCTTTAATAGCGTGGGGATTTTCGTCGGCCCAAAAATGGTTATTGTGAAAGTTCATAATAGCATTTCGTGAAAAATTTGCTTCGTCCGTAAATAAAATATTTGGTAAAAAATTATCGTGTTCCATCATATGAATGAACCACCTGCAAAACATTAATCTTGGATGAAAATCCCGAGGCAGTAGAGCTTGGACCCGCTGTATGTGGTATGGGTATAAGAGGTTTCTTTTCAGAACTTTACCAACGGTTTTTGGGCTGACTTCAAGCTGCAGTGCAATCTTCCTGGTACTATTTGAAGGATCTTCTTCTATCGCATCAAGTATAGCTTCTTCTAGTTCAGGCGTTGTTACCGTTTCTGGTCTTCCACCAGCTGCATTTTGATTGAAACTGCCAGTTTCACATAATCTTGCATGTAGCGTTCTGAATGTTTTAGCGCAAGGAATTACTTTGTTAGGATATCTGTCCTGGTAAATTCTTCGTGCTTCTCCCGAATTTCCATTTGCTAATCCATAAACAAGGTGCATGTCAGGCATTTCAGTGTCAGTATAATTATTCATGATGGAATCGGTGCTAATTGACAACTCTGAATTTTACTGCTATTACAAAAATGTTGTCAAAGCGACCTTACCTGCATTCAAGGGCCATTATTCATTATCGTATGCAGGTACGCCTATCGCTATTAAATTATTACGGATGGTGAACAAATATCAACCAATAATCCAAAAAAAAATATTTACTTTTTCAATTCGAAATGGAATATGTATAGAAAAAACCCTACTATCAATGTCAGCTGGGCTCCAATGCAGGTGTTCATGATATGCAATAGAGTGGCTTTAATTTTTTTTCTCGAAAACGAAGCTGGATATGAAGAAAATACAAGTGACCAAAAAGTTGTATTTTCAGTTGCTAAATCTGAAAAAAATTTAAATTTACCAAAAAAAGTCAGTGGCATACTTTTTTTTTCAATAATGTTGGATGTGGTGCCCACTGAGACGCCACTGGCCATAATAATCTCAATCTGGTTTGGGCTAAATGAGCGCCTCATCAGTTCAAATAAATGTACCAAATTCCAACCAAATCGGTTCCAGGATATTCATGATATTTTATAATTACCGTTTTTTTTTCTTTCATTTCAACGCCCTGTATCTCAGAAACGAAGCAACTCCGGACATATATTAATAGGAACTTTTCTTCCTATAGTGACCTTATGAATCACCACCTGCAGTTAGGAATCGTAGTTAGAAAACACCCTGTATAACAAACAATCACAATAAGGAGTTCTCACTTTGAAGGAATAATGGCTGACACAGTATTTCCTGAACATGATAGGAGTTCTCATTTTTCTCTGAATAAGGAAAGTAGATACTGTTTAAAAGTCACTGCAATCGATAATTGTATAATGTGAGTTTTTTCAAAATGTAAATCACCATTGGCAGGAGTTAGCACGGACGCCGCTGGAAATTCATTAACGTTGCTCACATGAATTCAACTCTACTTTATTCTCTATAGGCCACACGTCTACAGTAGTTTCAAAGCTGATTATAATAAAATTCATTTATTCGTTCACAATTAACTATCAAAGTTATCTAAATTATTTACTCACAAAAAAATGACCACCGTTGTATTAATCCTTCGATTCACGGCGTGAAAGAGGAATCTTTCGGTATTACTCGTTGTTATGATGACCGAACGACGATTCGTAATTCGCCGTAGTTCCACTCCTGTGCTGTTGATATTGAAAGTGCATGGTGTGGCACTACGCCGAATTCCCATTACGCCGAATTCCCATTACGTCGAATGGGATCCAGCTTCGATAACGATCGTGTTTTGGTGACGTAAGTGGTGGGGATGCTTTTCGACGTAGTGGGAATTCGGCGTAATGGGAATTCGGCGTAATGGGAATTCGACGTAGTGATACGCACTCGTTCGGATATGTGATTAGATTACGAGTCTGATTGTTCAATGAAATTTTTTTTTCAAAACTTACACCTCTTGCGCTGACAGCGTCTATTTACATTATTTGTTATTATACAGTGTGTAGTAGGGTGTCTGAAAAAGAAGTTCGTTATAACTAGCCTGAATTTTTTTTCAAAACTTACACCTCTTGCGCTGACAGCGTCTATTTACATTGTTGGTTATTATACAGTGTGTAGTAGGGTGTCTGAAAAAGAAGTTCGTTATATCTGGTCTGATTTTTTTTTCAAAACTTATACCTCTTGCGCTGACAGCGTCTATTTACATTATTGGTTATTATACAGTATGAATACTGAAATGTCTGACAGAAGTTCGTTATAACTGGTCTGAATTTTTTTCAAAAACTCACACTTGAATACGAAGTCGGCGTCTATTTACAATGCTAAGCTGACAAATATTCACAAGGCGCCAAAACCTTTCCTTCACTACTGGTTTCTCACTGAAAGTGCTGTCAGTTACTGATAAATCCACGTCAATTTTTCTAAAACTTACATGAAAACGAAATGTCCTCTAATATCCTTTCAAAATACTCAATTGGCGGAGGTGGATAGTGAAAGCCATGTCTAAAAAAGTGAGACTTGATTTTTTTGAAAAGGTTAGACTATTTATCTTACAAATTGAATATTTCCCTGGCCATAGGGGAAGGAAGAGTGAAATAATCTAGCAAAGCTGATCGATACCTCATTTCTTCCTCTTCATCACCAATCAATGACGGATCATTGAGAATAACCTCCTCATGAGTGCTAAATAAAGAAAAAGGGATTATTTGCCCAATTATGGTTTCTTCCACTTACAAATTTGTGGAATCTGAGGTAGATATATCTCTAACCGTAGGGGAAGGAAGGAAATCTATCAAAGGTATTCGATTCCTCATATCTTCCTCTTCATCACCAATCAATGACGGGTCATTGAGAATAACCTCCTCATGAGTGCTAAAAATGATCTGCCCAATTATGTTTTCGCAAAAGGAAACTCAGAATCGCATCTGAGGAGCCCTAAATTTTCACATTACTCGTATGACCCTTACTGCTGTTGAAATATATTAACGGTATTGGGTAAAAAATGGAAAATTGAGTCAGTAATGGTTCATTTTTCTAGTGCGTGAAATAACTTCCTCAGAAGAAGTATAACAATTTGTCGACTGGGGAGGCCTGAAATTATTATTTTCGAGAAATGTCAGTGAAGAATATACAAAAGCACTTACACTTCAAATTTAAGCTGACATTCCTCAATGCTGAAAAAGTAATCTGTTCAAAAAAAAGTTTTTTGTCAATTTCTTACATACCAATTGTCGTCAAAATAACCCCACATCGTTTCCATTCCTTCTCTCAAAACACTTGAAATATCCAGTTCTCTGAAATTTTTTTTGTCAAATATTGTTCGAAAGAGATATAGGATAAAAAGTACTCACGGAAGGTTTTCGAAAGAGTCACCACTTGCTTCTGGAAGGTTCTCGAAAGAAATTTTCTGAGATTTTCACTATAATTATCACTGTAGTAAGAATCAAATGAATTTTTTTGAGCTGTGACAATGTTTAAATACTGTCTTCTTGAGGGGGGAAAATGACGTTCAAAACACAAAGAACAAAGAAATTCATGATCAGTCTGGTTTTTTAATATAAATTTCCTCTGCGATACGATTTATCTTTTTTGACTCATACGGAAAGGTGAGTAATGATAGTATCACTCAAGTCGGTTGATTTTCTACGACGAAATTTCAGCTAACGCCAAGAGAAAATTCGTTTACTGCATTTTCACCGCAGCTTAATCATGAAGTGTGGTTCTTATCAAGAGCAATATGTTTTCGCTGAAAAAATTCATGTCTACAATTCGAAATCCCCTCAATTATCGCTTTATTGAAAAGATCATGCTTTTTCCCTAAGGAGTTTTGCCCCAAAATGACTCAGACAAGCAGGTTGTTAGCGACTTCCCTAAATGAAACAAAAAGTTGTTTTAATTTTTATTGTGACAATCGACAGATTTTCTACGACGCAATTTCAGCTAACGCCTAGAGAAAATTCGTTTACTGCATTTTCACTTAATCATGAAGTGTGGTTCTTATCAAGAGCAATATGTTTTTGCTGAAAAAATTCATGTCTACAATTCGAAATCCCCTCAATTATCGCTTTATTGAAAAGATCATGCTTTTTCCCCAAGGAGTTTTGCCCCAAAATGACTCAGACATTCAAAGCTGGTATTTTGTTAGCGACTTCCCTAAATGAAACAAAAGTTGTTTTAATTTTTATTGTGACAAATTTCGACAAATGCTTTCGTCTAGTGACGAACATTCAACCTTCACAGGACAACTTTTCGAAAATCGTTCTTCTTGTACATATTGTTCATTTGTTTATAAAAAAGATCATGCTTTTTCCCCAAGGCGTTTCCCATAATACATGACTCAGACAAGCTGGTTAGCGACTTCCCTAAATGAAACAAAAAGTTGTTTCAATTTTTATTAATCGACAATGCTTTCGTCTAGTGACGAACATTCAATCTTCACTGGGCCAGCGTGCTTCGTCGATTTTTGAAGTGCTGAAGCATTGAAGACCCGACGCGTCCTCCCTGGGGCCCTCTTCCCTGTCTTGTGTCAAAACGCCCACCTCCCTCTTCAGTCTCTGGTCGGCATGCCTCCCTGTGTTGATTTTCCCCGCCTCCTATGCAAATACAACTTTGAAATCGTACTTCTTGTGCGTATTGTTCATGTGTTTATAGAAGGAGGTACGCCCCATTACTTTTCCGCAAATTTCACAAAAAACAGGTCTTCGATCATAGTCGTATTGCCATTAAATTCCTCATACGATGACCAGGATTCTTTGTTGAACGGTATCCAGTTTCCTTCATTTTTTCCGCAAGTTATGTAACATTTATCACAAAGTTTTGCACTCGATATTTCTTTGTGGCACCGCTCACACAACATGTTTCCACTGCAACGTCTGGACAATGACTGACAGACTGTCGTTCAGTCTTCATCTTTTTTGACGCTCAGAAAGTCTGACACTAGTAATTTCCAAACAAAACGTATCGGT
The DNA here is from genome assembly GCA_032362365.1 of Zygogramma bicolorata. Taxonomy (NCBI): domain Eukaryota; kingdom Metazoa; phylum Arthropoda; class Insecta; order Coleoptera; family Chrysomelidae; genus Zygogramma; species Zygogramma bicolorata. Next base: position 243,516 of record JAVJAQ010000323.1, read on the forward strand.
ATCAAGGCCTGGGGAATTCGACCGAAAGACCGATGATATTCTCTCCCATACATCTTCAAATGTTACTTCGCATGCCGGTTTGAACCGCATCCATCCCTGGTTATTTAGGTTTTTGGAGCAAAAGGTAAATCCAACATAGTCAGTAGGAATCAATCCTTTCACACCTTTTTCAACAATACCCTCGATTGCATCTCTGACCCACTGTGTAGGTTCAGCTCCTTCAGGAACGGGACGAATTTTGAATACCATAGTTTTTCCTTGCACACCAAATCGTCGATTTTTCTTGACAAATTTCTGCTTGATAATGAATTTTTCCATGTCTGTTCAGATCAACTTCCAGCAACAAACTGACCACTCCACACTTGTGCAAAAAGGGGTCTTGAGCCACTCAGCCACCAGCCACGTTTGCAAAGACGACCCTTCTGCCCCGATCACCAGAAAACTCACTCGCAACGGGGTTCTCAGACCCCAACCGGGAGCGACGCTGCACGCGTACGTTTACTTTTCGATTGTGAATGTTCTGATATGTTGAATCATTTCAATGTTGATCATGGTAATTTTCACCCATTTTTGTAAATGTTTAACAAGTTCGTCACTAGATCCATGCGACTCAACTGAGCAAGATGGTGACACCGTCACGGAGGAAGCGAAGGATTTTTATCCCAGTTGACTTTCAAACTGTGACTTAAATTGTTGATTTGACAACTTCGTGGACCGGCAAGATCGAGATTTTCCACCCATGCCATCCGGAAGAAAGATGCATCGAAATTTGCGTTTCCCGGCTCTGGAGCTGGTTAGCTGACTCATCGAGACGCTGACAGGGGCCTCAAATGCCGGGCATCGCGCCTACCCAGCCAAGTTAGTGCGCCATCGAGCGCGCGGCTCGATCGACGTGTCATGTTCCGCAGCGCTTGCGACGGCAATTTTTAAACCTTATCGCCTATTTGCATGAACATGAAACGTGAGAAACTCTGAACACCGTAAAGCTCACGTACTGTCATGTTCTCTTGGGGACGTCAGCTCAGGCGCGTTGCATTGTCAAAGCGCGAGGTTACGATAGACATGCGCTCGATTCGAATGAAATTCAACTCAGTGGGATCATGTGAAACGACCGTGTAATGTTCAAGCTCGTACTCATAATCTTATTGACCGAGAACCAAACGAAAAAACACGGACACAGAAGCGCCACGCACTGCGAGGTGTGACGTAACTATGAATGACTCGACGTGTGTGGCGGGGCCTCCCTGGGTAGGACCTCTCTCGTACCCCAAACTCTAGCACTCCTACCTGAGGACCATGGTGACGTCAGAGGCCTGCTGACACGACGGGGCCTGCACCCGCCGTGACGTCACGGAAAAGTGGAGGGGGTGGTCTGTAGTGACCCAACCCCTGCTTAGGTTTGAAATTCTGGAAGAAGTTAATGTGAGACTTCAGGATACTCAGTTCTAAAATCTTACGGACCTGTGCTTGTTCCAGATCTAATGGCGTCGCGACCGATCTTGTCGGGTAATTCATTTTCTTATTATAGAGCTTGGTACCTATAGAAAAGAACCATATTGATATATATGTGTAATCACTAATTTCAGTGACCGTTCATGCACAGGAATAGGCGTAGTTCCGGAGATCATATCAGCATAGTGTGTGTGTCAGTGAGTGAGTTCCACTAATACTGTCTCAACGGCGTAGTTCCGGAGATCATATTAGCATAGTGTGTGTGTGAGTGAGTCAGTTCCACTAATACTGTCTCAACGGCGTAATTCCGGAGATAATATAAGCATAGTGTGTGTGTGAGTGAGTGAGTTCCACTAATACTGTCTCAACGGCATAGTTCCGGAGATCATATTAGCATAGTGTGTGAGCTGGAAAGAATCATTAATTAGTTAATGAAATTCAAACTTATATACCAAATCAATCTGAAAAAAAACATGTTAATATTAGATACATATAAATAAATCAAAAGAATCATGTACCACCGAGGTTGTCGTCATAAACGAAACGCATCGTGAAAAACCACCTATCGAAAGCTTTACTATTCCATAGGTGTTATGTTTCGTTCATGTAATTACGTCAGATGTCAAATTGCAAATTCCATTAGAATTTGCAATAATTTCTTATTCACAATAAAATCATATTTACCGAGGAAGAATTCAGGTCCAAAGTGATTGTTGTTACCTGATAGAAGGTCCAAGACGAACTGACTTTACCTGAAAATCGGTCTGGTATTTATAGGAAAAATGGTGTTTCCATAGCTACCGTGCTTCTCTATAGAATTCGATGTCCTTTGCCGAAAATTCCATTTCTTGCTTTCAATTCACGCAACCCAAGGATCTGAAACTCATGTAAGATGTGCTAAGAAACCTTGTTTTTCACTATGGAGAGCACGGACACCCGAGTGATACCCCCTTTTCTCACAAATCATCCCGAAAGTCGGCAAAGTTTGGGTTGTTGACAGCTGTCGCTACAGGACACTCATTCGGAAAAAGCCTCTGGGTGCCCTCTTCGGCACAGGAGAGTGACAATTTTTAGTGCCAGTCTTGTGAAAAAAAGATGTACTCTAACTTCCATAAAAAACTTTGTGTGTTCAGCTACTCACAAGTACCCCACGTTTTGGTGAAGTTGAGCTGCGGTACCAGCAACACTCAGAACAGCCACGTCCTGTCCACTGTCTGGAAACTTTACCGTTTTCTGTCCTCTTGAGGGTGATGTTGACCCAAGGGATGTACATCCCGTGCTCTGGTTGTCCCATGAACAGAGTTCTTTCCTTTCGTAGGCACTATTCTCATCACTGGGAATAAGAGGTGAATGCTTAGATCTTCTTGGGACATATTTAAGGGACCGACACCAGTATGTATCACTAGACAAAATCAATATTGCACTAAAAAATGTCATCTGTGGAGTTCCACAAGGGTCAGTTTTAGGACCCATGATGTATTCTTTACATACTCTAAATCTTAAAAAAGCCAATTTAAAAGCTCGCTACTATATATTTGCAGATGATACCGTCCTTGTCTACAAAGGACAAACCCTAACGGAATTGGAACATTTGGTGAATAATGATTTGAAACTTTATGCTGACTGGCTCCTAAGTTATTAACTCTAAATAAATATTAATAAGACTCTATTCATGCTGTTCAATAACAAAAATATGGAAACCCAGGATTTGTGCATAAAAATTGGTTCCCAAGTAATTCAAAAAGTCGACTATACCAAATATCTAGGGCTGGTCATAGATGATGAGCTGAATCGGCATGAACATTCAAACCATATCTCAAAAAAGGTAGTTCCTATGATTGGTGCTTTGTATAGATGTAGTAGTTATCTAAATGCACAAAACAGACTTATGATTTACAACGCAAACTTTCTGTCTGTCTTTCGCTATCTTATAACAACCTGGGGCATATGTCGATCAACACAATTTCAGAAAATACAGATCCTTCAAAATAAGGTGGTGAAATCTTTATTCGGATTCAACTACAGAACACATACAGAAAAAATATATAATGAAACAGGAATATTGCCGTTAGAACAAATATTACAAATAGAACAATGCAAATATACTTACAAAACCCAAAAAAAAATCAACAAAAAAGTAATAACAAAAATATATTACAGTTTCCTGTATGATTTTCACTCACAATGGGTTTACAAAACCGCGACACGTGTTTCGCTATTACAATAGCTTCTTCAAGCAAGATAAATTATCTTGCTTGAAGAAGCTATTGTAATAGCGAAACACGTGTCGCGGTTTTGTAAACCCATTGTGAGTGAAAATCATACAGGAAACTGTAATATATTTTTGTTAATATGGATTTTCATCAAGTATCGGCCAGTTCAATTCAAAAAAGTAATACTTCAGTCAACTTGGTAAGTGAAACCCACTCATATGAGACTAGAAATCAAAATAAATTCTACCTTTCGAACGTAAGCACAAACCTAGCCCTCAATAATCCCATAAACAAATGCTTAGAAACCTTCAATTCATTGCCAAACTATGTGAAAAATAAAGATAGTTATTCCTTATTTAAAGTTGACTTAATCCAACACATAAAAAAAAGAATTATGAATATACTGGATAGTGATATTGTTGTTATATTCATGTTAGTGTTTTATGTAAATTATACTGTTTTTATATAGATGTTGCTATATTGTTGTTATGCTGTTGTTGTTATATTGTTATACTCCGGCAGAGCTGTATAAAATACTCAAGAGAAGTACTTCAAATACCAAATTCTAAATACCTCACCAAAGTATTTGTAGTTTCAAGTACCAAATATTTTGAGATTTCGAAAGTATTTGCTATTCCAAATAGTTCGAGAAAGTATTTGAAAAATTCGACAAATACAGTATTTAAAATACTTTTCGTAGATTTCAAATACTTCGAAGTATTTTTGAAATACTTTGTAAGTATTTGTAAGTATTGTAAAGTATTTGAAATCTACAAAAAGTATTTCAAATACTATTCATTAATTGAAATACTAGCGAGTATTTGAATTATTTTTTAGTATTTCAAATGCTTTAAGCTATTTCAAATACTATTCAATATTTCAAATACCCCTTGAGATACTACTGAGTATTTCAAATACTTTTTGAGGACCTCGAATAATTTAATCCATTTCAAATTCTATTGAGTATTGGAAATACTCTTGATTAGAAAAATAAATCCAGTTTAACATAATCTTTGCTATAGTGGTACAAATAGATTTTCATTTGGTTATGTTATGACATTTGAAAGCAATAATTATATATAATTCATATCATATATAATTTTGACGTTTATTAAAATTTGGAATGAATAAAAAACAAAACACTATTAGAATGAACGCAACATATATTTCAAATGGTTATTCACGACACGATCCATTTTCGTATTAAGAATTTATGAATTTTCCATTCGCTTTCAGTATAACTAGATTCTCAAAATTTCTGTCAGTTAATGCATTTCTTCTAGGTGCATTTACAATTTCGGCGTAGGAGAAGAGTCTTTCGACAGGCGCCGATGAGGGTAAGCATGTATTATATCGAAAAAATAATTCTTTCATATTGGGATATTTCTCAAGCATTGCGAATTCATCGCTTGGATCGTTGAGATACTGGAGCACTTCCAGTTCCAAACTTTTTTTTAGCGAATCTTTTGTTGTTGAAGCTAGTCCTGTATTGCCTTCATCAAGTTCAAAGAAATTTTCTTCTTTATTCTTTCTTTCTCCTCGCCCAAGACCTGCACTAGGTACTGCAGATTCATAAGATGACTTCTTCAATTGATCGACTACTGATTTCTGAATATATTCTGCAATATCGATTGACGTTATTGATTTAAAATTATGAACCCATTTCATCTTGAATTTGGGGATGGTTACTGAAGCGAAAATGGCCTCAGTTGCTTCTAGGCTTGTGAAGTCCAGGACTTTTTTGAATCTTCTCAATAAACTACTTCTGCAAGTTTCCAAAATAACTTTGCATAGGATAATCTGTTCCGATTCTATTTTCTCGAATTTTTTCAAGAGAGATCCCAAACAGGGCAGCAAGTACCCGTAAAATGTGCCATTCTCCCCTTGAAGAATATCCAGACAAGAAGCCAGCGGTTGAAGAATCAGGCAGTATTCCGTCAAATATTGTAATTCCATTTCTTTGAAACACTGATTTTTCATTCCCAATTTCTCGAAGAGTTCTGGCATCCGACTCTTATGTTTTATTATTTTTGAAATGGCGTCATAAAGAGAATTCCAGCGTGTGGCACCAGGGTAGCTCAACGTTTGACCCAAAACTTCTAAAATAATTTCAGCAGATTTTGGGCGTCCAGCCATTTTCCACAAAAGGGAACATTTACTTAAACAGTTTGTGTGTTTGGTTCTGAGGCTAGTATTTTTTTGTATAACATTCTTGATATCAGTGGTCGCAATAAGATTGAGAGTGTGACTTGCACATCGAACATGATGCGGTAAAATCAGTGAGACGCGTTCTTCTGTAGATTCATCATCCCGCGAAATCCCAGGATCAGGATATCCTTCAGAAGATTCTTCCACTCTCAAGAATACAAGGCCATTCTCGTCAGAATCACTTTCATAGTTGTTTGCTTCAGTATCAGTATCATCTTCACCTTCCTGTGATGTGGTCGGTCTGAATCTTTCACTATCAATGACCGAATCAGCACAAAAATTTTCGAAAGCTTTCACAAAATTTGAACCATTGTCGGTTACTGTAGCCACTATCTTTTCACTATTTAGCTTGAATTTTCTATGCACTTCCTCAATAATATCGGCGATTCTGTCATAGGTGTGGCTTCCTGCAAATCTTTTACATGCTAGTGCTACAGAATGTCTCAGGTATTTTTTGTCTATCCAATGACATGTCAAACCAAGGAAACTGCGTCTTTTAGCGGACCATATATCAACTGTAGTGCACACATAGTCGATATATTCAAGTCGTTCTTGTATTATGTGAAGGTTTTGTCGGCAAATATTATCAATTTTCTTCATTAGTGTGACTCTGCTCATCACTCTCAGATTACTTCCTTCGAATAATGCACGAAAGGATGGTTTTTCTATTATAGAGACAGCAGACATTGTATCTGTTATAAAATGTACAATTTTTCTTTCAAATTGTTCCTGATTAAAATCACTTTTATGGAATTTATCTGTAATCATGGTCTGTGTCTTCGGCTTTTTATTTGTTTTTCCTGTGTCTCCGCTGTTTTTTCTTTTGGTATCTGTAGAAGACGTTGATGGCCTATTTTCTTTCCCTTTCTTCTTTTGTGACTTATACTCTTCATATTCCTTCATTTTGTTTTCATGCGATCTTTTCATGTGCCTAAGAAAGTTTGTTGACACACCTGGGGCTCCTTTTATATGGACTATTTTGGGCAGACACATTTTACATTGAGCAGTTATTTTATTTTCTTTACCGATGAAATCAATCACTTCATAAAACTTGCCGTCCAAGAATGCACAATTCGAAAATTTCTCTGTGAAACTGCTGGACAGTTGGTTGGATGTACAAATAGCAACATTATTGAAGTCTAGATCGAAATTATATTCTGGTTCTGGTAGCTCTAACGCCTCTAACGGTTGTAGATTACTCATAGTCGCATCACTACTTTCTTGGAGTAGGTCCAGCGACTCCTGCGAGTCCTGCGTATCCTTGGATTCGTTAATTCCGTTGATCGCCTGCATGTTTTCCTAGAAAAATCGTGGAGTTGGAATCGGAACAAGTGAGAATTTTTTTGAAAGCATATACCGGGTGTCAACGAATCTATTAGACAAGTCATAACTTCTAGACTATTACTATTAGGTGTGTCAAAATGAGTTTTGGTATAGGTAAATGGTATGTGAAGACTGAAGAGAAGAGTTTTCACATATTTTTCACTTTCCGGTCACTTCCGGTTTCACCGGAATCGGCTCCGGTTCTAAATTTTTAAATGGAACACCCTGTATATTGAAACATTTTTTGATTTCTGAGACAATTCTGGATCAGAATGTGACATTTTCGAAAGTTTTTACGCCTACTTAATTTTTTCAGAGTCAATTTTAAAACTGCATCTACCTCAGGCCTCAGGTGATATCAGAAAATTACAATCGCGAAGTTTCAGTGGCTAGTATGTTAGATATGAATAAGACAAGTTGGCAAAATTACATTTCCGTGTCTAACTATAATTTTTCAAAAGGCAACCATTTTTTGACAAGCACTTTCCAAAAAAATTATTTTTTTGACTAATCTAACGATACTAATTTATATATCTGACCCTAATAGAATGGAATCGGGCCATAATCACAGAACTCATCCGCAATCTTAGAGCCACCAGCCACCACCGCACCACCTTGATTCTATAAGTTCTGACAAAAAATCATATTCTCTATTCTCTGACCCCGAGAACTCCCTCCCAGTAGTCCCAGTCCTCCCACACCAATTTGGAATCGAATCGAACCATAATCACAATAAAACTGATATATGATATACCTACGATATACCTATTGTTGGCTGTGCTGTGCTGTGAGCTGTGAGCTTTAATGAACAGCGAATTTTTAATTCTGGTAGGAACCGACAGTGATTTACGTTCGTTTACGATCAAAACAATAATAGTCAATATAAAATAATATGCGGAAATTATTTCAAGTGAAATCAACATGTTTATATAGGTACGTTCATACAGTGCATGAATGGCTAATTTATACAGAAATACTTACCAACCTCACTAACCCGATCTGCCCGATCAAATTCAAAACAATTCACGCCACGCCACACGCCACAATACAATCACAATTATACAGTCGCTGTCGGCTGCCGGCGCTGCCGCTACCCTCTCCTCTGCGAACGCCAAGTTGATGTAATATTTCAACAGTGATGAAACATGAAACAATAGTCAATAGTTACTCTACGCTCTACGCATCACAGCCGCCAGGCCGCCACCCTTTATTTTTTCCAAGAATGTGTTACCACTTACTGCACTTACCGATACAAAAACATCGCCTTCTAAAAGCGGCACGCGCAGAAATAAATCGGATATAATCTGTTCCATTGTAAAAGTTGACGACACGATGTTTTCACATGTATTTAAAACGCGTTCCAATATTTCAAATATAGGTACCTAGGTATTTCGACTATTTGAAATACATCTAACAGTATTTGGAATACATCTCGAGTGTATTTGAAATACATACTGCGAATTATTTCAAATCTCGCCAAAAAGTATTTCAAATACTTGTTAGTGATGCAGTCAATTACTAAATCGAAATATTTTCGAAAATATTTGGAATGGTAAATGCATTCCAGTTTTTCAAATATATTCGAAAGTATTTGAAAATAAATCCACTATTTGAAAGACATTCAACAGTATTTGAAATACTTCTAACAGTATTTGAAATACTTCTAACAGTATTTTAAATACTTCTAACAGTATTTTAAATACTTCTAACAGTATTTGAAATACATCAAAGGGTATTTGAAATACATCGAATATATTTCAAATACTGTGAAGTATTTGAAATCCCGCCAAAAAGTATTTCAAATACTTTTTCAGTGATGTAAGCAATTACCAAATCCAAATATTTCCGAAAGTATTTGGAAGAGCAAATACAAAATACCGAAATGCGATAGTATTGGAAATAAAGTATTTCAATTACGAAAAAGTATTTGAAATACTTTTTCGAAGTACTTTTATTTCAAATACTTACAGCTCTGTACTCCGGTAACTATTGTCACACTACCTATATAGTTCGTTATAATATTATGTTATTCTATGCAGAGAAATGTACCACTACGCTAAGATTGTAATGTTCCATTACCAGCATGTTGCATAAATACATAGATTTAAGTTTGGATTTTCTTCAAATGAATAATTTATATAGACTCCTATAACTGTACGTACTAGATAAACTGAATAAATGGCGTATACTTTACCTATCAGTTTACTTATTATTCAGGCAGAATCCTAGAATTTATAGAAAGCCGACAACACCCCGGGGCATTCCATCTCAGTCTTCCCCTGAACCTTTATTTCCCTTTAGAAAAGGAGATAAATGTTCCTGTTTTCCTTAAGAACCTCGTCAATAAAGTCGGTTTGAGACTATGGTGTTCATAGTCTTCCTAAAAAAACCAATCTCTGGAACGAAAGAAATTCACGAAAATTTATATTGAATACAACTGTGAACTAAAAAATTTTTTTTTTTAATTCTTGCCTGTTTCTTTAGTCGGCGTCGTCTCTGCCTCTTTTGTTGGTGGTTGGGTCCGGTCTTTTTTGCCTCGGTACCAAGCTCTATATCCTTTGGGTTCGGGGTCTCTTCTTCCTCTTCATCGCTACTTACGGTGCCAAAGAGTTGTAGCATAAGTATTTCTCTTTTCTTTTTTTTTATTTCTTTATCCAAATCTGCTTTGACGGCTTTTAGGGCCGCCGTTGAGTTAGTTACGGTATACTTCGATGCCATTTTTCCTTACTACAAAAACTTGTAATGGATACCTGACGCTACTTTTTTTGAATTTAATTGTTTTCCCTGCCTTCTGGTTTGTACTTCGATTTCCTAGCCATATTTTTGCGACGCACCATCCCAGCAGGAGGAGGTTCCATGTTGCCACGGTCGACATAAAAAGAAAAAAAAAAAGGGGAAAAGGGAGGACAAACCGGGGAAACCCCCCCCCGGGGACGGGGGGGACCCCGGTGGGTCCCCCAACCCGGGCCCCGCGGACGGGGGCCCCCCCCCCCCTGAGAAAATATCTACCGTCACCAGTAAGTACATAACCCCCCTCGCCCTTTTGGCAACGGTCCAAAAAAATCAATGGCAACCAATTCGTCGGGTTGTTCGGCCAAGATAGGGGTAAGAGGTCCTTCCGAATGAAAATTTCTTCGTTTGGATTTTTTGGCGGAGGTCACAAGTTTTTGAAATTTGAAAGATGTTCTTGTGCATTCTAGGCCAATGAAAAGTGGAAGAAATGATTCCTGAAATTTGTGAAGCACCAAAATGTCCCAACTCGAAATGGTAATGCCAAATTATGCTTTCCTTCAATTCTTCCGGTATAGCAATTGTGATTTGGGAGTTGTAAGGATTCTGATGTAACAATATTTTATTTTCCAAACATAATTCTTACTCAATTGTTTATCTCGCGGACTGGAAGTTTCGAGCGTTCCGTTCTTCCATTTTATTATTCGACCCAGGAACTCATCCCTTTCTTGATAAGTCCATAACGTCTCCATGTCCTTCACTAATTGGTTGCCTTCATTTACCCTGAACAAATCGATTATTGGTCCGGTATCTTCTCGTTCTGAAAAGTAATCCGATGGAAATCTGGACAAAATATCAGCTACTATGTTTTCCTTCCCCGGTATATGTTCGATGCTGAAATCAAATTGTTGAATAAATATTAACCATCTCGTCAAACGTTCGCTCAAAAATTGACAATGATACAGGAACGTCAAAGTATGGAGATCGGTCATTATTAGGAGTTTGGACCCCAACAGATAAAGTCTTGCTTTTTTTAATGCATGCACGATACTTAATGACTCATTTTCGGTAGTGTTGTAATGTCGTTCCGGACCATGTAGACTGCGGCTGATGAACATCACCCCTTTGTTTCCGTCGGGTTGCATTTGATATATAACCGCTTGGAAATCATCCAAGAACAGATGCACAAGAGGAAAAGGATGGTTGACAGAAAATATAAAAGAAGAGAGTAGAAACCTAAAAAATATGTTCAATTCATTGAGGAATAGAAATGATCCCATCATGTGGGAAGCTTACAAAGAACGAAAAAAAAAAACTACAATACCTTAATATTGCAGACTAAAAAGAAATACAATGCGGATAAGATCAGAGAAAGCGAAAATAAACAAAAAACTGTCTGGAGTTCAGTTAACAGGGAAATAGGTAAAAATAAAAGTAGAGCAACTATTAGCTTGACTATAGGAGAGGAAAAGATAACGAATTCAAACGAAGTGGCAAAGTGCTTTGCTTCACATTTTTCTGAAGCTACACACAAAAAATTGAACAACAAATTTGGCGGTGAGAAATCAACTGAATGCACCCTACCAACAAAAAATGTCGTTCGGAGCTTTTACTTTCGATACGCAAATGAACGAGAGGTTTGGAACATCATATCTAACCTGAAAAATAAAAACAGCGTAGGAGATGATAACATAAGTGTTAGAATTATAAAATATTCCAAGGAATATATTGCAGAACCACTGTCGTTTCTTATCAACTTAGCATTTGAGACAGGAATATTTCCGACTCAATTGAAGCTTGGTAAAGTCATACCAATATATAAAAAAGCAAATCGTCATACAGTTGATAATTATAGGCCAGTGACTGTCCTCAATGTCATCTCAAAAATTTTCGAGAGAGCCTATCACGAAAGAATAATGGACTTTCTGAACACGAATGAGGTTCTGACTTCTAGCCAGCACGGTTTTCGTAAAGGAAAATCTACTGAAAGCGCTGCTCATGAATTCATGGAGAGCATCTATCAAAATATTGATAATGGTAGATTGGCTGCCGGCATCTTCTTTGATTTATCGTGTGCTTTTGACAGTTTACAAATAGACTTTATCATTGAAAAACTGTATAAGAATGGAGTGAGGGGTAAATTTCTTGATGTTCTAAAATCATATCTTATTGAAAGAAAAGCATATGTTCAGATAGGTGGTCATTGTTCCGATCACTACCCCATAGACATAGGAGTACCGCAAGGGTCTGTACTGGGGCCTCTTCTTTTTTTACTTTTCGTAAATGACATGCCGGACCATGTATCAGGTGGTCACATCACAATGTTCGCGGATGATTCTTCGGTGGTTGTTTCGGCACAGACGTCTGATGAGTTGGAGGCCACAATAAAATCGGTCACTAAATCATTCGAGGGATGGTGTGTAAGGAACAACCTTATTTTAAATATCGATAAAACTGTGTACATTAATTTCAAATGCAGAAAAAACAGTCCTGGTTTGGGAGCATCAAATTTACAACTCTCAGAGTCCACCAAATTTTTAGGCCTCCATCTTGATGAAAATATCACCTGGATCAATCACCTTCAGTCTACACTGAAAAAATTTAATAAAGGATTCTTTGCTATCTTGAAACTAAAAGCATCATTGGAAAGGAAGGTATTGATAGATGTGTATTACTCTCTGGTATACTGTCACCTATCGTATCACATTATTCATTGGGGAGACTGTGTGAATTCAGAACGCATTTTTGTAGCCCAAAAGAGAATTATTGTTGTTCTAAAATTATTAGATTGATTTTCAATCTAAAACAGAGAGATAGCTGTAAACAGGTATTCATCGAAAATGGAATCCTAACTTTTCCATGCATTTACATTTATAAGATATTGATTCATGTAAAAAATAATGTACATCTGTTCGATAGAAATTCGAAGTACCATAACTATCCAACAAGGAACGCCAATGCACTGAGTGTTATTCAACATAGGCTGAAAAAATTCGAGAAAAGTCCGGATTACATTGGGGTGAAATTTTTCAATAAATTAACACCTAATCTTCAAAATTTGAGCTCATCCATTTTCAAAACAAAAATAAAAAGGCTTCTGGTGCAAAAATCATATTATTCCGTGAACGAGTTTTTAAATGACTGTTTGTTGTAACCAACTGAAATGTCCATGGTAATGGAATATATTTTAGGAATTTTATTATTTATTCAAACATCTTTGTATTCGTGTAACTGTTTTGTGTTATTTACTCATATGTCCATGGTAATGGAATTGATTTTAGGACTTTTATTATTTATTAAAATATGTATGTATCTTGTAACTGTATAAAAGTGACGTGTACATCCATCCAACGGATGGCTGCTATGGCAAGTACTAATAAACGATTTTGATTTTGATATTTGAGCGTAGAGAGAACTGTCTGCCTTCAAAATGTAAGTTTCCTTTGGGTCAGGGTGGACCAATAACACATCCTTTAAAAATTTTTCCTTGACAGTAACGAATATCTGGTCTTCTGTTGCTCCCCACTTCCAACTGACATTTTTTTTCCAGCAGATGTCGTAATCCTTCGGTACAGTCACTGTAATGGCTACAGAAACGGCGATAGTAGTTGCACAGCCCCAGGAACGCTCGGAGTTGTTTGACCTTCGTAAGCTTCGGAAAATTTTGGATTGCTTCAATCTTTTCCGTGTCTGGACGAATTCCTTCGGGCGTTAGTAAATGACCTAAAAATTTCACTTCTTGTTGTAAGAATTTTGACTTGACCAAATTTATCGTCATTCCTGCGGCTTGTGGGCGTTTGAGGACCATCTCTACATGCTGTAAGTGTTGTTCGTAAGATGACGAGGCTATTAGTAGGTCGTCAATATAATTATGAGTGAATTCCCCTACTTCTGGTCCATTGCTCCATTGCTCTGGAAAAACTGGCGACGCTCGTTTTTAAACCAAATGGTAGTACCTCGTAGACAAAACTTCTTCCACTATACAAAAAAGCTGTATATTTCCAACTTGCCGGTTCCATGGGCATTTGCCAGTAACTGGAATTTGAATCCAACGAAGTGAGACAGTTACAATTATAAAATCTCTGTAATAGTTCCTCTACTGCTGGTGGGTTTTCCACGTCGGAAATCATTCTGCTATTTAGTTCTCTTGCATCGATACAAATTCGAACAGTTCCATCCTTCTTCCTTACCACTGTCATTGGACTTGAATATTGGGAAGGAGCTCTGGTTATAACTCCCATCTCCTCCATTTCCTTCAACTTCTCCTCCACTTGGGGTCTCATAGAAAATGGAACCGGGTAAGATTTTCTTACAAATGGGGCATGATCTCTCATGACGATCTTATGTCTATACAACTGCGTCAGTCCGGGGCGATTATTGAATAGTTCAGCATATGCTAGCAATAGTTTTTCCTACTCATTCCTTTCTGTTACTTTTTCTAGTGACTGCTTCACCTTCTCCTTAATTGCTTTCTTCATGTTGAGATTCGGTTCTGTTTGGACCTGCGTGTTGAAGATTTCTATATCCTCGGGTTCAAAACAGCATCCCCCTTCATTTTCTTTAATAGATACAAATGGCACTTCGATAGTTTTCCGGTCCTTTTCGATCCGGAGAGTTCTGTCCTGAAAACTTATATTACAACCATAATGATGAAACCAGTCACTTCCTAGAATGAAGGGTCTTATTAGATTCGGAACCACAATGCAGCATTGGTGGAAAATTTCTGTAGCTATTTCTACTGTCAGCCAAATTTGTTTGTTTACCTTCCTAATTTTTTGATGGAAAGCTCCACTAATCTGGAGTGTCTTCATCAGAAGTGTCCTGAAATTTACCAGAGTCCGTAGTTCTTCGTGAAGTTGATCTGAGATGCAGGTGATTTCGCTTTCCGTATCGATGAGGGCAGCAATTTCTTTTCCTCCGATTAGGATCTTGATTTCCGGGAGTTGTTTTTTTTATGTTTTCTCCTTAATATAACATAATCCGCTCCTATTCCGTTCACGTTTTCCAATGGCTTCGATAGGCTCCTTTATACCTTGATTTCTTATTCCTAATCCTTCACCGGGCCTTCATCCCATCCGCTTCATGATGACATAACCCCGATTTTCCTCTTTCTTGGTCAAACTCCCTAGTGTTGGTCGCCACTGATTTGGCACAGTCGAATCTGGCAACCCATTCAATTCGACTGTTTCTGGTTTTCCGAAGCCTTTATCCAGGTGGTTTTTCTCCGTGAATTTCTTCGGTAAGGATGAAATTGTCTTCCTATCATATTCACTCTTGGCCCCTCTCTTTTGGTTGGAATCTTCACCTCTCGAAAACGAATCTCTTCCTGTTCATTAAAAAATTCTGCAGCCGCCTCTATGGTTTGATCAGCTACTAATGCTCATAATCCTTGTACTGGGGGTGGAAAATGAGTCATCAATCGTGCTACCAATCGATCCTCTTTCATAGGTTCCGTCAGAAGTCGGAAAAGGCTTGCATAATGTACAAAATGGTTATACATAGTTCCCATCTGTTTATTCCACGAGGTATTATCGATGGCTTCCCTTAATTTATCTTGTTCCTCTTCTGACCAATACTTTTTCAAGAATGCTTCGCGGAATTCCTCGAAGCTATTTCACTGAAAATTGAAAAGTCCCATCCAACAGTATGCAGGTCCCTCTAGGCTTTCTCTCAGAGCGTTCAACTTTTGTATGCCCGTTAGGTTCATACGGTCGAAGTATCGCTCCATTTCCTCTAAATATTTTACCGGGTGTTTGCTTCCACTCCCTCCGTATTTCGGTATTGTTGGTGCCTGAGCAACCATCAAAAGTCCCATTCCCATTAGTTAAACTAAAGTTACCCCTTAGTTTTTTGGATGTCCCTGATAGTGGTGCCTCCTTTTCCAACAATACGTGGCTGAACATTCCCTGATTCTTCTCCTGAATCAACAACAATGCGCTGGCAATTTCCTCCATTCTTTTCCTATTTTCTCGCATTTCTTCCTGTAATCCATTTGTATTTCCCCTTAAACTTCCTAACGGATCTTCTTCAACTGCTGGTAACCAAGTAGGACTCTCCCCCTGTCCGGAACCTCCTGTGAACAGACATAAATTCAATTAACACTTATTTTTCAACTACATTTCCCAAACTGGACAGATTTCTAAACTTTGTATCCTGGTCACGGCACCACTGTAACCAGACGAACCCCTTCCTTATCTGTACGGTTAAAATACGGCCACGTTGATCGTCACGGTTTTCCCACGTTGTGTTTGTTTTGGTTTTGGTAAGGTTCGTTTGGGATACAAAGTTCTGCCAGTTGTAGGGAAATGAAATACAAAAAAGGTTACAACATTATCTATGGACCGTTCGAAATACATAACCAATCCATGATGAGTTTGAAGCTTCTGATATCACATTTAGAGTGATCTCTCCTTTGAAGAAGGAGTTCATCTGATTCGGAAAAGTAAATACCTAACTTAGGAAAATATCCTGTATAGTCAAAATTGAATACGAATAATCTCCAGAATGAGGCTGAATAATTATCAAAGTTCGGTGAGAGATGTTTTGTCACCAATTGTGTTAATGGGCATCTGGTACACCTATACCCCCACAACCATGGAGTTGGCCAGGTTTTCTCTACGTGAGATTCATCTTGTTGGGTGCACGCCATCTGGAAACCAACCCGATACCATCCTCCCCATCTTTTTGACTTAAAATCTGTGCACAGCAAAATGTTGGTAGTTTTATTTCATACTCTTTTCTAACTTTGAATGACTAGGTTTGAAATTCTGGGAGAGGTTAATGTGAGACTTCAGGATACTCAGTTCCAAAATCTTACGGACCTGTGCTTCCTTGTTCTTGCTCCAGATCTAATGGCGTCGCGACCGATCTTGTCGGGTACTCCATTTTCTTATTATAGAGCTTGGTACCTATAAAAAAAAACATATTAATATATATGTGTAATCACT
The DNA here is from genome assembly GCA_032362365.1 of Zygogramma bicolorata. Taxonomy (NCBI): domain Eukaryota; kingdom Metazoa; phylum Arthropoda; class Insecta; order Coleoptera; family Chrysomelidae; genus Zygogramma; species Zygogramma bicolorata. The sequence goes on from JAVJAQ010000323.1 coordinate 260,389, forward strand.
AATTTCAGTGACCGTTCATGCACAGAAATGGCACTACACAACGAACAAGTATTACCATAGTGTGTGTGTGAGTTAGTGAGTTCCACTAATACTGTCTCAACGGCGTAGTTCCGGAGATCATATTAGCATAGTGTGTGTGTGAGTGAGTGAGTTCCACTAATACTGTCTCAACGGCGTAGTTCCGGAGATAATATTAGCATAGTGTGTGTGTGAGTGAGTGAGTTCCACTAATACTGTCTCAACGGCGTAGTTCCGGAGATCATATTAGCATATCGTGTGTGAGTGAGTTTCACTAATACTGTCCCAACGGCGTAGTTCCGGAGATCATATTAGCATAGTGTGTAAGCTGAAAAGAATCATTAATTAGGTAATTAAATTCAAACTCATATACCAAATCAATCTGAAAAAAAACATATAAATACATATAAATAAATCAAAAGAATCATGTACCACCGAGGTTGTCGTCATAAACGAAACGCATCGTGAAAAGCCACCAATCGAAAACTTTACCATTCCATGGGAGTTATGTTTCATTCATGTAATTACGTCAGATGTCAAATTGCAAATTCCATTAGAATTCTCAATAATATCTTATTCACAATGAAATCATATTTACCGAGGAAGAATTCAGGTCCAAAGTGATTGTTGTTACCTGTTAGAAGGTCCAAGACGAACTGACTCTATCGGTCTGGTATTTATAAAAAAATGGTGTTTCCATAGCTACCGTGCTCCTCTATAGAATTCGATGTCCTTTGCCGAAAATTCCAATCTTGCTTTCAATTCACGCAACCCAAGGATCTGAAACTCATGTAAGATGTGCTGAGAAACCTTGTCTTTCACTATGGAGAGCACGGACACCCGAGTGATACCCCCTTTTCTCACAAATCATCCTGCACTGGCACTGGCACCGGTCGGATATAATTCAATGCCCTTCGTGGTATTAGCCAGGGGAGTAGTTGTTTTCTGACAGGTGCCAGCCGAAACCTACTGTGTAGGTAACTTGAGACTGGCCTGAACAGATTGTTCATTTTCTGAATATCCCGAAAGTCGGCAAAGTTTGGGTTGTTGACAGCTGTCGCTACAGGACACTCATTCGGAAAAAGCCTCTGGGTGCCCTCGAAGAGTGACAATTTTTAGTGCCAGTCTTGTGAAAAAAAGATGTACTCTAACTTCCATAGAAAAAATTGTGTGTTCAGCTGCTCAGAAGTACCCCACGTCCCGGTGAAGTTGAGCTGCGGTACCAACAACACTCAGAACAGCCAAATCCTGTCTACTGTTTGGAAACTTTACCGTTTTTTGTCCTCTTGAGGGTGATGTTGACCCAAGGGATGTACATCCCGTGCTCTGGTTGTCCCATGAACAGAGTTCTTTCCTTTCGTAGGCACTATTCTCATCACCACGAAGAGAAGTTTGCTAGATTCTCCCCTTCTGTACAGGTATGATTGAATTAGAGCCGTGTATACTCTACCTATCAGTTTACTTATTATTCAGGCAGAATCCTAGAATTTATAGAAAGCCGACAACACCCCGGGCCATTCCATCTCAAATAATTAAAAATATTATCAACCATCTTTGGTAATATGCATATATCATATAACACACGATCAATCATTAACAAGAGAAGGAAAAAAAAGTTTATCCAAAGCAACTACTTTTCTGTCCTCTTATCTCACCGGGTATTTAATTAATTGAGATTTTTTTTGCAACGAATTCTGATTTCTCAACTAAGACAACAAAACCTAACCTTAAGTGGTGACTACTTAGCTAACCTAGAAATCAGAGGTTTTTTTCTCACTGTACATGACCTACATTTCGGTAGTATTTTCATCTTAAGGAGGTTGAAGTATCTACACTGAGTATTTCAGTATTTCTAAAAAAACTAAGAACCAAAAGTTCAAAACTAGCAAATCATTAACATGATTATGCAGCCGTAACTCATAATACGAACTGAGACCTTATTATGGCATAAACTTGTTCATTGATTTGCGTGTGTTGAACTTTTGGATTTTTGTTTTGGGCTTAGTTATTAAGTATTGTTGCATGAACCCGCTATAAATGAATGATGTTCATTTAATCTTAATTTGAAGTCATGATCATATTACACACATCACACAAGTGCAATGGCAATGTTTCCTATATATTTAGTATGTTTCTTCCAATTAGGTACATTGTTCAAATGTGTGTGAAAGCTTTGGAAAACATGTATTCTGTAACGTTTGCTAGAAGAAGGAAGATATGACAATATAACATTAACAATTGTTAAACATTGTAAAAATGTTTTTCTGATGAAATTTTTTTAATGTTCCAAGAAAACGTTTCCTTTGGGGTACATACAAGCTATGACATCGACACAATATCAAAAACCCTGGACAACATTACATGAAAAGTTAATATTTATGAAACGCTATTGTAATGAAAAATTTCTTACATATATCTCAAGTTTAAATGGTTGATAATAATTATAATCAATCAGGTGATATACTTGATTTATGCAGCAGTAATAAGTAAGTTTTAATATATAAGAGAAGAAAATTATTCAACTTTCTAATGACAAGTGTATAAACGTTCCCATCGAAAAGTGAAGATTGAACTTATAGTTTATTACTTAGATATTATTTCTTATTACTTGAAACATATCCGATTGATATCATCGTTAAAAATCCATGAAATGGCGATATCAAGATATATGTTGTTCATCAGTTTTTATCGCCAATAAAAATTAGTCCATATTCTATATGCAGAAAATTTAACAAACGTTTGTTAAGGACCAGTTGTACACTACTACTCAACTAAGTTCATCTCCAGTTCGAGTCATGTCGTTCAATTCCTAAGCATTAACACAACAATTATTCCATTGCTTGAGAACTGATTTAGATTTACTTGGATAACTGTTCACTGGAGTATGTACAACTGGGCCTGAATCCATTGCGTTAAAAATAAATTATTATGGAATAATAATAAAATTATAAACTTACTCGCACGTGCATCGTCGTCCATCGTCGTAACACTTACTTAATCTTAACTCTTACCACTTACTACCAGGTTCCAGCAATTCCAGCAACTTGTATGTACAATTTTTGGCGGCAATTTATCAATGGTACCAATGACATCAAAATATCATGGGACAAGAAAATGCGAGTTATCACCACAAGTTTCTTTCTGAGAAAAAGAAGATTTACATAACTAAAAAATCAGATAAGAAATAACGTAATAATCTTCAAATGTCTCTAAAATCATTAATCTCCTATAAGAAAAACACAATTTTCCTAAATTTTCACAAAAAACAAAATCACATACTCCAAATTACAATGGCCACGTTTACACCGTCGCTTGGTAAGCTGACTAATGAATTTATTTCAACCAAATAATCTTGGTCATCTTGGTGTAAAGAGTACACTTGGTCAGGTGACCAGCTTGGTTTGGCACCGAAAATTGTTGCGTACCAGACCGAAATAGTCAAGTGACCAAGATGATGTAAACACCTACGGCCTTGACTATCCGGCAATATGCAAAATTTGGTTTGAATCTTTGCTAAGCGTAAGTACTTAAACTTCTCAAATCCATTTTTGTATCTATCAACAGAACCACATATCTCAAATCTAATGTTTATTATTTACTTTGAATCTGAATCCATAAATCCATGAATTGACGTTTTTATGTGGTAGTAGAGTTGCAAACCTGTTTATATTTCTGTCAGGGTATGCTTACCAAATAAGAACCAATCTGTTTACTAATTGAACATGGTGTAAACAGGGAGTAACTTATTGACTTGGTCTGAATTTGGTATGGTCAACTTGGTCAGAATACCATAAGCGTACGATGTAAATGTGGCCATTATTTGCTACTTCGACATAAGATGCAAACATTTTCTTTTCTGACAGATTCTTCTCCCACTTTTTCGCATATCGACACTGCGAATTTTTGTGATCAAGTACTTACACAGAACCATAAACTGCCCGAAATGTCTGATTCGAAAAATATTCCGGTCTATATGTATATTTTCTCCGATAATAATCACGAATTTACCTTTAATTTACATATTGGAGTGTACTCCTTGCGAGAGGAACTGATATTGAAGATAGAAGGAAATTACATAGCCATCCCTACCGGCACTGGCTTCCCTCGTCCTCTTTTCCCCGAAATCTTTAGGCGGTCAGTGATTGGTTGATTCGGCCGTAAACCTGATTTATGGTTGGGAGTTAGACTCATTCGAATCGCATTATATAGGCGAGTTCTGATATCCAACAGTATCTTTCATCATTTCTATCACTGATGCCTCTCTCTCTGTTTGTGACGTACCATAAACAGAGAGAGAGGCATAAGTGATACAACTGATGGAAGTTACTGGCCACGTTTACACCGTGCGCTAATTAGGTATTCTGACCAAGTTGACCATACCAAATTCAGACCAAGTCAATAAGTTACTGCCTGTTTACACCATGTTCAATTAGTAAACAGTTTGGTCATGTTTGGTTCTTATTTGGTAAACATACAACAGAATGTGACAGAAGTATAAACAGCTTTACAACTCTACTAACACATAAAAACGTCAATAATTCATGGATTCATAGATTCAGATTCAAAGTAAATAATAAACATTAGATTTGAGATATGTGGTTCTGTTGATAGATACAAAAATGGATTTGAGGAGTTTTAGTACTTACGCTTAGCAAAGATTCAAACCAAATTTTGCATATTGCCGGATAGTCAAGGCCGTAGGTGTTTACATCATCTTTGTCACTTGACTATTTTGGTCTGGTATGCAACAATTTTCGGTACCAAACCAAGCTGCTGTTTACACCAAGATGACCAAAATTATTTGGTTGAAATAAAGTCATTAGTCAGCTTACCAAGCGACGGTGTAATCGTGGACAATGTTGAATTTCCGAACTCGCCTCTTTATATCCGAAATGATTGACAGAAGCGAATTCATTGACATATTTGCTAAAAGACACGCCTTCTCCTAGTGCACCAATGAGAGCGTATTAAAATATTCTTTTGCTTTTTCTTCAGTGAGTCAGATGGAGAGCGCTTATCAATTTGACGCATGTTTCAGTGATGGTATATATTGTCAGATTTCTCAGTGTCGATGAAAGTGTCAAACATAGTCATGACAACTAATGCACTGGCCGTTATGACAGTTTTTCACAGAGCATGACGCGGATTGAATTAGAGAGAGAAAGAATATTCACATTTAAGAGATGTTTTGAAGGACATAATGACAATTATATACTTGAATTACTCTATCCTTCATACCCTCGCTTTCTCCGCTACATTGGGGATGGAATGCGCTTAGAGGATATACTTGAAGTATTCTAGCTTTCACATTCCGCAATCCTATCTGTCTTCTATGGCCAGTCTATTATTTGTAATGTCTATGGTTTTTCTCTGAAATTATTGCATTGACATAACAACTAGTGGACTGGTCATTATGACAGCCTTTCACATAGCATGATGCGATATACACTAGAGAGAGAAAAGATATGCACATTGGAAAGATGTTGTGAAGGACAGAATGACAATTCTATACTTGAATTACTCTATCATTCATAACCTCTCTTTCTCTGCTATATTGAGGATGGAATGCGCTCAGAGGTTATACTTGAAGTATTCTATCTTGCTCTTGCCGCAGTCCTCTCTCTCTTCCATTAGTGGTAATGTCAATGAATGATTGTGACTTAACTGTCAACAAACAACTGAGACTTCTCGTGGACGGAGCCTCATGCATACGAATTTCGCATTTTTCCTACAGATTTCTGACAAAGTTTTCAGAATTGCAATAAAAAAATTTACATCTTTTGAGAGAATTCCGCAGAAAAATTGCAATATTCGGATGCATGAGGACATCCCTTTAAGATACAACATTGTATGCGGCCGCATTTAATCAAAATTCGCATTTTTTCTTCTCGTGTTATTATCAGACTCATCGGACATTTGAATCATGATAGATCGAGCAATTGAGATAAATTTGTCATGTAACAAATTTTGATTTGGTCAATTTCGTATGGTGAATGAATAATTGAAATTTAAAATAGAAATGTCAGTTGAGAAAAGTGTTCTTGTATCAATGAGTTCAACTTTGAAGATGAGGAAGAACGGTACCTGTTATTCTAGCCTGATTTTTCAAATATCGTTCTGGATTCTCATAATATATAAAATTTGAAAAAGTTGTTTTCGCCTCTTTCTTTCCCAAGTTAATGCAAAGAGAATTAGAAAACTTCTAGCAGTAACAAAATATTTAGCAAACACTCTCTGTTGATATGTGTTTGCTATATATAGACATTTGAACTTTACAAAAAGAAAGTTTATCTAAAACAACTACTTATCTGCCTATATGGCGCAACGTGCGCTCGATCACTTAATGGTCACTTTTTCTTCCACAATTATTATATCATGTACAGAAACCTGAATGTAACACATATCAACCCCAGCATAATTGTACACAAATTGGGAGTCGTTTGAAAAAAATGTATTCATCAGAATAACATTTCACTCTCAAATCCTGATAAATTTGTTTCGCTCAGAGAAAAGTATTGGCTTAACGGCTGAAGACTGCACCGCCAACGTGAAAAAATCTAAACTGAGCTATGGGCAATTCAGTTTATTTACATTCGTCCCGTTTGAATGGTATTAATTTGATATTTAGTGATTTAATATTTATTCCTTAATTTTCGTGCGAATAATGTTGAAGGTAGGTATTTTCAGGCATCATAAATACTAATTAGGACTGAGAACAGCCAATATTTTTCAGTAAATTTTCAGCATCTTAAAGTCATGCCTTCCTTCCATCTACGAACTGGTTTTCAAAATCAATTGATTTTTCAGTTTTGGAACATACAAAATCAACAATACTGAGAGAACTTATCAGTTGGCAATATTTGCTTGATCAAGCTTAGCTCCTCAGTATTAATAGTATTACTACTCGCCAATACATAACAGGTAAAGTCATACAGATTCATTGCCTGAAAATGAAACCTAGCTAGATCGATTTATCGCCCCCTGCATTCTAAATTTCACGATATCGTTGGAGCCGTTTTTTCAGAGATTTCGATTATACATATACAAGAATTCCTAACTAGATACACCAAACGTGTTCAGAAGAGTAGATAAAACTAAACCGAGCCTTCCCTATATTTGGGAACATAATTATCTTTGTGGAGCGAATAAGTTTTAAGAAAGTGATCTTTGGCTATTCATTCTCCATTTCAAGAAAAAATATAAAACCTCGATGGGAAGAGTAACATAGAAAATTTAGCAAACACCTTATCCTGATAATTACATCATTAACAAAAAAAGTGTTTGCTAAATATTTTGTAATTTCTTTTGTAAACTTTTCATATTCACAAAAATAATCGTTTCTAATACAAGCAGAGTTACTAAAGAAATCATTTTTTGATGAATTGAATAATGCCGTTTATTTTTCATTATTATAAAAACTATATAATAATACAACCTAATTAGATCCTAGGAGGATTTATGCAACAGTAATCTTTATTGAGATAGTATTTCATGCAGCACTTTCTATAAATTACACATTTCCAATAATCATGAAATATTATTCTACACAATTAATGTAATTGGATGGGAGTTCTAGTTCTGTCATTAGTTCTATAATTTTCACAGTTTTGACAAGGTGGGTGTGCACGTACAAAAGCAAATTTTATTTTCACTTTGAACAAATGAGTTTTTCAAGTTTAAAGTGAAAATATTAGTGTATATATTGATGAACTGAAACAGTATATTATTTAACGAGCAACGAATGATAGTCATTAGTATTCAAGGCGAGTTATACACTATACCTTTTCTACGGCTAGAACAGATAATAGCGAAATGATTTAACAAATAACATGATCTCTATTGAAATCTGTTGCTGATAACTTCTCAGCAACAGAGGAGTTCTGAGCAACAGATTCCAATAGAGTTAATAAAAAAATAGACAATGGAAGTCCGAACCAATACCACTCTACAAGGAACATTGTCAACCACATTCAAGAAAAATAACATGAACTTCATATTGAACGTCATTCGAAATTCCCAGTTAGGTACAATTGAATAAGTAGAGCTGTCATTGCTTGAAATTTGATATTCTATGACAGACCTGATTTATTGTGGAACATCAATAACAACAACTGTAACACATTGAAGGCATTGGGTTATGACGTAAGGAAATTAAAAAAGATATACAATGTATTGTATTGTTTTATCAAGAACAGTTAAGATGGAGCAGTTTTGTGTTATGTCTGAGAAATAATGATATATTTTCGTCTCATAATCGAAGTGGAAATAAGAGTAAACATTACTGTTGCATAAATCATCCTTTTTTGATTCCAACTTCTATCAAGAGTAATGTTCTCCGAATAACTTTTCTATGGTATTATCTCCTTCTATTACATAATCATTAGGTATGAAACATGCTTTTTGTATCTAATATGAAAATAAGTACGAACTGTAAAGGAGAAATTGCAAAAATGAAAAGGAAAAGTAGTGTTTGTTTGAAAATGGTTGAGTGAAATAAGTGCAATTATACTTGTTCATTAGTTTACTGGAAAAATGAGTCAAAAACATGATGAAAATCTTCCATTCGAATGGACGTGACTTTCAAAGGGGTTTTTGAAGAAAACCGCCCTTTCAAGTGAGGACAATCAAACAACGAGAAACATGGAACTTTTAGCTTGGCTGCGAGAGGTGATTTTAATTGTGTATTTGAAGTGTACCCTGGTGAAGTGAAAAAATGAGAGATAATGGAATTTTACTTAGTTTATTGACAACAAAATAAATGGACAAGAAAACATGACCACAGTGAATGAATAAAAAACTACTTGAAATAATTACCCATTAATAAAATGATTCAGGTTGAAACAATGCAGTTGGGATTCAATAGAAATGTAAGTACTCACATATCATTCCAAGGCAGGAGAGATGTGCTTTCTTCATTCTTGATAAAATGGCGCCGACTACTTTGAAAATTAGTTTGGTTCGTCAAATTCGTTCCAATTTATATAAAAAATAATCCTGTCGTCATGAACTATTCCGCTGTTGTGACCCAGTAGATATTCGATTTTCATAATGGTATATTGTTCCTTGCATTTGCTAAAACGTTCCCATGAGATTCCAGACAGTCATTTGAAACTTCAGTTCTTATCTGTCACGTAGCTTTTAAAATCACGTTCTCTACCAGATAAGCTAAAGAAATGAGATACTTCAAACTACTTCCAAGTACATGCGAATCAACTCAGCAAAAGCTTACAAGCAGAATTCGAGGTAGAAACAAGTATAGAATAACTTTTGTCGACTCATTGAAACTTGTATTGTATTCCAGAATTTTCTTCACATCAAAACTATCAAATTTACTTCCATCGCACTTGGGCAGCCTGCGAGCGTCCGATCATGCATAACGATAAGTTAGTTAGTTCCAGACCACCAACATTGTATAACTAACCCGATTTCTTGTCAACGACACTAATTCCAAGTTTGAATAAACGGCGTCCATGGGATTTTGGTCTATCATTTCACCACCAACAATTCAACATTTCTGTAACCAATTGTGACCCTTCACAATAAGGCAGGTTACAAGAGAAATTTTGTGGTGGCAGCGAGTGTGGATTTTTTCAAATTAGTTCTTAATTTGACGAACCAACTGAGTGGTGAAAAGTGTTCCTTGTCCACTGGTACACAACTACGTATCTGAGGATACTTTTCTGCGGTAAAGTTGTGGAAAATTGCCTGAAAATTTGGTGCAGCAGTTCTTAGAGGAGAGCAGTGTTACCTGACAAGTAAATCGAAAACAACAACAATTCGAGAACAACGATTCACTTCGTTTCTGAGTTCCCGAGTTCCTGAGTTCCTGCGGCAATTCAAGCGTCTACAAGCTTCAAATCTACAACGTGAAGTGAAATCTTTCGTGTGTGCAATCTTCTCAAATTTTGGATTATCATTTTGGATAGCTGAATATTGGATTAATATGCTCATCTACTTAATGTAAGTTGATTTCTGTTTCGCATTGTTATAGCCAATATTCCTTTTTTTTTCGAATTTTTGTGGGTATAATTTTTTTTTTTGAAATAAAAGATGCCGGATTCACCGCCGAATACATCAAGCACATCAGCAAGTCCAACATTTTATGTCACTTTAGATACAGCTGTAAAAATGATAAAAGAGTATGATGGCAGTACTTACGGTGATAGGGTTCATGATTTCATAGATAGATGTGACATAGCTCTTAAATCTGTTGACCCAAGAGTTGAAGATTTTCTTTTCAAACTTATAACAACGAAACTTGTAGGTCGCGCAAGATCTTTAACGAAATATAGGAATTTTGATAATTGGGATGAACTTAAAGCTTATCTAGAAGATGTTTTTTCAGAGAAGCGTTCAATAAGCTTTTGGCAGTTAGAACTCAATAAATGTTCCCAATCGAAAAATGAAGATATCGCAAGTTACAGCAATAGGATCGAGAGATGTTTATCGAATTTAGTAGATGCTTCCACAATCGGAAAACCACAAAATATCGCAAGTGAAATATCGTCTTTATTGAGATCACAAGCTTTAAATGTTTTTATTCAAGGTTTAGTAGATCCCCTTAAGTTGCAATTGAAAGCCAGAAATCCCGTAAATTTAGAAGACGCTATTGAATTAGCCCGTGAAGAAGAGAGACAAATACTTAGCGCTAGGGGTAATACACATTTTGCTAGCCAGGCAAGAATAATTTGTAACATTGTCAAACCTGGTCATTTCGAGAAAGATTGTTTTTTCAGAAAAGAAGTTTCAAGACGTTCAAATTTCAGACAAAATTCAGAGCGAAGACAAGATTCTAGTAATACAACAAGAGCTTTCAACATAAATACAAACCCAAATCAAAATATCAGGTGTAATTATTGCAAAAAAATTGGACATAAGATAGCAGAATGTCGGAAAAGAATTTATAACGAATCTCAGAGAAAAAATAATCAAAGTACACAGTCGGAAAACTACCAGCGCCCGTCGGGAAGTGGCCAACCGGCGGCGAAGAATTGAGCAGTGCCACGAAACTTGATGAAAATTTAGAGTTAAAGAACGAGGTTGAAGAAAAAGAACCGAACGAGGTTCAAATATTTTTTATAGACTGTCCAGATTTGAAATATGTCGAATTGAACTTAAATATTGCGAAATCAAGAAAGACTCGACTTTCAGTTGATACCGGAGCATCAATAAACTTGTTAAAAATTTCAGCATTGAAGGAAAATTCTCCGATTTGTAAAAGTATTATCACTGCTATTACCGGAATTACTTCCGAAGCAGTCAAAACAAAACGAATCGTTTTGAACACTTTGAAAATAAAAATCAAATATTTTTTCATTTGGTAAGTGACGATTTTCCGTTCCCGTCGGATTGTGAAGGAATTTTAGGAAACGAATTCTTTGAACTGAATTATGCCAAAATTGATTACGAGTCACAGTTACTCAGATTCAGTGATAGGAGCGTTAAATTTGCAAACCCAGAAAATGTTGTGATGGAAACAGTTCCCATTTCAGATAATGATAATTTTGATGAAATAAGTCATTCCAAGATTGAACCGGAAATACCACTGTGTGAAAAAATGACCCGAAAATTATGTATACCAGCAAGATGTGAACAAATATTGAGTGCAAATTGTGTAGTAGATATAGAAAATCAGGCCTACTACATGTGCAAGGGTGGAACAATTATAGAAGGTGTTTATCTTGGCAATTGTTTAACCCGTGTGAGAGAGAATATGTGTGTAGTGAGTTTGATCAACGTATTGGAAAACCCTGTAGAAATCGATCTTCCACCATTGAAATTAGAAGCGATAGAGTTAGAAGATAATGAAATTTTGACGACACCTGTGTATAGTTTTAAAAATGATGAGAGGTCAAGATACGAAAAAGTAATTGAATCCTTGAGGTTAGAACATCTGAATTCAGAAGAAAAAAGCTCATTACTTGATATAATACGAGAACATTCAGATATTTTCCATTTAGATGGGGAATTTTTGACATGTACGAACGCTGTTAAACACAGAATACCCTTGAAACAAAATTCAGAACCGGTAAATGTTAGGCAGTATAGGTTGCCATTCAGTCAAAGAGAGGAAATCGAAAAACAAACGCAACAAATGCTTGAAGATGGTATTATTGTCGAAAGTAAAAGTCCCTATAATTCACCTCTTTTGGTTGTTCCCAAAAAGAGAGATGCAGATGGAGAAATCAAATGGAGGAATCAAATGGAGAGTGGTTGTAGATTATAGAAAGGTAAACGAAAATACAATAGGTTATTCTTTTCCATTGCCAAATATTACGGACATATATGATCAGTTAGGGCACTCCAAATATTTTACAACTTTAGACCTTTCGAGCGGTTATCATCAGATTGAAATGGATCCCCGAGACCAGCACATCACAGCTTTCAGTACGAATTCAAAACATTTCGAATACAAGAGAATGCCGTTTGGGTTGAAATCGGCTCCATCATCATTTCAATATTTGATAAATAGTGTTATGTCAGGGATACAGAACGTCAAAGCATTCGCATACCTTGACGATATCTGTATTTATTCTAGCTCACTGAAAGAACATTGTCAAAGTATTAGAGATATTTTTTCTAGATTACGGCAATATAATTTGAAACTGAGTCCAAAAAAATGCGAATTCATGAAGAAAGAAGTAATATATTTAGGGCATAAAATTACAGATAAAGGCATTCAGCCGGACGAATCAAAAGTAGATGCAGTCAGGAAATTTCCAATCCCCAAGGTATCGAAAGATGTCAAATCATTTTTGGGGTTAGCTTCATATTATAGGAGATTCATACAAGATTTTTCAAAAATTGCAAAACCATTAACGAATTTGTTGAAAAAAGATCAACCTTTTGAATGGACAAATGAATGTCAGCTAGCATTTGACGAGTTGAAATCAAAATTAACCAATCCTCCACTCCTACAGTACCCAGATTTCACAAAACCTTTCATACTCACCTCGGATGCATCTGGATTTGCTATAGGTGGTATTCTGAGTCAAGGAGAAATAAATAAAGATAAACCAATTGCGTACGCGTCTAGAACTTTGAACAAAGCGGAACGTAATTACAGTACTACTGAAAAGGAACTTCTCGCTATTCTGTATGTAACCATTTTCGTCCATATTTATTCGGCAGAAAATTTTACGTCATTACAGACCATAAAAGTTTGATATATTTACAAAATATCAAAGATCCAAGTTCACGACTTACTCGATTCAGATTGAAACTAGCAGAATATGATTTCGAACCAATTTTTAAAGCCGGAAAAATGAATGTGAATGCTGACGCGCTTTCTAGAATAATTCTGAACATCAATGAAAAGGAAAAAACATATAGTGAATTCTGTTCATATTTAGATTCTCACGTATTACCAAATATTTCAATAAAAGAGTTTAATGATGGTATTTTGAAGTCACCACCTGAAAATTCATTAGCTATTCCAGTAAGTGAGGAAATATGTTTGAAGGAAACCGAAAAACATTTAATTGCAATGTTGCAATGCCATAACCAATTGATTGATTGCATTGTTAGAAACAACCACCTCAATTCCCTTGAAAAAGGACAAATTCATTTACTTGTTAACATTCAAACAAACGCAGGAAACGAGAGAAACTTATAAGAATATTTACAATACCCTCGTAGATTTTAAACTTACGCTACAAAGACATAAAATTTCAAAAATCTCTATCCCAAAATTAGGAGGCAAACATATCAAATGGGAAAAGGTCAGAATGATATTGAGATATTTATTCAGAGGAACGAATATTGAAATTTTTGTATACCATAATAGTATTATTTGCGATGATGAAATCACTGATGATCAGAAACAAAATTTACTCAACGAATTCCATAATACTCCTACAGGAGGACATCCTGGTGTGCAACGAATGTACAAAAGAATCAAACAAAAATATAACTGGAAAAATTTGAAGTCAGACATTAAAGAATTTGTAAGAAATTGTATCCATTGTCAGAAAAATAAGTGTGTCAATCGAAAACAAAAAATGCCATTACAAATAACAGATACCCCCGAATCAGCTTTCGACAAGGTCTATCTTGATATTGTAGGTCCACTTCCGATTACTTCTAATGGTAATAGATATATCTTGACGTGTCAAGATTCATTGACGAAATTTTTAGAAGCAATTCCTTTAAAAAATATGGAGGCAGAAACAGTTGCGCTCAAATTAGTTACCGATGTTATCTGCAGACATGGTATTATGAAATCAATTGTAACTGATCAAGGAACAAATTTCATGTCAGATCTATTCGTAAATTGTTGCAAGCTACTGAAAATCAAGAAAATAAATTGTACAGCGTATCGACCTGAGTCAAATTCAATTGAGAAAAATCATAGAACGATAGCTGAATATTTGCGAAGTTTTGTAAATAAAACCCAATCAGATTGGTGTGAGTGGATTCCATTTTGCGTTTTTTCTTTCAATACCACACCTCATACGACTACAAAATTTACGCCTTACGAGTTAATGTATGGGAGACAGGCTATATTACCAAGTTCCATAACGCATTCCCCAACGTTTTCGTACACGTATGATGATTTTCTGACCGATCTGAAATTAAAATTACAAGTCACGCGAGAGGAAGCCCGTCAAAACCTAATTGATCGCAAAGAAAAAAGCAAGATTAGTTATGATAAAACTTCCAAAAACATCGAATACAAACCGAATGACAAAGTGTTATTGTCCGATGAAAGTACTAAAACTAGTAGAAGTAAAAAGTTGCATCCTAGATATACAGGACCATTCAGAATAGTATCAGTCGATTCAGATGTAAACTGTACTATAAGACGCGGTAACAAATTAGTGAAAGTTCACAAAAACCGATTGAAACCCTACCATGAGTAAAGCAATTTTAATTTTTTTTACAGAATCCTCGTCTACTATTGGTGCCTGACCCAGGTAGCAAGTGAGGGAAATTACACACTTACAGACATCAAAAAATCATCTGGAATTCATTATGAACACTTAGGATCGTGTCAACTTTACAATGATCAATATGAATTAATAACTTTTGTAGACATTTTCGAGCACAGTGTGAAGTTGCAAATATTGCAAAATTATTTCGCAAGATCAAAAACCTTTTGTCTCCATGACGTAGTAAAAAATAAAATTGAAGATCTATGTACTAACTTTATACGTACCACTGAACCTGTTATCGAAAGAATTTTGCAAGAGAAAGAACTTTTGAACCAATTGATAGGTCATAACATTGATTTGGAGGAGGTAAAGCATAGAACTAAACGCGGTTTATTCAACTTCGTTGGTAAGGCAACAAAGTTTTTATTTGGAAATTTGGATGACGACGATGCAGAATATTATAACAAAAAAATCAATGAATTCACCACAAATGAACAAAATCTGATAAAGATTTTAAAAGACCAAAGTCATGTCATTCAAACGACCATTTCTAACTTCAATCATACCGTTGGTACACTAAATATAAATGAAGGCATTTTGAAAGACAATATAGATAAGCTAACGAAATATATTAATAAAGAAATGAATGAAGTAGAGATTTTAGAGATCAAATTGAAGATAAACGAACATTTCTCAAATTTCATTATGCTATATGTTCAATATCAGTTAGAAACGCAGTCATTGATAAATGCAGTACTGGCAGCCAAAACAGGCGAATTGCATCCTTTCATTATGACACCCGAGAAACTGATAATAGAATTACAAAACATTTCAACTCATAACTATCTACATTTTCCGATTATGCCAATCATAGAGAACGCTCATGCGTTTTTGGACTTTATGAAGCTGAATGTGTTTTATAAAAGCAGGCGTCTGGTTTATATCATTTCTATACCGATGACAGACAATCAAGAGTATGACATTTATAAACTCACCCCCTTACCAGTACATGTTGCTGATAATAAGTACATATTCATTCAACCCACTAGTAAGTACTTGGCTATAAACAGTGTAAAGCAGAAATACTTGTTATTAACTGAACAACAGTTTGGTAGTGTCGTATAGAAGGCCTTAATAAAAAACCTTTTCGGAATCAGGTCGCGACATTGGCTTACATATATGCATCCGTTGACAATGGTTTCATGTACGTCTAAATGTTTTTGCAAACATCACACTCAGTAAATCGAATGTGTTATAAAAGAAATGTCGTGGCTCTGATTCGAGGATTGATAAATAAACCTTTGGTCGGGTAATTGGAAACAAGTCCCTGATTGAAAACAGCGTCAGATGTAGTCAGTAATACGATTCTGCCCGATGGGGCAAGTAATTTCAGTGTTGTTGGGTTTTTCTTTTGTAAGTATAGTTTTCATTTCGTAAGTATAGTTTTTATAATGAATGATTGTCGTTTTGAGTGAATGTGTAAATCAATAAAGTTTGTATTTGTGTTTTTACCAACTGATTTCATCCTGGTTATCACAAAGAGTATCTGAGCTACTTCAACCCCAAGGAAGGACCAAAAGTCCTACCTTACTTCCCGACATGGTGGAGGCGCCTCGCTTCGATTTCGAAGATTCATTCTTCATAATGAATCTTAATGAAGTACCCTCGTGAAATTTTGTTATATGAAGTCTTTTACTAAAATTTTGTGATAACCGCATGAACAGTTGTTTTGAGTGTGTGTGAAATGTTCGATTCTAATTTCTCATTTTGCTCATTTTCAGTATGATTTTTGTGGTTTCTGGTAGTTTCCCGAATTTCAGTAGTTAACGATTAGCTGACAATTTTAGTTTGATATAAGTTTCTGGAGCAATACACTGATTGATGATGATTTTACGTCTTGAATGATTGATTTGATTGACGTGAATGGGTTGGTATGATTTGTCTGATTTTTTAATATTATTGAAATTTTTGACTAGGCCTTTTTTTTTAATGGAAATGTATGTGTTGGTGTTATCGAACTTTTCGATGAAATGAAAACGAAGTACAAATATTTGTTGAGATATTCCTTTTGCATTCAGTGAGTATATCAAATAATTATAGTATGTTCAACTTCCCGACATTGTACAGAATATGGAAATGCGAAATATATTTGCCAACAAGAAGCGCCATTACTTTTGACCCATCAACATGAAAGTTGTGAAGTCAAGTTATTTTACGCAACGAGTTCGATACCCGAGAATTGTGATAAAAGATTAGTGAGTCTATATCAGAATATTTGGCATCAACTAATTTTGAGTAATACATGGATATTCGTCTTGAGTAGTCCAGAAAGAATAAGTGTAAATTGCGACAGTCATATTTATACTGAGTTTGTCAAAGGAACGGGTATGCTTACCCTTTCAGAAAATTGCAAAGCATTCACGCAAGATGCTTCACTCATTCCTCATCGTATTCATTCTAGTATCATTGAACAATCGAATAATTTCATTCCGAGTGTAAATTTACTTTTCGACTGTTGTGAAACAGAAGATAATAAATTTAATATTTCTGAGATACATTTAAATCCTAACTTCAAGACTGTCAGCATGCATTTAGATGATTTGAATCTAGCAAGTAGAAAATTGTCTGAAATTGATGAAGAATTAGACCACTTTACTTGGATGCCCAGCTCGTTGACGTTTTCATCTAGTGTTTTATCTATTATTTTTATCATTGTAGTAGTTTTTATGCTATGTTTTTGTTGTTGTAAAAAATGTAGATTAGGAAGAAAATGTTGTGGAGCGATCCCTGGAATTTGCATTAGAATCAATAATAATACTACTCAACAACCGGATCATAGGGATCCAGTAGTTCAATATAGTCCAGGAGCCGCCTCCATAGAGTTCACTGATTCACCCCCTACAACTAACCAGAGGGCTAGACCGATTGTAGGTAGAAGAGGTACGAAAGATTTCTCGTCTTCTTAGACGTTCAATCTTTTTTCCAACAGGGGAGGTGTTTTGACCCAGTAGATATTAGATTTTCATAATGGTATATTGTTCCTTGCATTTGCTAAAACGTTCCCATGAGATTCCAGACAGTCATTTGAAACTTCAGTTCTTATCTGTCACGTAGCTTTTAAAATCACGTTCTCTACCAGATAAGCTAAAGAAATGAGATACTTCAAACTACTTCCAAGTACATGCGAATCAACTCAGCAAAAGCTTACAAGCAGAATTCGAGGTAGAAACAGGTATAGAATAACTTTTGTCGACTCATTGAAACTTGTATTGTATTCGAGAATTTTCTTCACATCAAAACTATCAAATTTACTTCCATCGCACTTGGGCAGCCTGCGAGCGTCCGATCATGCATAACGATAAGTTAGTTAGTTCCAGACCACCAACATTGTATAACTAACCCGATTTCTTGTCAACGACACTAATTCCAAGTTTGAATAAACGGCGTCCATGGGATTTTGGTCTATCATTTCACCACCAACAATTCAACATTTCTGTAACCAATTGTGACCCTTCACAATAAGGCAGGTTACAACACCGCTGACAATTTCTAAATTCGCAATTCTCAGCGTTCATTCATGATTATCGACGACCAGTGATGTAACTTGAAACCTGTTGTCTGAAACGACGTTGAATTTGGAAATTCGCCGGATAGGAATATTACTATTACAGCTGAATGATATAACATGCGTGAATGATTTATTTGGAAGGAAATATTGAATTGAAAAATTATGAATTATATTAATAATGACTCGATTTCCACATTCATTTTCAGGTTGATAATTTTGAAAATGTGAAGATAAATCTTTGTATGAGACCTTTCATTTTCAATATATGACACATCTCCCCTCCTTAGTAAAGCTGGATCCCAGCTTCGAATTGAAAATTGATCAAAAGATATATGAAATTGAAAATTTTCCCAACTGAAAAACATAAATACTTATTTTTATTCCTAGAGAAAAAAACATAGATGTCCCGACATTATATTTCGAATCAATTATTCGGGTATGAGTTCTCACGTGGCACAAAAAAAAACTGAGTCCGGCACTGGCACTGTACGTCAGTTCGTGGAAGTTGTTTCCGTGTCGTACCTTCTTGGCTCCCTCAGTGACAGGTCTCCGCATGCAGTGTTGCCAACGGCGAAAACACTGTACCCCATGTACAGCCTGGGACTCTGGGACCTCGTAGTATACTAGAATGACTGATGATGTCGTGCTCCTCTCATGGACTTTGCATCTGGGGCCTGATTTCAAATCGGTAAAATTCTACCATCAGATATCTTCTTCTATCGTGTGAGCAAAGGTCATCCGGGCTGGTAACGGCTGTCGGCTGCCTAGCTACTCGTTACTCGTTGATGGATTTGCTGACATCGAATGCGCCCATCGGTTGATTTGGTGGTGTTCCGTGCAGCTTATGTCACACCACTGAAGAAGTCGTGAACTACTCCTTTTCCGCCAAATTTAGAGACAGCGGCAGACATTTGAGTTGGTTTGGTTGGTTGACGTTGGAATTGTTGTCATGGCAAAATTGTCGATCAAGCAATTTGCACATCTCATTGCAAATTGCTACCTAGATGCTGATTCGGCACGCTTCGGACTTCATTTTGGTCTTTTCGTCTGTGGATTGTGAGTGAAGTGGAACAAAAGTGGCATATTTTCCAACTTCTAACGGATAGCTGCATACAGAGTATGGTCAGGACTCCTGGACACTTCACTGGTAGTTTTCGCAGGTGAGTTCGACTTGGTACAGGTACCATGCTTGTTGCTGGGTCAATCGTGGGCAGGTGTCTCGGCATCATTTGTAGTGAAGCATTTTTCAGGCTCGAGGAACATCTGGCATATAGTATACTGTGGTCTGGCCTTCTTTTTGGGGTTGAAAAATGGGATGCGGGGTGCTGCCGTTCTGGACTCCGTCTGTGGGTGGACCGTTTCTTGCCTTCGTATCAGTGCCTGTTCCTGGTATGTGCCTCCGTGATGTCCCGTGATACATGAAAAAGATTATTTGCAGTAAGTATTCTTTAATTACAATGGAAAGTATTAATATTTTTTTTTCTACATATTCCTTTGATTTTATATTACTAGGTATATAACTGACTATACTCTTATAGATACTTCTTAGTGCAAAGTCCAAACCTACAATGATTGAGAGAAAATGTTCTCAAAGTTCTTATAATCCCTATTCGTACAACCTCAAATCATTTGAGATCATTACATTTCTTTTTGTCCCACTTTCTAACTCTATAGTGTTAAGTTTTTCTGTCTAATTCTACTCTTCCTTTTACTCACAGGTGACATTACCCTTGCAAACGACAAATATATCTAACCCCCTTATTTAATCGAAGCAAAAAATATTGCAAGTTGATAGCGTTTCTCCCCCATCTCTTTCAATTGGTCTCAATAAAAATGCAAAACTAAAAATAATGTGTTACTGTTTATCTTGTTTCATAAGTCGATGTATTGATGTTGGATATTGAGTGGAAATTAATAACTAAGTATCACTGACATGGAACGTTTTTTAAATTGCAAGGCTCTCACTAGCTCAACAAAATGTATTCTTTCTAAAAAAAATGTGCAACTGTATAGAATTAATCCTTTGACTTCTTTCATTAATATCATCATATCTAATCATCATATTAATCATCATATATTTCATATTTTTCACCTCATAAACTCATTATTCATTTCATCTCATAAACTCATTATTTAGTTCATAAAGTATCTGCATCTGCATATCAACCCAGGCTTAGGGTAATTCTGCCAAGTTTCCCACGCATACCTTACTAATATAACACAATACTGCTCATAGGCAATTATTCAACCCTTCTGGATCATCTTCCATAATTCCCTTATGACACGGTAACATTCTTGTTACCAACTGAACAATAATTTCTCCTATTTTGTCCTACATATATTCTCATTATCATATAATAATCCGTATTCCATCATTACATATCATAATTCATATTCCATTATCACGCATTATTATTCAGACGAAGTCAAACATTATATTATTCAATCTTTACTTTATATTCCAGTTGCACAAATTCCATTCCAAAAAATTGTTATCATTGGGTAAACATTTTTATTTAAATTTTTTTTTCAATAGTGAAGAAAAAGGCGTTCCAGGTAAATTGTCATACATGTAAATTTTTATTCATCACTATAATGTCATTTCCCACCAGTTGTTGAAATGCACTTATAAATCGTCAAATTTCGATTTGAGACTGTTAGACATCCCTTCACGCCTCCTGTTTACTTTCCTGATTGACAAAACATAAGGGTGAGTCTTTGTCTTGACAATCTCAGAGAGTTAGGACAGTCATACGAATGATCAATCTCCTTCTCAAATCTCCAAATTTCAATTTATAGTGTTTTTCAACTACAAATGACTTTAGATACTTTTTGCATCACATTTATACTCTAATATCATTATATTATTTATTTTCCTGTTTATTGAGGCAGTTATTTAATGATAGTGATGTTGTGAAGTATTGTAAAACACCCATGAGGATAGTTATAAAAGAAAATAATTTTTGGTTACTCATGACCGAGGGGAATTCTCTATGATTGTGTTGTTATTATATTTGGGATTCTTGACTCAATGGATCACTATCTGAACTACTACTATTAAACTATTACATTTTACCTATTCTCCAACAATATCCTTATTTTTCATCGTCAACAAATAATGAAGGAAAAAAGATCGTTATAAAGGGGTAAAATTCATCATCTGCATCGCTATCATGGTAGTGGGAAAAATGTTCATCTTTCATTATTAATGTTCAGTGTCTGCGAGCCCAGCTGCCAGAAACCTGACTTAGTCCAACAGCTTTCATATTGAAGTACGACAATCCAAGAAACGATAAAACTGACTGCTGGGTAATGTTCAGAATTTTGCTTTGATCAACATAATAGGAATGCCGTCCACTGAGTACTCGGCAAAAAGTAGAGAGTTGGATAAAAATTCAGAAATGCCAAAAGATAATATTTTGATCAATCGTTTCGATCAAAATTCCAAAAGAAGACATTATTATTAGTTATTTATTTTTACCGATTTCCGAGAAAAAATTAAGTTGCAGGATACATATAAGTAAAATTATTTGATAACTACTATTCTGAACTACATTATTGCTTTTTCTTATGGTCCATTAAATCATTATTTAGGTGGAAGAATGAGCCTTTTTCGAGTCAATTGATATGTATTGAATAGTTGAAAATGAAAGAATGTCGGAAAAAAATTGAAACCTTCCATATTCAGAAAAACTGTTATTATAATGCAGCATATATTTCATAAATTTTCGTTAATTCTGAAAGCCATAATTGATTTCGAGATAATTATGAGTAATTACTTGATGAGACGACCCTTCAATGAAAAAAAAAATGCACAACTATAGCGAACATTATGTTCAGATATTAGTAATGCTGGAACACACTTTATAGAGATATTTGAATTATAACAGAGAAATTGAAAAATATTGACACAAGAAATCACTAGCATTATACAAAAAAAATGACACTCGAATAAATTGGGAGCTTTTAGTAAGTCAATTTAAACTTGTGAGGAAAAATCAATTGAAATAAATCTAGAGATAATAGCTTCAATATCTATTGTCAGGAAATGCTCAGCTCCCATCAATTACTGAAAATATTTTTGAAATCGTTACTGCCTTTTATTTGTCATAAAATTCAATTGAATTACTTGATTCATCTTTACAGCTAGCTGGTTCCCGAGAACAAAAAAATATCAGAGCTATATGACTATTTGAATTTTAGTTGATTATTTTATCGAAACCTAATGTTCGATACGTTTAAAAAATATGATTGATATTGCAATGAAGAATTAATTAAGTAAATATATCTTGATTAATGAAAAAAGCAAATGATAGAGCGTTCCATATAGAAGAAATTGTATGGAGAACAAAGGAATAAATCTCATAAAAAATAAGATGATAGCACATATATTGAGGAGTTTAATTGATAGAAATACTTCCAAACCTTCAATTCCTTCGAAACATACCATCCCAACTAATGAGGTCTAAAAAATAGGATACATTTTCGTTTTTGTGAAGAATAATTGATGAAAAAAAAGTCGATTGTTATTGAAAAATGTGCTTTGAATGGAAAATACACGGGATTATTTTCTTTCCTGATTTTGTCAAAATTTTGCTTGATAAAAGTTAAGGGGAAATATTCAGAAAAATTAATATAAATTGGGTGATACCTCATTAAAAAAACTTCTGTCAAAAAATAACACAGCAAGAAGGCTCATCATGTGCAAAAAACTACTAGATGTAAGAAATGGGATTCAAATTACTGTTTATTGGTATTGCAAAGTATGTTTCGACAAATTAGGCTTTATATGTATTGAAATCATACTACAAATTGAACAACCAAAAAAATATGCAATAATTGGAAAAAAGAGAAAAAAAAACAAAAACATTTATCAACACAACATCGTTTCAACCAGAAATGACTTTCTAGGAAAAAATTACTGCAGAAAAAAAAAACTTCAATCCGTTACAGATACCTACTCTGATCATTTTAGAAAACAAGAAAAATCCACCAGGGTTGTTCATTTTTCAGCCAAATACAAAAAATTATCATCAAGGGCGGGTTGTAACACACGTAGTTAACCAATTGGTGTTTTCCGTTGTAACAATGAAATATTGGGTGGTAGTTATGTAAACTACCATTTTGTATTGGTAACGCTGAACATTCTCCAGAAATATCTGTTTTGTGGTCATATTGAAGAAGTTTTCGCAAAATAATCATTAATCAGTCAGTATGCTTCAGTAGAAGATTCAGATCATTTAAGCTGTTATTTTATATTTTTTCTATTGAGTCACCACTATGGGTGAGTAAAACAAATTATAAAATTGATTTCAGATATTTCTTTATATATGTTTTCAGAAATCGACAGCAAGAATAGGCGTGCAGTAAATTTTAGCAGAGCTGAAGAAAATATGCTTGTGTCATTAGTGAAAAAATATGCACATATCGTAGAAAATAAAAAAACAGACAGCTGTGCCAACCAGAAAAAAAGCCGCAACCTGGGTGCAAATTACCAAGGAATTCAATAGCACTGGTGGTGAAACATACCGAAGTCTAAATATTCTGAAAAACAAATACCTAAACATGAAAAAGAAGTCAATAAAAAAGTTCTCAGATGAGAAAAAACATGCTTATGCAACAGGTGGCAGCCCACCTGTTATCTTCAAAGATGATGAAACTGATGTCTGCATAAAAGAAATAATTGGCTCCCGTATGACAGGTTTAACTCCGGAGTTTGACAGTGACACTATGGGTATTAACTTTTATTCAAAACCAGAGAGGCCTGGGCCCAGATTGTTATTCCTCGAACTCGATTGTCGAGTAGCTCAGACTGTGACTGTATTTTTCAGTACAACGCCTGGTACAGTCACAGTCTGAGGTTTGAACATTGATGCTCAACTCTCTTGGGATGAGCACATCGATTCTATATTGAGTAAATTGTCGAAACATTGCTTTGTAATTCGAAATCTCCGTCATTTTGTTCCCTTGAATATATTGAAGAGCTATTATTATGCTTATATCCAATCTTCACTCAATTATTGTCTTATCAACTATGGTAACTGTACAAGAATGAACGAAGTACTAATACTTCAGAAAAAGATAGTGAGAACAATGTGTTTCAAAAAATATGACTACTCATGTAGGAGCCTGTTTACCGAACTGGATATATTAACCATTGTTTCACTATATATATTGAATTGTGTTGTTTATGTCAAAACTCATCCTGATGAATTTCAATTAAGAGATAATCTTCGGCTTGCCACAGGATATACGTTAAGATCAAACTTTAATTTTATTGTTCCCCACCATAAATCGATGAAAGCAGCAAATGGACCTCTAATAATGCCCATAAAATTATTCAATAAACTACCAATCCCTCTCAAACAGTTATCGAACCTGCATTCCTTCAAAGAAAATGTTAAAAAATTGTTAAATGAAAAAACTTTTTATTCCCTCAATGAATACTTCCACGCTGATTTGGAAATATGAACCACTTGATTGAATGAGTTTCACTTGTTCTATTTTCAATTTTATTTAATCATATATTCATATATTTTAACTATTATTTTATTATATATTGTCACAGAAGATTTTCGGAGATTCGTTCAAATAAATTTTATTCACAATTATTCCCAATAACAATACTTATAAAATCAACAATTATATATGCTCACGCCGTCAACAATGGTTCTCTACTACTCATCGCTCCCCCTCTTCGCCTATCTGTCGTCATCGCCGTAGTTGACCATTTCCGCCGTCAGTTGTCCGGGCCAGGGCCCACTTAGCCCGATGGGTCCTAACGATGATACCGCCCTCTCACCGCTCGATTTGGTCGGTCGGATCCCCCTGCCCGTTTGCTCCGTAACAGTCGGCCATCCTGCAAAATTAAATGTCCTCATTAATTTCACTCACCAAGGATCATCTCAGACCGCCCGTCAGTTATTCATACTCCCGCTTTCCTACTCACACTCACTCCCATCCATACGCCATTCTTCGCTACTTTCTGATTCATATTCCACCTCATTCACACTGTGATACGCCCTGAGGCCCATACCGATTTTCCTGGCTGCTGCACTCCGCCATAGTACTAAGTCACCCACCTTGTAAGTGGTTGCAACCTTTCGACTTTTGTCGAACCGCCTTTTCGCCTTCTGTGCAGACTTTGCGATATTCTCCAATGCTACAGCACGACGGGCTCGAACTCTACCAGTACTTGTTCCAACCAAGCCTGGTGAGTCATGCCTCGCCCGCTTGCTCGCTACCGGAGAACGTTCGCTACTCATACTCGCCTTCACACAATCGCCGATTGTGTCATTACAGCTTACAACATCACGTACTGGACGCTCGCCTGTCATGATCCCTTTGTTGAGTAACCTAGCACTTCGTCTTTGTGCCGTCGCCTGTCTGACCCGTCGGGTCCGACTTCGCCCCCGCCTTTTAACCTGTAGAGCTGGGTCGTCACCTTGCCCTTCAGGGTGGGTGTCAGTATCAGGCAAAACCTTGCCCTTCAGGGTGGGTGTCAGTATCAGGCAAAACCTTGCCTTCAGTCACGCCAACTGCCTGTGCTGCACAGTTGACACCCGGAACTTCCACCGTGTCCCCTGGATTTTCGCCAGTCCGAAGACCCTCATTGGTCTGATCGCCCTCATCGCTAGCTAGCTCGCCGTCTGCCAAATCGGTTACTCGACCATGACTATGAGAGAACATCAGGTGTGCAGGAGAGTACTGCGTACCGGTGTTGATTGTATTATTAAGGCCCCAAACAACGTCCGGCAGGTCCTCATCCCATCTACCTTCAGTCTCTGCTATTGAAGACAACGCTTCAACTATCGTCCTATTCGCCCTTTCCACCTGACCATTCGCCCTAGGACTCGCCACAGCATTCATTACATGCTTAACGCCCTTCTCCACCAGAAATGCCTTGAAGTCATTGCTAGTGAACGCCTTACCACGATCCGATATGATTCGCCTGGGATATCCGAACTCAGCAAATACCTCACGTAGTCGCGTAATAGTTTCCTTGGCCCTCAGTGTCTTCGTTGGTTTCGCCAAAACAAACTTAGTGAACCCATCCACTATCATTAGCAAGTAAGAATATCCCCTAACACTCTTTACGAAAGGACCAAGATGATCAATATGTACCGTGTCGAAAGGTATTGGTCTCCGCTCTATTGGGTGCAGAAATCCTTCATCTCGCCCATAGGACCCCTTGACAAACCCGCACCTGAGACACGACCTCACATATTTATAAACAAATCGCCTCATTTTCGGAAACCAATAGGTCCTTCCTATCAGCTCTAGACACCGTCCTGGCCCCGGATGTCCAATGTCATCATGGTGTTTCTTCAAAATGCCAAACCTCGCCATCGCTGGTACGTATAACCTATCTCCCTTTGAGGTTATACGATAAAGACGCCTATGCTTCACTCTGAAATTCGCCCTGACATCTTTGTCTGCCCCTGTAGATTCCAACAACCTTACTAGTTCCTGTGCCTTAGGATCCTGCAACTGCACGGTGAAAAACCAATCGCCTTCCTCCATGGAGACAACATTTACTCCTACAGTTTCCAAAGGAGGGTTTCTACTCAAGGCATCAACATGCTGCATACGTTTACCAGGTCTGTATTCTATTTCCATATCGTACTCCTGAATCGACAACCACCACCTTGCAATACGGGGAACTAAATCTCTTTTCAACAGTGCTGCCCTCACTGCCGTGCAATCAGTAACTACCTTGAAGTGAACACCGACCAAGTAGACCCTGAATCGTTTGATTGACTCGACTACTGCCAAAGTTTCAAGTTCGTAACTATGATACACTTGCTCCTGCGCCGTTGTAGTCCTACTGTAGTACTCAAGTGGTCGTAGTTCATTATCAGCTCCACGCTGTAAAAGAATACCTGAGATCCCTAGTTTACTAGCATCTGTGTGTAATTCGGTGTGTCTCCGACTATCATATAAAGCCAATACTGGTCGGTCAGCCAAAACATTCTTCAAGTAGGTAAATGCCGCCTGTTGTTCTTGTGTCCATCGCCAAGGTTCGCCCTTCCTAGTGAGACTAGTAAGAGATCTCGCGAGCGCTGCGAAGTTGTAAATGAATTTCCTGAAGTATGACACCAACCCCAAGAACTGTCTCAGTCTGTGTACATCTACAGGTTCCGGAAAGTCTAGGACTGCTTGTACTTTACGCCTACCGGGTCGAACTCCTTCTGCGTCCACTTCATGTCCCAAATATTCGATGCTATTCTGTAGAAATGAGCATTTCTCCAACTTAAGTTTAACCCCAGCTTGCTGTACCAAATTCAACACTAACTCTAAGAGCCTCAAGCCCTCTTTCTCACTAGTTGAAGGTATCAATAAATCATCAATGTATGCTAAGACTTCGCCGTACCTCAACTGACCTAACATTTTATGTATAATCCGCTGAAATACCGCCGGTGAGTTAGAAAGACCAAACGGGACACGAAGGTACTCGTAGTGTCCATCCGGTGTGATGAAGGCCGTTTTGTCAACAGAATCTGGGTGCATGGGTACCTGATGAAATCCTTGCGCCAAATCCAAAACAGTAAAGAGCACCTTGCTTGCCAGCTTGACTAGTTGATCTGAAATTAGTGGAAGTGGATATCTATCTTTCACTGTGATAGCATTCAAAGCCCTGTAATCGACGCACATCCTCACCTCACCAGACTGTTTGGGCACTAATACGATAGGGCTAGCATACGCAGATTCACTCTTCCTTACAATGCCGGCATCCATGAGGGTTTTCACCTTGTCTCTCACCAGTTCTCTTTCACGATGGGACAACCTGTATGGCCTATAATAAATTGGTCGGTCCGTGGTCAGCTTGATCTGCATGTTACCTAAATTTGTCAACCCTATATCGTCATCTCCTTTCGAAAAACAAATTGAATACCGCCTCAACAAATTAAATAAATATTTCTTACATCCTTCCGAAACATTCCCCACATTAACTTTAGAAAAATCTAGGCTATTCACAGATACTGTTCTTACTTGAGATGTTGTCGAGCCGGATACCCTATCCACACCTTCGCTTGACAAGCACGCCTCTGCCCGAGACACAAGACGCCCTCGCCGCCAGCAAATCTCTTCATCCCCTCCATTGATGACCTGGACCTCCTCTTGCTTCCCGCCCAGCAGCCCAGTCGGAATGACGATAATTGATCTACCCTCCATGAACTGCTTCTTCGTCATATAATATTTCGCCCCTTCAGCGCCATGGACGATCTCAACTTTCACCTTGTTTATGGAATTAGGTTGGAGCACTGCATCCTCAGCCAATACTACCTGACATCTGGGGGCTTCGGCTTCGAGAGTGATGCGCCTCAACATCTCATCGAGTTCTGGTTCCTTGGACAGGTACGTTTTGTTGTTCCGTACCACCATAGTGATCCCTGGAGAATTGATCGCTGGCTGCCCCAGAAGCAGTTCTATGGGACCCATATCGCAGTCGGTCACCAACGCCGTGAGGTTGAGGTGACAGTCCGCCAGTGACATCTCAAAGCTCACTTGGCCCAACGCCAGTGCAGTGCCGCCGCCAAAACCACAAAGGGCACGCCCTTTGCTCTCAGCCGTGATGGAAAGCCCCAATCGCCTCGCCGTAGCCAAGGTCATCAGATTTTGTTGGCTTCCCGTGTCCAAGTATGCCTTAACATTCTCGCCCTTGATTTGCACTTTGTGTCGGTAACAAGTGTCTGAAGGATCTAACAAAAGCCTCACCTGTGTTCTGATACTGCCCTCTCTCGTCCCAACAGCTCGTCTTGTGCAATCCGCCAGCCGATGTCCCTGCACGCCGCAACCTATACATCTTTCTGCCCTTGGCATCGGACAATCCTTACTGAAATGGCTGGTAATCTTCTGGCAGTTGAAACACCTCCTCTTCACCACAGGTTCACCTCGACGTAAGCCGCCTTCCTCTCGTGCCGGTGGTACCCTCGAAGCGACTGATCTTGGGTGGGACATCTCAACGTGGTAAGCTTCCAATCCCGCCAGGAAAGAATTATACAACGCCTCTGGCTTAGTGAAGTTGGCAGCATAGGCATTGGCGCGAAGTTCCGCTGGCAACCCTCTGATGAGACAGGAAACTGCTCGTTCTCCTTTCACCCCTACTCGATCACACAGCGCCAACTTTGAGTGGTAGTAGGTGGTCATTGTTTCCGACGCCATCTTCTTTCGGCCAACCATTTCCTCCAGCATCTCAGCGAAATCCCTACGCCTAGGAAACGCCGCCTTCAGTTTGGCTTTCCATTGATCCCAAGTTAGGTCGTACTCGTCCAGTTGCTGGAACCACCTTTTTGCCATTCCATCCAGCCTTGACTGCGCCAATGTTGATCGCTCGTAACTAGACCATTCGTGGATCGTGCCTAGTTGGTCGATCCTCTGCAACCATCTCTCAATATTTCCGTCGACATCATCAGGGTCGAAACGCTCCACCACCTCGGAACCAATTAGCAATGGCCGCTTACTATTTCCACACCGTCCATGCTCCGACCTTCCATCAGCATGCGAACTTGACGGCCCTGGAGTCGCTGAGTCGGATATTTCGCCCATAACTAACGCCGCCTGCTGCTTCGCAATCTTTTCTATACGTTGCATCAATCCGCCTGCCAACAAGGCCTTCACCAGGTCGCCAACTGGAGCATTGGCAAGACCTGCCTCCCCTCGTGGAGAAACAACATCTCTCCTTTCCGTCACACGCCTCGGAGAATCTGACATGCCCAGATCAAGATCTTCTTCGAGCACCAAGTGGTCTTCACCAGAATTCGCCATCTGAAATTTTTAGAGTTAACGAAAGAGTTCACCAGCAACTGTTTACTACACCAAAGTGACCTTCCTGTAATCTAATAACTTGCAAACTGCAATAACAATTTTCTATATATATATATATTTCACCCAAGAAATTCACCACATACGCTACTGAAGCTATTATTATTATTATTTCACACCAACAAAAATTGAAATACACCTAAAATACATCACCAAATGTTTTCGATTTCAATCGCCAATCAACTCGGTATAAATAACTTCTTTTTTTTCATTTGTCTCTTGCACCTTTGAAAAATCAATTGGTATATTCAAGGTTATTGATATCATCCGTATATAATTCAAATCTCAAAATAATTCGTCAAATAATCGCAATAAATCATTCACATTCTTTGTTTTCTTCCACAGTCAAGAATTCCCCTGTATAAACCATCACCAGATATCAATTTCTCGTTCTGCCAATTGTGATTGTTAAGAATTATACCCAAAAAGAACTTATCGCCACGTAGAATACGTTATTCATAAATGATCACAGTTTTCTTTGTGCTATGAGAACAAAGGGAATGAAGATAACATGCAGGTTCTTGCAAATCTCGCCGTGGATTTTCTTCACGTTCCTCATGAAAATTCCTCCAAAAATAGTTGAATGTATTCAGTCAAAGGCACAATTAAATGAAACAGTGAAATTCTGACAAATGCATATTTCGCCGTCACGTCTAGCCCAATTGTTTATGTTATAACAATTAGTAGGTATTCAGCTTTCAGCCTGTTGAATCGCTCATAAATGAATTACCTTTGTTCTTTGTTCGTGAGCTGTGGAAAAATACCCAAGTGCCACGTAGAATCGGTTTCAATGGTTAAAACGGAAAATGGTACTTACAGCTTTTCTAAAACGCCTCAAAATCCGCCAACGATCAAGGGTAATTCGCCTCGTTGTTTATTCTCAACGTAGTTATACGAGAAACCGCCACAAACCACCTGTTTTCCAAAAGATTCCACTGTTCTCGCCTAGATCCACAAACCAAACAAAGTCACCTTTTTCACAGCACTAAAAGCACGGGGAACACCATCCCACTTCTGACTTGTTACAGAAGATTTTCGGAGATTCGTTCAAATAAATTTTATTCACAATTATTCCCAATAACAATACTTATAAAATCAACAATTATATATGCTCACGCCGTCAACAATGGTTCTCTACTACTCATCGCTCCCCCTCTTCGCCTATCTGTCGTCATCGCCGTAGTTGACCATTTCCGCCGTCAGTTGTCCGGGCCAGGGCCCACTTAGCCCGATGGGTCCTAACGATGATACCGCCCTCTCACCGCTCGATTTGGTCGGTCGGATCCCCCTGCCCGTTTGCTCCGTAACAATATTATGTATCTCAACTTCTATACTGTTATATACTCATATAGGTATTTCTAGGATTATATTGAATAATATCAATGTTCAAACTCGCTTGTTAATATTTATCACACTTGACACTGTCATATCTTTACTATTTTATGTGTATGTATATCCACGCTGTAAAGTCTCTGGAAATAAAATTGATTTGATTTGAGTTACTCGACAATCGAGTTCGAGCAATAAGAATCTGGGCCCAGATTCTATTTGACAAATTTGACTATCGAATTGTTAAAATATGCATATATTTTCAGCGCCTGGTAAAGTCACAGTCTGAGCTACTCGAAAATCGAGTTCGTTAAATAGAATCTGATCTCAGTTATATTAGAAATGAAAATTTGTAATTCCCCAGAAAACTTTCATTATATTTCTGTCACATAAACCACAAAATATGTTCTTCCTAGTAATACATTTTACTACGAAATTCTTCTGATAGTTATGTTAATAATTATTTTAACTTTCATCATCAAGAAAATAATGAACATCTAATTGAAGTCATCCATACGGACACTCTAGGTAGGTAGATACCTATATATCGAATTGTTTATAATTTAATAAGTTTCATTGATTTTAGGTCAAGATGATCATGAAATTTCATTTGTCGTCGAATCAGATGCAAATGAGACTTGTCAAACAGGTATGCATCAAAAATATGCCTGACAATTCCAAGAATTTAGTTTATATATATATATATATATATATATATATATATATATATATATTTGAATAAATTTCAATAGCTTCTATAGAAATCACTTCATTAATCATTCATTGATCAATTTTATTAATTTTTCAGAGCCAAATGATTGGTCAAAAAACTGTGTTAAAAAATTGCGAACTCCTGTCTCCACTAAGCTAGCGGTAAATCACCCGAAAGATATAAGATATAAGTTTTCAACATCAGTGCCTTCTAGAGGAATCGAAGCAAAAATTGAGACACAATGAAGAAAGACACCGAGAAGATCTAAAACAAAAACGAGAGGTTCATGAGAAGAATATGTTGATGTTACAAGAGAAACATGAAATTAAAATATCTATATTGAAGTTGCAGAAGCAAAAGTTGTTGAAAGAACTCTCCGAATGAATCACATATTCGTTATTTTTTAAAATATAGTAGTTTTGTTGATATCAAGGGTAAGATGGAAAATAAAATATTTCAAATATTCATCTTGTTTATTGTAACTGATTTTTCTAAAAGAAATGATTTCGTATGTGAAAAAATTTTAAGGAAAAGACATAATGGTAACATATTATCATGATAAGTTTACAATAGTGCCAAAAAATATTGAGTGATTATATAATGTCTAACCAAATTGTTCATATCAAAACGAGGTTAATTGGGTTACACCAAATTCATGTTATTTGCTTCTTCAATTAATGCTGCCACTTCTTCATCCACAGACAGTTCAGGTTCGTTCCTGTCACAAGCAATGTTATGGAGTACAGCACAAGCAATAACAATTGCTTCTACTTTGTGATCATCGAGACGAATGCCTAGTGCCAAAACAGGAAAACGTCTTTTGAGAACTCTAAAACATCTTTCAATAGGGTCACGAGTCCTTATCTGGCTTTCATTATAAAGATGTTCAACTGGTAGTTGGGGATTGCTTGAAGGTGTCATCAAATATGATTTAACAGTATATCCACTGTCACCAACTATCAGTGCATTACTGAAATCACCATTTTCCAGTCTCGCCCTCAAATGTGAATTATCAAAAATTGTAGCATCATGAACAGATCTTGGCCACCTACATACTATATCTTGTATGGTTAAATCAACTTTGCATAAAGCTTGCACATTAAAGGAAAAAAATCCTTTCCTATTTCTGAATGTTCAGCATTATCTCCTCCAGGAGATTGTATTTTCACATGAGTGCATTCCAATGCGCCTATACACCTTGGAAACCGGCTTATGTTGTGAAACTCTTCCTGAACCTTTTTCAATTCTTCTTCCGATTCTGGCATTTTTACAAACTGTGGGCGAAGTCTTGCTATACTTGTAATTACTTTATAAATCATCCTACTTGCAGTTGACTTATCAATGCCTGAAAATATATGTATTCAATACCTACAAAACAGCATTAATTTCAACAATACCTGTGAAATCTCCAACAGCTTGTAATGTTGATCCTGTTGCCAAAAATCTCAAAGTAATCAAAACTCTGTCTTCCGTTGTTACTGTGTTAACACTAAAACATACATATGAGATATTGTTTTGGCAAGTTTCAAAGATTACTTACTCATATCTAATGCATGAAATTGATTCTCTTATTTCCTCAATTATTAGCTGCACTGTGTCTTTAGACAACCGAAACCTAGCTCTAAATTCCTCTTCATTCCATTTCAAAAAATGATTTTCTTTCAATCTGAAATTTCGAGGAGCGCTTGGAAATATTTCCAGCTCAACAAGTTCCAAAAAGTCTTCATCGTCCGTTAAATTCAATTCTTGGAGATCCCCTCTTTGTATATTCATATTTTAACTTTAATCTAATAATTTTTGCTGATACTTTCAGGTGAGGTGTTAGCCTACCCATTCAATAATCAAAATGAATAATCATCCCCAACAATGTCCAGAACATGGAACGAACAAATTTTTACTGTGTTGTGGTTGAACCATCAGTTAACTCGTCGAAATTGGATGGTAAGAAGATTGGCAGTTCACCAACAGTTTAACTCCAATAATTCAGTCATACAACGATTCAACCGAAGATAACCAATGACCAGAGGTTAACCTGGCGTGTTACAACCCACCCTAAGACTCTAACAATTCAACTTCTTATATGGAAAAATTTGTTTTACAGGCCCATTATGGAGAATGAAGCCTCCAAGAACGAGCAAGGCGCCTCCACCAAATGCCACGAAAATGAAAAGGAAGTGTAGTGTTTGTTTGAAAATGGTTGAGTGAATTGAGTGCAATTATACTAGTTCATTAGTTTACTGGAAAAATGAGTCAAATACATGATGAAAATCTTCCATTCGAATGGACGTGACTTTCAAAGGGGTTTTTGAAGAAAACCGCCCTTTCAAGTGAGGACAATCAAACAACAAGAAACATGGAACTTTTAGCTTGGCTGCGAGAGGTGATTTTAGTTGTGTATTTGAAGTGTACCCTGGTGAAGTAAAAAAATGAGAGATAATGGAATTTTACTTAGTTTATTGACAACAAAATAAATAGACAAAAAAACATGACCACAGTGAATGAATAAAAAACTACTTGAAATAATTACCCATTAATAAAATGATTCAGGTTGAAACAATGCAGTTGGGATTTAAAAGAAATGTAAGTACTCACATTATCATTCAAAGGCAGGAGAGATGTGCTTCCTTCATTCTTGAAAAAATGGCGCCGACTACTTTAAAAAAAAGTTTTGTTCGTCAAACTGATCACTAAAGATTCAAACAACAAAAAGCCCGATTCGGAAGGCAGTCTTTCAATTTATATAAAAAATAATCCTGTCGTCATGAACTATTCCGCTGACAATTCCTAAATTCGCAATTCTCAGCGTTCATTTATGATTATCGACGACCAGTGATGTAACTTGAAACCTGTTGTCTGAAACGACGTTGAACTTGGAAATTCGCCGGATATAAATACTACTATTACAGCCGAATAATATAACATGCGTGAATGATTTATTTGGAATGAAATATTGAATTGAAAAATTATGAATTATAATAATAATGACCCGATTTCCAAATTCATTATCAGGCTGATAATTTTGAAAATGTGAAAATAAATTGAGCATTCGCTAACGCTGCCGTAGGAAAACCTGGTAAAACCTACAGCACCATTTGCGATTTCGCATGTCGATTCCGTTCGGCACAATTCATAAACAAAACCATGATACAACGGTGATGGAACTATCAAAAGGCATTGGAAGGGTCAGGAAGATCCAAACTCAAATGTTAATGGACAACTATCACTCGTGAACTATAGGATAAACAAGGCCCGAACGACTGACCTAGGCTAGAGCCTAGAATTTTTATTTCCCACACTATTTTTTTTTATACTATCATTGGAAACCAATGGTTCAAATACATCGATTATATGCCGTCACTTTTCAATTCTATCTCAATTTTTCTCGTACTATTGAGAAATCAAGTCAACTTTTTTTTTAAACTATCATTGGATACCAATGGTTTGAATACATCGATTATATGCCGTCACTCTTCAATTTTTGTCTCAATTTTTCTCGTACTATAAAGAAATCAACTAAACTTTTTTTGTAAACTATCATTGGATACCAATGGTTTGAATACATCGATTATATGCCGTCACTTTTCAATTTTTTCTCAATTTTTCTCGTACTATTGAGAAATCAACTCAACTTTTTTTTTAAACTATCATTGGATACCAATAATTTGAATACATCGATTATATGCCGTCACTCTTCAATTTTTGTCTCAATTTTTCTCGTACTATAAAGAAATCAACTAAACTTCTTTTAAACTATCATTGGAAACCAATGGTTTGAATACATCGATTATATGCCGTCACTCTTCAATTTTTGACTCAATTTTTCTCGTACTATAAAGAAATCAATTCAACTTTTTTTTAAACTATCATTGGATACCAATGGTTTGAATACATCGATTATATGCAGTCACTTTTCAATTATTTTCTCGATTTTTCCTGTACTATTGAAAAATCAACTCAACTTCTTTTAAACTATCATTGAAAACCAATGTTATGAATACATCGGTTGAATGCCGTCACCTTTCAATTTTTTCTCAGTTTTCCCCGTACTATTGGGAAATCAACTAAACTTTTTCTTATTTTTTTATCTCTCACCTATCAGTACAATTCCAGCTCATCGTCTCTGAAAATTATCTTGAGAATATCATTGGAAACCAATAGTTGAATAGAGCTATTTTATGGCATCAGTTGTTTGAATCCCTAGTTACTTCATTCAACGGCTTTAACATATTTTATCGATATCAGTTATCGTATAAGCTGGATTCAGACAGATCCGAATTCCGATCGTAAAACGATCCAATAACTCTCTGATTGGTCTAAATTTAAATTTGGACCAATCAGAAAGCTATCGGATCGTCGTACGATAGGATTTCGGATCTGTCTGAATCCAGTCAAAAGTTGTTTGTTATTCGTTTTAAGAATTTCATTTGTTTTTATTCGTGCTAGAACTGAAATGAAACATATGATTATTTTCAATTTATATAATTATCTTCAATTCGTAGATATAATCGACCAGTTAGTGGTCGATTATTTCTACGAAACGTGATATAAGTTCTAGAGTGGTGTATCGCCTTCCACCACGCCTTCCTCGTCCTCCTCCCAATCCCCTTCCCCTTCCATGTCCTCTCCCTCTTCTCCCCCCTCTTTCACGACCTCTGTCCCTTCCTCGTCCTACAACAATATCCATCACAATAATGTGTCCAGTCCGAAACAAAATTATAATATTCGACGTCGTGTATTATTTTTGCTTGTATTCTCAATTATTGATTGATTTATGTCTTCTGAATTGTTTCATTAGATATATGAATCACCCAATACAACAAAAAGCGTTAAACTGGATACAACGAATTTTCAAACCAATGAAATTGAAATTCAGTCAATGAAATTTTCAACAAAATATTATTTTACATCTATACTCTCAGAATTCCAGAATAAATACCTAATCACGAATACAATTTTTTATATACACTATAATACTCTTGTTTTGGTGTCGTTTTGTAATAAAAGCTACCCTGAACATTTCTTATGGTCGGTTCATACACCACACTTTTACTTTATCTTTAACTTTTACCGAATGGAATTGGGCCGTTCATACACCAGTGTTAAAGTAAACAGGACGCATGCGCAGTGATCAAAAACAAACGAGGAAGGAGAAGTAATCGTAGGTTACGTCATTGTTTTGACCAGTGACAATAATCAAACTGTATCGGATAATGCCAGATATTTCACAAAACACCCATTTTATATAATTTCTGTGAAATATTCAGAAGAAGAACAGGGCTACGTTTCCATATAATGTTGGTGGCACTGCTTGCTGTGATGACTTCACATGCAAGCATGCGCAGTCCCTATACAAATATCTCATTCTTAAAGTAAAATTTCTCATCCTTAAACTAAAAGTAAAAGTGCCGTGTAAGAACGCCTCGATTGATTTACATTGTGACAACTTTCTTAAAGTACAAATAAAAGTTACAATAAAAGTGTGGTGTATGAAACGACCATTGAGTAATGGTTGAATCAATTTCTCTTATTGAGATGTGGACCGTGAATCAATATGTAAAACTATCCACTGGCTTAGCTAGTGGCTTCAATTCACCTTTGATGCGAATGATTTTGTCAATTACATTCATTTCTGATGTGAATTGTGATTTGAGAATTCTAATCACGAACCTGGTGAGTTCGCTCAACTCTGGTAATTACCCCCATGACCACCCTGTATTCTATAGACGTATAAAAATACATCATATTCTACTACTTGTTTGTACGATACTATAACGAAAAGAAATGAGTCAAGGTGGATTCAGACAGATCTGAAATCCGATGGTTCGACGATCCGACAGCTTTCTGATTGGTCCTAATTTGGGCGTCGGGCGCTGTTGCCTCCCTAGTGTCACCTCACTTACTGTATAAAAACCAATTCAATGTATGTATAATTATTTTTGTAATTGTATGAAAGAGATGAAATGATATTATTTGTCAGTGGGAGAATTTTTCTTGAAGAAAGCTTACATGTCAAAACCCAGTGTCACATTGAGAGTGACAATCATCACGATACTCCAACTTATGATCATCAATCAATGTACTGAGAATTACAGTCAAGATTCTGAATTTGACTCTTGAAATTACTGCTTCATATGGCCCCCCCCTCAACGAATATTCGAATATACATAGAGGATTTGTCGAAATACCTATCAAATATAAGAAAGACTGATTAAGATATATTTTTGGGAGATATTAACATTAACCTTCTAGACAATGCCTCTAATAATGTTAACCAATATATAAACGTTCTGACAGAAAGAGGTTTCATATCCTATATAAATGAACCAACACGCGTTACAGAAGTTTCTGAAAATATTATTGATCATATATTTGTTATTAGAAAACAAATGACAGCAAAAAAAAAATCAATATTTCCTTCGATAATTGGAACTAGCATAACAGACCATTTCACTACATCCTTCCAAATCTGAATAGAAGAAAAATCAAATGAAGTAATAAAAAAACGGAAAAGTGAATCGCTACTATACAAACACGGATGATAAAAAATTAAACGTTCTTCTACAGAACGAAAATTGAGCGGAAGTTTCATGTTGTGATGATAAACAAAATGCTAATAAATTCATCAATAAAATAAAACAACATATCAATAGCTGTACAACACAACACAAAATAACTGCTAACAATTATAGAATCGAACCCTGGATAACACAGGGATCAATGGAATCTATAAAACATAGACAAAATAAAACTGAAATTAAACTAAGAATTTGATCCAGAATAAAATATTGCATACAAGCGATATACAAATGAACTGAATAATTTGTTAAGAAAGACCAAAAATGAATACTACAGAAATGAATTGAACGAAAACAGGGGAAACTGCAAAAACACTTGGGAAATAATAAACGAAACAACCAACAAATCAATAAAGGGGAATAAAATAGGTAATATAAAAATCGACGATCAAATTTTAACAGGTGAAAGAGACAAAGCTCAAGCCTTTAACGAATATTTCACAGATATAGGAGTAAAAATGACACAAATTTTCAATGTATCGCATAGAACACCATCTAACTATATGAATGATATATCTATTACCAACTCACTCTTTCTGACACCTGTAAATGAAAAAGAGATCATCGAAATAATTTCTAAACAAAAAAAACAACTGTGCACCTGGGCCAGATGGAATAAAAACCAATTTGATAAAAAACCATCGCCTATTCCAAACAATATTCAAGTGATCCAAAATTCAATTATCAAAATAATCTTCAGAAAACCTAAACGATTCGATACCAAACTATTGTATCATGAAACCAATTGACTTGACGTCAGAAGTATATATGCGCTCCAATGCTCATTTGGATTCATAATAATAAAAAAACCGACAGCATTTTAAAAACCAAAAACACCAGATATGCACAAAACCTGCCAGTACCTTTCTACTAGAAAAGCCATACACAGAGAACAATATTTTATTTTGGACCTAAATTATACAATATGCTCCCAGACAACATTGAGAAAATTTCTAACTTCACAACATACAAAAAATATCTGAAGGAATTTATTATCACGGACAATGAACCCATTATGACCCTACTGAAAAATGCACCCCTATAAAGTAAGATCGTTATCCCTATCGAAAGTATTATAAATCCAAAGTTTTTGTTTCGCTTCACCAACTTTCTCTGTTACATCATGTTAATTCAACATACTGTGGCTATTCTACTTGTCCTACCATGTATGAACTGTAAAAGTGACACCATGAGGCGAAGATGGAAAGCAAAAGACAAGTCAGATGCGCTTAGTTTGCCCACCATCTATCTCCGAATGGTCCAAATGATTAGTACTAAGGAAATCATGTAACCTTTTTTGTTTTTCGAAATAAATTGAATTGAAAATGTACAGGGCTATGTAAGTTCGAGCCTATAAATCTGTCTATCTTATTTCCAATGATATATGATATATGTTCCAAACAGAACATTGTCCCTGCTTCATATGTTGCCATAGGCACATTAACGTTTGATGGACTACCACAATATGTTCATATAACGTATATTTAAAAATATCAGCCGATTTGGGCAACTGCCACCAACTCAGATAACTCTAATTTTATTAAAAGTTTCGAGAATATTTTATCGTAATCGGCCAAAATACATATGGTACATAGAATATGAGAATTGCTATTATAACCATTATCAAATATCCGTTCGAGTGAGTTTATACATTTTTGAAAACAATCTTACCCTCATCAAATTCCATGTTGGTGTCCATGAACTCCTTTATGATATCTAGAATTAATAAGTAGACGAATAAATATAATATATAATAATATCAGAAAAAATTGGAAAAAAAAATTTAACTGGAAATTGAACTGAACCTGCTTCAAATAGCTAGATATAAAAGAATTTTATGAATATTATATTCAATAAACGGATCTACTACATTACAGGAAGTGTCTTAATAAATATTTATTGTTAAGGCAATTGTCAAAATGAGATGTTTTTTGCTAGAAAGCTGTTCTATCTTCTAGACACTAGTGAAGATGAATAATATACACAGTTTTTGTTCATTTACTTCACTTCTTGAAAGGAAATTTTGTTATACAAATAAAATTGTTAACAAAAAGGATTGACAAATAGTGATATTACTTGAAAAGTCTAAATGAATGGGCTATCAAAATCATTTTGATACATATTGAAGAATACTTAGTGCTCTAAATGAGCAAAATAATCAATTATGTTTCTCTGTACCTGAAGCCCTACTTCTATATTATTGGGTCTTGCACCTTGGATTGGAGGTACATTTGGAACTTCATCTTCTTGCATGACTCTCCAAAAAATAATTCTAAGTCATCTGGATCAGCAGGCTCTTGATCATCATTTTGAAAACAAATGTTATGTAAAACAGCTATATATAGCAACGATTACCTGCTAACTGGAATATTTGTACGCATTTATGCATACAGAAATTCTAGTCAGCAAAATAATCCAGACTGAAGTCGTTGTTGAAACCGAACCTCAAAGCCCAGTATCACCATCGACTTTAATCTGGATCACTCGTACACATTTGCGCATTTAGTAATCCCAGTTAGCAAAATAATCCAGTTTAAAGTCGTTGGTGAAACCGGACTTAAGAGTCAACAGATATTTCGGGAAATCAGATTTTCATGCTGGCCATATTCGCTTGGGAGAAGTAAATAAAACCAATCACATATAGAAATCTTCGCGAGTTTTCAAAATTCTACTACAAATGTTCGTCTTTTGACAATTCCGCACAAAAATTTCAATATTCAGATGCTCGTGGACATGCGTTAGGAATAATGGTATTCAGGCGCAACTTCATGCATCTGAAAATTGCAAAATTCACAATGTTTCCCTTCGTATCTTTTTTTCTATCACACTCGGATATTTGAACTTTCAATAATTGGCTACTTAGATGACTCAGCTACTTCCCTACCTATATGGCGCAACGTGCGCTCGAACACAATAGTCATTTTTTCTTGCACAATCCTGATACTTACCAAGTACTCGAAAATTGAATTGATAACACTCTTTGTATTGGCATTTAGTATTTTTTTGTATTGACTTGAAGAAAAAGCCAAAAATCACTTCTAAAGGAATAATTTTTGAAAAGAACTATTGTTTTGATAAACTGAATAATGTTATCCAGAATTCAAAAATTTGTTAAATAATAAAACCAAATTGGACAAGGTGGATTTATGGAACAGTAATTTCAATGGAAATAATAATATTTTATGCAGAAAATATATTCGTGCAATAATACACAAATAGTATTCCACACAATTAATGTTAATAGATAAAAGTTCTAGTTCTGTCATTCGTTTTACAATTTCCACTGTTTTGACAAAGGGGCATGCACGAGCAAATGCACACTACATTTTCACTTCGAACAAATGTTTTACTTCAGAGTGAAAGGAATGATTGTCATTTTTATTTCATGCGAATTATATATTATGATTTTTCTACGGCTATAACAAATATTAGGAAAATGACTCAACAATATACACTTCAAATTCAGTATCATTCAAAATTTCCATTGAGATACATTCAAATTGGTGAGTAGAGCTGTCAATGCTTGAGATTTGATATTCCATGGAAAACTGTAGCACGACGAAGTTATTGTGTTATGAGAAAAGGAAGACATTCAATTGTTCTACCAAGAACAGTTAATCAAAGTGTGTATTAAAAGTGGAAATTACTGTTGAATAAATCGCCCTTTATTTTTTGATTCCAACTTCTATCATTGGTAATGTTCTCAAAACGAATTTTTATTGTCAATAGTACTATCTACTTTGAATTCTTGAAAACTAGATATAAAATCCTGCTTTTTCTATATATTATATAAGTAAGGACAAAATATTGAAGAAAAATTGATCGTTTAATAAATGAAATACATTATGCTACAATCATAGTGAAATTTCGATTATTCTGACTTGGAATGATTGTATGGCATATTGTTCAACTCCGGGAACCCATCAAATGGAGCATTCGCTGACTTCGCCGTAGGGAAACCCGGAAAAACCTACAGCACCATTTGTGGTAATGCATATCGATTTGGTTCGGCACAATTCATAAAAAATTAGGATACAAAGATGATGGAACTATCAAAAGGCATTGGAAGGGACAGGAACATCTATCCACTATCAAATGTTAATGGACAACTACCAGCACTTGTGATCTGTAAAATAAAAAATATTTATTATTTCATAAGTACACAGCCAATGACAACTTACAAATGTTGCATTCACTTTTTCTAGTGAACTGCTTGCGTGATACTTGGGCAACTTCCATAGAATAAATGAACGGAGCATGTTTTCTTCCAAGACTTGCTAGTATGTGTTCGGAAGAGGTTGAATCTACTGGCATTTATTATTGTCAACCATGCTATCACAATCATCACCATTGCGGACTGGTCCATCTGCAACTAAATTATAGAACAATTAGTGCACCTCCAAGAAAGTTGTATTCAGAATAAATATTGCATTATATATCAAGTAACAATAATTAACTTCAAGCTCTACATGTTGCTACTGAAAATTGTAACAAATAATGGTATATGAAAGTATATGAACATTGTGATATATTAATAAAATATTATGTAGCCTATGTTCAATTTGAAGGTCAATATCTTCATTTCTTCTGATTGTGGTTCGTTCATCCCAAAAAAACACAAAAAAATAATGTAGATTACATTATAACAGTAATATATTTTGATTTATCGATTGAAATTCAATTCACAATTATTGCATTTCCATTCAATGGGGTGTCTAATTTTTTTTTTTGTTATTTAGTTGAAAAAAGATAGAATTGTAGATTCGACCTACCATTATTCCATTCCCATTTGGTCAGGACTGAAAATTAAACTTGCTATTACTGCATCTCCTTTTCGATCTTCAATGGCAATCGGTAGGGTAGTGGTCATTCGCCTGTCAAATGAACAGGGGTTCGAGTCCCCGCTACGAAACCACCGTACTGGGCTCCTCACGTAGAAAATTGTTGACGACCGTATGGTATGAAATCTGTTACCAAAAAAAAGGCATTTTTATAAACCATTGTAAGCTACTCAATGCGAGGTTCGAGTTTCTAAAACATTTCAATAGATTATTATCACAGATATAACAGAATCAAATTTTCATTTATAAGTTGAAAAGAAAAGGTAGAACCGTTGAATCAACTTACTATTATTAATTCTCATTTCGTTCTTCAGGTGTTATCGGTAGTGTAGTAGTAGAAGCACCTCCGCGTGTCGAATAAGGACCGGGATTCGACTTCGCCACGGAACCGCCTTACTAGAATCCAATTGTTGAAAGGTGAGGCCTCGTTAATCCATTGTTTGATTAGCTTCGACTTCTGAGTATAGGGGGATGCAAGCTGGGTAACATTTAATCCCTTTTTTTCGACCCATTGTGAGCTAACTAAATGTGATCTTCCAGTATATAAAACATTTAGATTCATTATTACCATAGTCTGTAACAGAATAAAATTTTCATTTACCATTTGAAAAATATGTAGAGGTTCAAATTGAACTTGCTATCACTGCATTCCCTTTTCCTTCGAGAGTTGTCGGTAAAGTGGTGGTAATCCCCTCCGCCTTTCAAAAGAACGGGGTTCGAGTCCCCGCTACAAAACCACCGTACT
This sequence comes from Zygogramma bicolorata, assembly GCA_032362365.1. Taxonomy (NCBI): domain Eukaryota; kingdom Metazoa; phylum Arthropoda; class Insecta; order Coleoptera; family Chrysomelidae; genus Zygogramma; species Zygogramma bicolorata. Next base: position 304,876 of record JAVJAQ010000323.1, read on the forward strand.
GGGCTCCTCACGTAGAAAATTGTTGACGACCGTATGGATATGAAATCTGTTACAAAAAAAAAGGCATTTTTATAAACCATTGTAAGCTACTCAATGCGAGGTTCTAGTTTCTAAAACATTACAATCGATTATTATCACAGATATAACAGAATCAAATTTTCATTCATCAGTTGAAAAGAAAAGGTATAACCGTTGATTCAACTTACTATTGTTGATTCTCATTTCGTTCTTCAAGTGTTATCGGTAGTGTAGTGGTAGAAGCACCTCCGCGTGTCGAATAAGGACCGGGATTCGACTTCGCCACGGAACCGCCTTACTAGAATCCAATTGTTGAAAGGTGAGGCCTCGTTAATCCATTGTTTGATTAGCTTCGACTTCTGAGTATAGGGGGATGCAAGCTGGGTAACATTTAATCCCTTTTTTTCGACCCATTGTGAGCTAACTAAATGTGATCTTCCAGTATATAAAACATTTAGATTCATTATTACCATAGTCTGTAACAGAATAAAATTTTCATTTACCATTTGAAAAATATGTAGAGGTTCAAATTGAACTTGCTATCACTGCATTTCCTTTTCCTTCTTCGAGAGTTGTCGGTAAAGTGGTGGTAATCCCCTCCGCCTTTCAAAAGAACGGGGTTCGAGTCCCCGCTACAAAACCACCGTACTGGGCTCCTCACGTAGAAAATTGTTGACGACCGTATGGATATGAAATCTGTTACCAAAAAAAAAGGCATTTTTATAAACCATTGTAAGCTACTCAATGCGAGGTTCTAGTTTCTAAAACATTACAATCGATTATTATCACAGATATAACAGAATCAAATTTTCATTCATCAGTTGAAAAGAAAAGGTATAACCGTTGATTCAACTTACTATTGTTGATTCTCATTTCGTTCTTCAAGTGTTATCGGTAGTGTAGTGGTAGAAGCACCTCCGCGTGTCTAATAAGGACCGGGATTCGACTTCGCCACGGAACCGCTTTACTAGAATCCAATTGTTGAAAGGTGAGGCCTCGTTAATCCATTGCTTGGTTAGTTTCGACTTCTGAGTATAGGGGGATGCAAGCTGGTTAACATCAAATCCCTTTTTTTCTACCCATTGTGAGCTAACTTAATGTGTGATCTTCCAGTATATAAAACATTTAGATTCATTATTACCATAGTCTGTAACAGAATAAAATTTTCATTTACCATTTGAAAAATAGGTAGAGGTTCGAATTGAACTTGCTATCACTGCATTTCCTTTTCGTTCTTCGAGAGTTGTCGGTAGAGTAGTGGTAATCCCCTCCGCCTTTCAAAATAACGGGGTTCGATTCCCCGCCACGAAACCACCGTATTTGGAATTAACTCGTTGAAAAGTTTTGACCTTCCGTATGGAGATGGAAACTGGTTAACAGAAAAAAAAAATTTATAAATGATTGTGCCCTAAGTAAATGGAATTTTCCAGTATATGAATATTTTTTTATTTACCAGTTGAAAAAAGACAGAACGGTAAATCAAACTTACAATTACTGCATCATCATTTTATTCTTCAGATAAACTGCTTCAAAAAATCCGAATGATAATGATTATTAGTAGTGTAGTAGGGGCGGTCCTGGGACAGTTTGGTAACCTGTCCATCAGGGTCTCCACTCCGGATGGCGGTGGGCTTACCAAAGCCTTTGGTCATTGTCGGTTCTTCAGAAAAGTGATGGGGGTAGGGATGAAATATTCTGCAAGAAGTTAAGTTGGTAGACCTGATTTTCATCCCCTATCCAAGTGAATGCCCAAATAGGGCATGTTTTCTTGTCGGTGGGCGTACCAAAGCGTTTGGTCATTGTCGTTTCTTCAGAAAAGTGATGGGGGTAGGGATGAAATATTCTGCAAGTAGTTAAGTTGGTAGACCTGATTTTCATCCCCTATCCAAGTGAATGCCCAAATAAGGCATGTTTTCTTGTGGGTGGAGTTAGGGATGTGAAAAAATGTTCAAGAAGTATTGTTTTCTGGTGTTTGTTTGCACCCTTATGTGTAGTAATGTCCATATAAGGCTTCTTTGTGAACCAAGTGGGGGGAGGGTTGAAGTCAAAGCCCAGAAGCTGTGGTGACACCCCTTGTGGAGTCCGTTCGTGATTGGTCTAACCACACTGGTTCATTATGATTGGTGTGCCACATTGGTGCATTGTGATTGGTGTGGTAAGACTAGACCACACCCATAACCAAGATGGCGTCAGAAAAAATTCTGTTGGGTGATTGGTCTTGTAAGACTAGACTACACTGGTGCGACCCGGTTGGTGAGACTAGAGCACACTGGTTGTGATTGGTCGCACACGGCGTCATGAAATTAAACTAAAAAATTCTGTTATCATGTCTTTTATTTTCGAATGTTATTCACAATTGATATTACCTCCAAGATGTACGTATCTTATACTTGTACAGGATGCTGGAGATCGATGGGCTGGACCACCACAATTCCAGAGTTTTGGGGAGGACGAAGAAGAAATGTTATGAAATATTGTCAACATTGTCAACGTATTACATTATGGTTAATTAATGAGGAATAAAACAAGAACAAGTTCTCAAACGTTTTATTTTTTTACACCAAATACACCACGAGTTGCTGATTCCTGTGCTGCCGCCACATTGGCCGCCGCCTCCTTCATGAGCCGCCGCTGACGTTCCCTTTCAGCCAATTTGAATGCCCGTTTCACCGAGCGACTCTTTTTGATGGGTGGCATTCTAATTATGTCCATAGCTTCAGGTTTTGGGGTGTACGTGGTGTAGTTATCATCGTCCCAGTGTTCATCCATTTCTGTAGGGACGAAATAAATGAAAAAATATTACATTTTTCGAAAAGTAACCGACCTATTCATGTCTTGGAGGCATATGTGGAACACGTTCGAACATATCCCGTTTCCCTAACAACCTTTGTCTGAGAGTGTCAGGATTCTCACGTCTATGACATGGAATACATTTATCATACATGATGAAACCGTGAAACAGACGTTTACATCTTCTGCATTTGAATCTGGATGGACCGTTTATAACAGGTTGTTGGTCCCTAGTATCTGAACTGCTGCTTATACTGTTCTCTTGAATGTTCATCGTTCTACAAAACCCCCAGGCGTGTGTGTAAAAATCAGTATCTGAGTTTTTTATTTTTTGGAAAAAATGAAAAAAAGAAAGAAAAGAAGTGTTCTATCAGATTAATAGCCCCATGGAAATGTATCAGTTTGGAGACTGCCCACCATTCGTTTATCATCATACGGGTTTAAAGCTACTTTTTTCACTTTGATAGTATACACCTCATGTTTCTGTGATTTTATCTGATACTGATGTGCTTCATGTATGCGTTTATTGAACAAGCAATCATAGAAATCATCAAAGGTGATTGTGGCTAGGGTAGGTTTCCGAATACCCTTAGCTTTTTTTATAGGATTATCCTCTTCCCCCAAAATTTTGAAAGTATATAATTTAGATCTCAAACCAATGAATTCAGTAATAATTTTCCTACAGTTTTCATCTTTCATCAGCCCCAAGACTTTCTTATTGGCTTGAGGAATGCCATAAACATTATCAATCGGATAATCAGAAGTATCAAATCTGTTAATATCCATTTTGATGTGTTCATAAATATCTTCCACGAAGAATTGATATAAAAAACTGTCAGTGTCGCAATATAACATTTTTGCAGCACTACCAAATTTGGGTTTTATATAGTTATAGTGAAAATCATAGAATAAAGTTTTTGAAACGTCGAGTACACAAAATCCGACATAAATAGGTTTATCAAATTTAACCTTTAATCTATTCATTTCAATAATAACCATATCATCATCGAATATAGTGCAGCTATGAAAATTAGGTTGGGAAATGTAATAATTTGCCCCAAATCTACCCGCCCACCTGGTAACTAATTTAATGTCTTTGTATTTCCTAATGTCTTTGTATTTCCTAACGTCTTCCATTAATTTACCGACAACCGAATTATTCATAAGCTTAAAGAAATTTTTCTCAAAATCATTTTTACTTTTTTTTCGCATCTCATTATTGACGGATATATACTTTTGCAACCAAGACGATTGTTTGAATTTCAAAACTCTATGAATTTTGTCGAGCTTTATTCCCAATTTCAGAGCTTGTTTCAAATTTTTATAATGAATAACATAGTTCTTTTTATCGAAAAAAGTTGTGAGTAATTTTTTTTGCTTGGATTTAGCTGTAGGGGGTATAACATGTTCAGGACAGAGTGGAAGATCTTTATGAGACTCGAATAATTCTCTAGGGTAACTCAGATCAACCTCATAGATATATCCGTAATCATCATCATCTTTGATGTTCAATATATCGCCTAATGAATAAATATCCTCAACCCATTGGAATTCACCTGTAGGAAGAGGCATACTCATTGCAGCTCCATATAAATTATTCACATCTAAATACATCAAATACGAAGATGGTAATTGTGGGTCATAAAAATCCCCCATATATTTATTATTCGCTTTAGCATATCGATTTGAGCATTGTGAAATGCCACCCCTCATTCCCTTCTCAATAAACATGATCAAATCAATGTCAGTCAAAAGTTCCAATTCAATCCCGGTTATTTTCAACATACTATCGAAAGCCAATCCTGGGGCTGTGAAATAGTGTAGACTGTCGAGACCGTATGTTTCTAAACAAGTAGCTCGGAAATTTTCAAAAATATCTGCAAGTAAGATTATATCTGTTTTCAAATATAATTCCAAGTATTCTTGCAAAGTTTGGATGCCGAAAGAGTCCCAAACTTTTTTTGCATGCTCATAATCATCTAAGTTAAGTTAAGTTTCAGCCAAGAATCTAGATAATCATATGGGCAAATACCCTTACGTGCTAGCAAATGGAATTGCTCATCATCCAAACACATTTTTTTCGTAATCTTCTTCTGATCATTAGGTAGGTATGATGCCAAAGTGTCCAAACTGCTAGCCATGAACCGAAATGAATCTAGGAATCTGAAGTTGACTTTTGTTCCCTCAACATATTTCGTAAAGGAAATATATTTCTCCTTATTCAATGGTAGTAGAGATACTTTACCCTTCATTTCAGTGCTCAATTTTTTTATAATGAAATGACTATCATACCCAGACATGTTATGGAAAAGTACAGGAATGGCGTGATTATCTTGATGTAAGAGATTACAGGTATTATGGGCTGGGCCACGCTACTCTGAGGTGAGATGGTTGTGATCACGGACTTTGATTTCAGTATCGGAAAATGCCTTCATACATATGTGACAATGAGTGGAATTTTGAAATTCTCGTTGTTGAAGCAATGTGAGCGGTCGCATAGGCTTAGGGTTCTTGAAAATCAATTTCATGAGCAATGTCACCCAACTCCTTTACAAACCACGACTTCACCTGTATAATATCTGAATCTAGAAAGAGAATCATCATATGAGCAAACAAGCATATATCCTATAGAGAAAGGAGTGTGTTTTTGAAATTTCTGAGTTTTTTTCATAGAATCGGATTCATCATGATGTTTTTCCAATAAACATTCAAGATCAGCATAAATCGTAAAGGGCACTTTCTCTTTATTTTTCCAATTTTTGAATTTCACCCTCTCATTTTCTTTACACATCTCAATTTTTGTTTCATTCATTTGTTTACAAAGTACTGAGTGTTTTTCCAAATTTTCCTTAGTCTTGAAATGATTGAGACATCGATCACATAACCATTTTTTATGCTTTATATTACCCATTTGTGTATTGAGTAATTTCGATAAATCTGTGATGCAGGCAAAATGAAAGACTCTTTTTTCCTGTGAATCTTCATCATCATCATCATCAAAATCATCATTCAGATCAGGTTCTTCATACGATGGTAACATTAATAAATTTACTTTTCGATTAAAATCAGTTTTACTCAAACTAATAGGTAGAATTTCAATCTTCTTTTTCTCATCAATCGGTGAAAAAACATTTATCGAAATTTCATTCATTTTCTCAATTTTTTTTATGTCTTTCAATTCCATGGGGAATTTGATGCCATCATATTTCAAAACTTGACTGAAATGTGGATACGATGATGTACGACTGACATTTGTTCCTGGTCGAGCGGTATGTAGAGCACAAACTACTGACCACAGAAAACAATAAGGATCATCATTTTTAATATTCACAACTCCCTTGGAATTTTTGATAGATGCAGGTAAATCAACATGTGGATTGACCGACATTAATGGGGGAATAATGATTAATATTCACTTTCAATTGTAAAATCTGATGAAGGGCCCATCCTGATTCTCTTTCTTGAAACTCACTAAGTTTTTGTAGAATCTTGCCTACAACATGTTCATCATACCATTCCTTCAAATTTGTCGAATTATCAATTATTTGACTTCGCGTATTGAAATGTTTCACATCTACTTCCAATGAATTGGGTTTGACAAAATTTCCTAGAAACACCGTATTCACTTTCAATGCACTTTTTTTCAATTCAGCTTTAATTTTCAGTGAGAAACTCTTGAAACTCTTTTCCAAAAAAATTTTAGGATCCTTGATTTTTTTATTAATTATCACCCCTGTACGAATCCTTCTATTGAAACATGAGTCAATGTCCCTCCAAACCAAATATGAATTTTTATGTTTTCGTGAATCTTTTTTCATTTCTAATTTCTCCTTGTGAAGTTTCAGTAAACCAAGGAGAGCTTCCATTTTTGAAAAATTTTTTACACAACTAGATTTTTGTCTGATACATTTGCGAACTATACATAGAGTTTTATTAACTAATTTAATCCAATAGCAACACTCTTTTCTAGTTTTGATCAGAGAATGAGCACTTTCAAGTTTTTTAACAAAACGACCAACAACTTGATCCATTACTTACTCAGACACTAAAAACACCACGTTAAACACTGCAGAATAAATTGAGGGTTTGATGATGAATGTACTATGAATAAAAATCAGCGTTTTTATATACACCACAAATGATATCACGTTGGAGAGAAAATAAGCGATCACGAAAATTACACATGCAATTAATAGATAATGAATGTCATTAAGATAATGAGCCATCATTAAGATAATGAGCAATCATTTAAATAAATTGAATTGGTATCGAAATTAGACTAATGGATTGCAACTAATTGAGATAATGTGCACGTTTTTGATGACATTGCTGTAATTGGAATGCAATTTCAGTAATGAGGCCGCGCGTGCATAATTGGTGCTGTGTGCAAATAACCTATGACCATTGAGTTGACTGAGTATAAATTCGACCGAAATCGATTGCTAGTGTATTCACAAAGTCAACATGGCTAATCTAGCTTCAACCATCATTGTTAATATAACAGATAAAACACTTTTTCCATCCGATATGGCTCTAGTGGTATTGAAACAATTGTTTAGGTGAGTAATTTTTGTTTTGTTTTTATTGTTCATTACTTGCACCAAATTGTTTTTTTTTCACATATGAACTGATCTTCATCTAGTTATTCAAAAATTTTTCCCCAGCTGTGTTCCTAAATCTTTCATTGTTTTTTAAATTCAGTGTATGTGTGTTGCATTGAACCATTTGAACTGATCTTCAGTTATCCAAAAAATCTTTTTTTCTGAGCTTTGAGTGTAACCTTCAAATTTTTCGTTGTTTCAGATTCGGCTTGAAGAATATAGTAAAGAAATCTGAGGACTGTATGGTTGTTTATCTGTCCTACACCCCGAAGATGATCACCCTAACGAAAAAATTTGGTAATCTTCCTGTACGATTCGTCAAGACTGCTGTGGAAAACGAGAAAGAACTGGCCCTCCTGCAGAAGGCATTGAAACGGTTCAATTTCAACCCCATTGAGGAAGATGCTACAACCACACCAGCATCTGAGGAAGGACCACCACCAAAGAAACAACTGAAAATGACTGCAGAGTCAAGCGGCAGCGGCGGCGGCGCTGAGGGAGTGATGAAGTACAATGAGCCGATTTTGATACCTGATGAAAATGAGGTTCAGTCATCACCATTTGAAGAGTCGCAAGTCTTTAATTTAGATTAATCGTAGGGGTGTCTACAGCAGCAAGCAGCAGCATCAGCAGCAGCAATGGAAGGTGTCAATCGTATCTACCTATGACACACTTTATTTGAATTATGAAAAAGAAAATGAATCTAAAAGTTTTCCCAATCAGAAAAATGGGTTCAGTTGGTTGTTTTGAATGCAAGTCAATGTTTTGTTTTTGTAAACTTTCAATTGAAACTTGTAATTTGGTTGAAAAGTATTATGTGAAAACTAGTGACATTTTGAGATCGTGTTATCCATTGGGAAACTCACTGGAAATAGCTAATCACCCATTAGTGGATGTTGAACATATAGATCAACTTTTTTGTGATGAAACACTATTGTATTCACCATAATTTGTTTCTATGTTTGAAAAAAAAAACTACTTGTAATGTTGCTGCGTATTTATTGAATAAAAAAATACATAACATTTTATAGCTTTTTCATTTTCTACAATGCATATACCAATACCATAAGAAGAAAACGTTTTCTAAAGCACAATTCAAATTGTTGTTTGAATGCCGTTTACAATGATTCGATTTCAAAAATAATTTCAAATTTTTCAAAGCAGGACAACCTTCATCAAACAAATCAGTAATTTGATTTTGAATAAGTGTTTCGAGCCATTTTTTCTTTTCTGATCCTTTGACAAAAATAACTGCATCAGGCTCTATGGCATTCTTGATGAATTCTGATATTTCCTCATACTTGATGGTAAAATCACGATCAGTCCATTCGGCCCATTCCATTCCATGTATATTTTTCGTACACCAACCCATATGTTTCTGCATTGTTGTGTTGAATTGACTAATATCATAAGGCAGGCTAATGAATCTGTGTTGCCAGAAACCCGTTTCAAAATTCATAACTGCAATCTCTTTGCATAGAAAATTATCTATGCCACCATACTGAAAACCTTGTATATCTATAAAGTACATGATGCTCGTTTGAATAATTCTTTATGACTGATCAGATTAAAAAAACTTGAGTATTTATAGTTTCAAGCAATGCTGTCGTCATTAATCCAACTATTATGACTTTTATCCATCCCCAGCCATTTAACAAATACCTTTCCCTTTTTTCGTTTCAAAACTTTCTCAACTAGATAGACATCAGGAAATTTGGCTTTCTGCAACTGCTCCTTATAAAATCCTCCTGAGATATCTTCACCCTTTGCATCTCGCAATAAATACGTTATGGGGTTGGTCAACTTAACTTTCCTTATGATGAAGACTTCATTACTCCAGCTGCTAACATATTTCTTATCGAAAATTCCTCGAGTCTTAGATATTCGAACATGATCACCCACTTTAAGTTTACCATCATTCCTCCCTACTAGTTTTATATTATTATAAACGGTTTGAAGTAGAGTCTTTTCGTTCTTTTTTCCAACATCTTTGGGTTTCATTTTGATTGTTCTATGCTTGGTATTATTGTATTTTTCAACAATTTTTTTCAGAACATCAAGCCATTTATAGCTTCCTTGCAAATTAAATTCTTTCCACATCCAATTTTTCAAAGTTCTATTCACACGTTCTACAATACTAGCTTTCTTTTCACTGAACGAACTGTAATGATTAACACCATATTTCTTCATAAGCTTTTTAAATTCAGCATTGAAAAATTCCCTGCCCATATCCGTTTGCAGATTCTTGGGTGATTGTTCACGTAAAACCTTTTCCATAGCTCCAACAATCTCAGATGAAGTCTTATTTTTCAGAGGAAAAGCCCATACATATTTTGAAAAACAGTCAATTACCACCATAATGTATTTATATCCATTATTCTCTCTAGCATACGGCAACATTTCAACTAAATCAGCTTGAAAAAGGTCTTTGAGACCCTTTACAATTACTCTACGTCTCCTGAAATTAATTCTAGCCTGATGGTGAAGTTCATTCACCACATGCCGTTTGACATCTGTTACATGGATCATAATGCATGTGTGGTATTGAAACAATATCAACTAATGAAAAAAACTTTATTGCATCCTTTCCTTATAAATACGATCTCTATGAACATTATTCAAAACAGGGTTGATAACAAATGAAGTGTCTCTGATGCGCCGTTTGAAACGCTCTCGATCCACAACGAAAAATTCCCAATAAGTTTTTCTAGCATTTCGGTATGCATAGCTCCATACAACCATATGATGAATTTCATTGTCTTTTTCATTGAATTCAACCTTCTTCATGTTCTCTCTCTTGCTCTGCTTCAGTAAACTTTCACAACGTTTGTCAAAGGATTATACTTGACTAGACGATCATGTAATATAAGGCAATATGCTGTTGTCCCAGCAGGTATATTCTCACTGGACTCAAAATTGAGGGTAATATCAACGCTACCCGACTTGAGAGTATCGTTTTGATAACTACAATCGATCATAAAGAGCGGGGCAGTATTGAAGAACTGAACTATGTTGTAACATGGTTCACCAGAGTTTTTGTAGTAATAGGCTTCTTGAAACTTTGCATACATATCATAGAGTACGGCAATTTGTTTTTTACTGAAATTAGATTCAAATTATCATAGGGATACACATCTGAATTGAGGTGGAGCTTCATGTTAGTTATATTACAATGATCGAAATTTGTCATATCTCTTTTTGTTTGGTTTTTTCTCATAGTCTGAAAACCAACTATTACGAATCGAGGTTTTTCCAATTGATTGGAAGCTTTAACATTCCAAGTGTGTGTCATGGTTTCTTGTAAGAGTGGATATTCATGCAGTTCCCAACTTCTGAATGCCACTTCTAAATCTCTACCCCTCTCAATATAATCCAGGAGCCGTAATTTTTCAGTATCTGCAACCTGAATATGTGGAACTCTCCATAAAACTTTGGTTAATTCAATTATCGGTTTCTCATCATCCTTATTGGTGATTACACTATTAATGTCACTCGTGCTGCGAATGAGCACTAGCTCCTGTCGAATATTCACAATAATTTTTTTGAAATCTTCACAGAATCCCAATAGATGTTTCAGAGGAATGTAAACGTTGAAATTGCCCATCGGGTCTATTATTTTGGGATTATCTAAATGATTCCACCCTGCATTGATCAATTTAGAACTTTCATTTATGGTATACGAAAGATAACCTTTCATGGTTGATGTAATTCCAGGATTTCTCACCCTATCCACCACGGAACCGCCAAGTTCATAGCGGATCTCATCGAACAGAAAAGCTACCCCATTATTTATCAATTTCAATGTTGCACTAGGCGTGTGCTCGGCATCAGTTATTTTTCCTTCTATATATAAATAACTCTTCGAAGGGAGGGTGTAAATGTTCTGATTTTGAATTGGAATTCGAATCTCATCAGATTTATTCAATGTCGTATTCGCATACGGATGATGGCTATGTACTTCACAATTTACGATAGAATTATCCATCGTGATATTTTCTCCAATATTTAACATAGTGAAACTCATTTCTTTCTTTTTCTAGATTTCTCAGCGCCAACGGTTTTTTTACTACCACACGTACACTTCAGATATATGAATAATCTTCGGAATCCTGAATTGATGCTGACCTTGAAGTTGTACCAGAACTCTTGCACTGTAGCCGTTTTCTCACAATACTTTGAAACCTAGGGAAGATAGGAAGCGGCGGTTTTCAGCTGTTAACACCTTAGCAGCTTCCTGTGGACTGCAATTCTTTCTGGATCTTCTGTTATTTTTATCTAATGTTGTTGAGGAAGGGTGCACACTAGTGTTGTATAAAAAAACCATATTATAAATGAAGCTCTTTCAAATGAAGTCTTACTGTTACGGTTTCCCCCTGGAAATTGATCAACTTTCCATTTTGATCAACTATTTCAACCACCACCTCATCTATAAATCTGGTGTTGATAGGTAAATAAATGACGTTTGTGACTTTTTCAATCATTCGATATCCACTAGGTACTGTTGGGAAAAACATATGAAGCATATGGATCTGAGTATTGTTCGTGAAAGAGTTTTTCACTAAATTACATTCGATACAAATTGCGTTTAGTGTAGATATATTGATAGGATTATCAGATGTATGCTTTTTATTCGGAGACAGTTTCCTCTTTTCGAATCCAAGCAAAGACGCTACCGAGTTAGACCTTTCAAAATGTATTGTTTTATTACTCCGTATTTCATATCTCAAAGTATTCGGGTTACCACGCATACTAAGAAATATTTTTTCATTTCCATCTTCTTCTCTACTGCCGCCTGTTTCGTTTTTTTTTTCTTTAGGTTTGCTATCCACCTCAGACTGACCCCCCTCAATATTTTTCGTAAGATTACCATCATTACTGCTGCCACCGCTTGTTTTTTTCTCTTTGGATTTGTTATTGATCTCAGAAATCTGACCCATTATTTCTCTCTCGATATCTTCCAACTCATAAGCTCCAGGAGGTATGCGAATCTTAACCGAACCGATATGGAATATATTATTCGTTTCATCAATATTCGGGATCGTATTGAAAGTGACAAAATCAATTAGACCCAATACATAGTTTTTGGTATCATCCAAAATAATCGGTGGACTAATCTGAGCCACTAAAACGCTATTTTTCGAAGAAATATTAAATGTATATGAACTCATTGTGAGTCATTAGAAGAATGAGTGAAATTACTAATTACTCAACATTATATCGAAAAAATTGTGTGTTTTTGAATAGCGAATATGCTACTTATTTGATGAGTTTCTTCAATCGAAAAAAGTCATAATTAACTAGATGTGTGGTTTGGAAAACATATTTTCAACACACGCGCGCTCTGACGTAAATGAACTTAGGATAGTGGAGGTCATCAGACGAGCTGATAAGGGAATAATTCTTGAGAAATCTCATGCAGAGTTGTTCACAATGTTGAATCGTGGATGCATCAAACATATTTTCATGAACTTGTAGAAAGGTCATCAGACGAATAGATAGAAACCCAATTAGTTCATATTTTATTGAGAAATTTCAAACAGAGTTGCCCACAATGTAATGAATTATATTTTTGAAATGCATCATGATTGTAGAATATGTGACAAGGCCCATTGGAGTTGAAATATTCCAAAGCTTCTAAAGGCGGTCGCAGATTTCTATAGCTATCAAAATAAATTATGTGTGATCCATATTTTTGTATGCTGTCCAATGAGTCCCAGGACCGTTCTTATCATCCAAATTTATTACGCCCTTCTCATTTTTCCCGATTTTCCTAGGTAGAGCATTCCTCATGAATACTCCTCGAAAATTGGTTATTTTCAGTCTCTTAACATACTTCAAAATATCAATATTCGATAATGGTTTACCAAGAGGAATTCTCAACGTTTTCCTTTTGCGTTGTCGTCGTCGTCGTCGTGGGTTCATCTCAAATAGAGTCCTAAACCTGTTTTATACGGCCTTAAATACATTCCTCTTCCAATAGCTATGGCTTCCATTGTTTTATTGTGACGCTGTGATTCTTGCAATTGTTGTCTTGCTGATTTCGCATCGCCTACGGCCTTTGCAATTCCTGAGGCACCCCCCGCAAGGGCTCCTAGAGCACTAAGCCCTGCAAATATAGGAATTAAAGGTAATACTTCACCTACTTTGGGAATTTTTATGATACGTGTTGGTTTGATTTTCAAGTTCTTTGTAGATTTCAAAGCCACTTTCACAGCTTCACCGAGAGTTTGTGGTTTATGCTTGACAATTTGATTTAATATCAATTTGATAGCTTTAGAAAAACACATTCCTTTGACACGTTTGGAGGTTTTGTTTTTTCGTCTACGCATAGTTTTTCTCTTTATTTTCCTAGATTTTACTGCTGCAACCATCTCGCTCGAAATTACTCTAATCAATGATAGTTATTCAGGAAATCGAGGGGTATTTATACCTTCAATTTTTTATTTCTGAATTCTTCATCATCGTCTTCCTCTAAACTCCTTTTTTTATTGTCTTGCTGTGGATCATATATAGGCTCATATGGTTGTTGTGCATCTAACTCAATATGCGGACGCTTCCTTTTTGCAGATATCTTTGGTTTCGAATCATTCACATTGTAAGTTTTTAACTTTTTATCTGGAACTATAGGAATATTCATAAAGTCATCTGCAGCTTTTCTTTTCCTATCGTTCGGTATTTTCATAGGAAATTCCTCAACTTCCATCAATTGTTCAATTTGCCGTTCTTGTGGTTTTTTAGATTTCACCTGCTGCCGCCGCTTGAAGGGCTTCTTGGGTTCACCACTTACCGGTTTTTTATCGAGAAGTGTGATGCAATCTTTTATATCTTTTATATGAGTTTCCATTCTCGACATCATTTTTTTTTTTTTAATCTACCACATTTTCTTCTATCAACATCAAGATTTTTTTTCAATCCCATACCTAAGCTAACTTTAGCTTTCATTGTACCAGCAACTCCTAGGGCAGCTAGTTTTTCACCGATCGAACTGTCTCTGGATCTATATCGAGCTAAAGCTTTTTCAGCTAAAATCCTATCCGCTTTATGTCGCTGATTCAAATCTTTGTCATGAGCATATGCCAAATCATGGGCCAAACAGGCACTATCTAACCCGTTAATTGGTACGTCTTCACGAGCAAGCCTTTTTGACAATTTAGTGCCGGGACCGCAAAATTTATAACCTCCTGGAATATGCAGCTCGAAAGGTAAGTTATTAATGGCACTATTCATGACACCGGCACCTGTATAATAACGCATACTGATGCTCCCTCTCGCTAGATTATCAAACAACTAACCATAAATTTATGACACTTTGATATTTTATAACATTCCGTGTACAGTGTTCAACAAAAATGGATATAAAAATCGTTAGACAAAATACGAGCTTACCCATTGAAAATAATATATTCGAAACAGAGACGAAATTCAGGAAACATGGTGTTTTATTTCCATCTACTATGAGATGTATTATTGTGGGGCCTTCAAACTGTGGAAAAACTAATCTCATGATAAATTTACTAGAACATGAAAATGGTTTGAAATTCAAAAATATTTATATTTATTCGAAGTCTCTATATCAGCCAAAGTATGAATACTTAGAACAATTACTTGAACCTATCAAAGGTATGGGATATTCCGCTTTCAGTGCAAGGGAAAATATTATGCATCCATCTGAGGCGAAACCGAATTCAATCTTCATTTTCGATGATGTTGCTTGCGACAATCAGGAAGTTATTCGGGAATATTTCAGCATGTCAAGGCACGCCTCCATAGATCCCTTCTACCTGAACCAAAGTTATGCTAAAATACCGAAACACCTCATTCGTGACAATGCTAATTGTTTGATTGCTTTCAAACAAGACGATCTCAATTTGCGACACATCTACAATGATCATGTGGGCACCGATATGACTTTTGAGATATTCAAAACAATATGCAGTTCATGTTGGAAGGAGCCCTATGGATTCATAGCCATTTTCAAAGGTTGTGACATTGATAATGGACGATATCGTAAAGGTTTCGATCAATTCATCAGATTGGATCAGAGCCGGAAAACAGGACCTGATCAGAAGCCGTTTCAAACCTGTTCCCGACCTGTTCTGAGCTGTTCCAGACCTGTTCTGAGCTGTTCTAGACCTGTTCCCGAGCTGTTCTGGACCTGTTCCCAACCTGTTTGAAAGCTGTTTGGGAGCAGATCTGAAACAGTTGAAAAGCAGATTCACTCGTAGGACCTATTCACTATCTGCTGTCTAGTGAAGCACACAACTTCTCACACACACAATGAAGATGGAAGCGAAAGAATTGAAACGAAGGCTCATCCAGAAACGAAAAGTTGTTAAAAATAAATTGGATACATTGAAACATGGTGAAATGATGCATGAAAGAATGTTCAACCCTATAACGAAACATTTGAAGAGTATTGAAAATAAATTACAAACCAAATCACCTGCAGTTGAAGAGCAGCTTGATGATGTAGTTCATGCTTATGCCTCTGAAAATGATGAACAGTTTGAGGACGATGAACCGAGCGAATTGAAACAATCTATTTTGAAAAATATCACTCTGAAGGATGAAGATGAAAGTTCCGAATCGAATCGTTTCGAAGATATTGAAAAACAGTCGTTTATCGATTATTTAGAGCAATATGACTCTTTACCAAGAAAAATATTAGTGATATGTATCAAGATGAGGAAAATAAAATATTTGACCACAAATATGGGGTAAGGCTCGATAAAAAACCGAAAAAATCCTTATTGGTGATTCTAAAATGGATTTGGATGGTCCTGATATAATCATCAGAAATAAAAAATATAAGGGGACACGAGGTCTATATGAATTATTGTTCAAAAAAGACCCTCAAAACTATAGCGATCAAGATTTACGGAATTATGAGCAAATTGTTGTGAAAACTCATGCAAATAGACGTCATTATCATCCAAATAAACAAGTTGATGGAAGCCGATTACGAAAATATAAAAAATTATTGCTCCCTTTTCAACCCCATCCTCAGGTGGGGGAATGTTAATGGAAGTGAATAATAATAAAATAGACTACATTCGATGGAATGATCCAAACGAGCTTTGTGACAGGTTCAGATTGTTATTATCATCACAATCTGCCGGCCATACCAGTCATCACAACGAAATAAATTCCATCATCGAATAATTGAAAGAAGCACGCATAATAGCTTGAAAAAAAAGACAACAATGGAGTTGTCTGAAGAACAAATGAAGCATATCATCAAGATATTCATGAAGAATATCACGAATGCAGCTTGGAGAGAGCTTCCTCGAGAATATCGAAGGAAATTAGAACAATTTTTACCATGCAAGAAATATAGTGATGCTCATTACTTTTCCGATGTGTGCGGTCTCCATCAAGATTCATATTGTATATTTTGCGGTATTAAATTTGATCCATCTTTTTGTGAATAACATTCGAAAATAAAAGACATGTTAACAGAATTTTTTAGTTTAATCTCATGACGCCGTGTGCGACCAATCACAACCAGTGTGCTCTAGTCTCACCAACCGGGTCGCACCAGTGTAGTCTAGTCTTACAAGACCAATCACCCAACAGAATTTTTTCTGACGCCATCTTGGTTATGGGTGTGGTCTAGTCTTACCACACCAATCACAATGCACCAATGTGGCACACCAATCATAATGAACCAGTGTGGTTAGACCAATCACGAACGGACTCCACAAGGGGTGTCACCACAGCTTCTGGGCTTTGACTTCAACCCTCCCCCCACTTGGTTCACAAAGAAGCCTTATATGGACATTACTACAAATAAGGGTGCAAACAAACACCAGAAAACAATACTTCTTGAACATTTTTTCACATCCCTAACTCCACCCACAAGAAAACATGCCTTATTTGGGCATTCACTTGGATAGGGGATGAAAATCAGGTCTACCAACTTAACTACTTGCAGAATATTTCATCCCTACCCCCATCACTTTTCTGAAGAAACGACAATGACCAAACGCTTTGGTACGCCCACCGACAAGAAAACATGCCTTATTTGGGCATTCACTTGGATAGGGGATGAAAATCAGGTCTACCAACTTAACTTCTTGCAGAATATTTCATCCCTACCCCCATCACTTTTCTGAAGAACCGACAATGACCAAAGGCTTTGGTAAGCCCACCGCCATCCGGAGTGGAGACCCTGATGGACAGGTTACGAAACTGTCCCAGGACCGCCCCTACTACACTTCTATTATTGTATTTGAAGAAGCATGAATAGGGGAAGCATTCATCTCAGTGCTAGATGAAAGTCAGAATTTCAGTAGGCGAGGGTGGTATCTAGACAAATTCAAAACAGATATAAAAATCAATTCGAATATATTGCAATGCCATTGTGTTCTCCTAATGGACTGCTTCATATAAATCAGGGCTATAATGAAATAAATGTTTATTAAGTCTGTCTCACCTTTTGATACCCA
This sequence comes from Zygogramma bicolorata, assembly GCA_032362365.1. Taxonomy (NCBI): domain Eukaryota; kingdom Metazoa; phylum Arthropoda; class Insecta; order Coleoptera; family Chrysomelidae; genus Zygogramma; species Zygogramma bicolorata. The sequence goes on from JAVJAQ010000323.1 coordinate 322,733, forward strand.
GATGAGGTGGTTCCATTGGTCCAACTCCATCTTTCTCCTAATCTCTCTTAGCCTAAATACATCATTTATCTGAATAATTAATATATTCGATTTCAAAAAAGACATTACATTGTGAATAGTACTCTGATAATTATTATCACTTATTGAACTATTTAACAGGATATATCTTGAATATGAACTCAAAGAAAATTACATGATTGAGTACCTATCTAGTTAATCTATTCTAATGTTTAAATTCATTTTTCTCAATCAATCATTCTTATCTTTTTTTAAATTATTCATATAAGGCATATCCAATAAAATTTTATTGATGGAATAATTCGAAGGATTTGGTCAATCAGAAACAACTAGGCTACAGGAACACTGAAAATATCTTCAGCACCTCATCGAAATTTGTTCCCATGATGATACAGTAGCAAAAATTTGAAAATGGTATTTGAAGTTAGTGAATATACATTTTTTATGTGTTATAGGAAATTGTGAACAAACTCTAACAAATTATTCCATAACAATTCATGACCATAATATTTCATTTCCAGATGTGAAACATTCATTTCTTTTTCATTGATTTTTTTTGAAATATAATACAAATGTACCTAACTGATCCTCAATTATTCCTAATAGTAATATTTAATTCGAATATTAAATTACAGAAAATACAAAAAGTATTATATATAATCCTTTTAGATGTTTAATCAAAATAACATAACCTAATCTTCGAATGACGTTACTACAATTTTTCCAAGACATTATATATTGTAGAAAAAAAAAATTAACCAATTAATTTCGAAAACATTTGTTGAACGAACCAAATGAACGATTGTTTCTTAGGCGTGCCTCATGCCTCAATGCCTCAAGACTTTGTATTTGAATGCTTCTACTGTCCGAACTCTTCTCTTCTCTCACAATCGTAATTGTGTAGTTACAAATGTGCTCTTTGTATGCATCCACAGTTCGGATCTACTTAGTTTATTTACACTATTCTTGTAATCCAAGAGATCGAATCTGATATGTCAGTGAAAAATTTATGTACCCTATTTTTCCTACGACAATCTATTTTATTGAACAATATGTGAATATCAGATCGTGTATATTGGGTTTTACTCTGGTTGCCTATTTTAGATACTAGTGGTTCGTATTGAAACCAACTACTGAAATAAATATATTTACAATTTCAAGCTTCCGCTGCGAAATAAATAAGTTTTGTTTTGATAAAATGAAAATGATAGAAATATCATAATTGAGGTAATATAAATCCTATGTTATGGTGGTCGTAAGAAAGGAATATATCAAATATGACCTTCCAGATTACAAAAAAAGCATAATAGAAGCATTCGCGCTATACCATATTTAAGCACTGCCTATAATATATCAATATATTTTGGCGTACTTGGCACATTTGTCTCCATGTGCATAATTGAATCTACATTTATTTCGACAGCCCCGATCTGCCAAGAAGAGGGATTGAAAGTATTTGCATTTTTCCCCATTTCAAATGAATCAAAGGTGCCTAGATAAATGTAGTGATTATGCTTATAGTGGATGCATTTTGTATTCATTTTTGTATGCGCTCTTTCTATATCGGGCACAGCCTCTAAGGAAGCAAAACATTGACATCTAGTTGCGAATCGCGTTAAAAATATGATCAAATGGAGGTCTTGGAAAATTACATGATTGAGTACCTATTCAGTTAATCTATTCTAATTTGTTCAATCAATCATTCATATCTTTTTTGAAATTATTCATACAAGGCATATCTAATAAAATTTAAATGATGGAATAATTCGAAGAATTTGGTCAATCAGAAACAACTAGGCTACAGGAAAACTGAAAATATCTTCAGCACCTCATCGAAATTTGATACGAATGATGATACAGTAGCAAAAATTTAAGAATGATATTTGAAGTTAGTGAATATACATTTTTTTTGTGTTATAGGAAATTGTGAACAAACTCTAACAATCTATTCCATAACAATTCATGACCATAATATTTCATTTTCAGATGTGAAACATTCATTTCTTTTTCATTGATTTTTTTGGAATATAATACAAATGTACCTAACTGATCCTCAATTATTCCTAATAGTAATATTTAATTCGAATATTAAATTACAGAAAATACAAAAAGTATTATATATAATCCTTTTAGATGTTTTATCGAAATAACATAACCTAATCTTCGAATGACGTTACTACAATTTTTCCAAGGCATTATATATTGTAGAAAAAAAAATGAACCAATTAATTTCGAAAACATTTGTTGAACGAACCAAATGAACGATTGTTTCTTAGGCGTGCCTCATGCCTCAATGCCTCAAGACTTTGTATTTGAATGCTTCTACTGTCCGAACTCTTCTCTTCTCTCACAATCGTAATTGTGTAGTTACAAATGTGCTCTTTGTATGCATCCACAGTTCGGATCTACTTAGTTTATTTACACTATTCTTGTAATCCAAAAGATCGAATCTTATATGTCCGTGAAAAAGTTATGTACCCTATTTTTCCAACGACAATCTATTTTATTGAACAATATGTGAATATCAGATCGTGTATATTGGGTTTTACTTTTGTTGCCTATTTTAGATACAGGTGGTTCGTATTAAAACCAACTACTGAAATAAATATATGACAATTCCAAGCTTTCGCTGCGAAATAGACAAGTTTTGTTTTGATAAAATGAAAATGATAGAAATATCATAATTGAGGTAATATAAATCCTATGTTATGGTGGTCGTAAGAAAGGAATATATCAAATATGACCTTTCAGATTACAAAAAGAGCATAATAGAAGCATTCGCGCAATACCACATTTAAGCACTGCCTATAATATATCAATATATTTTGGCGTACTTGGCACATTTGTCTTTATGTGCATAATTGAATCTAAATTTATTTCGACAGCTCCGATCTGCCAAGAAGAGGGATTGAAAATATTTGCATTTATCCCCATTTCAAATGAATCAAAGGTGCCTAGATAAATGTAGTGATTATGCTTATAGTGGATGCATTTTGTATTCATTTTTGTATGCGCTCTTTCTATATCGGGCACAGCCTCTAAGGAAGCAAAACATCGACATTTAGTTGCGAATCGCGTAAAAAATATGATCAAATAGAGGTCTTGGAAAAATTTCATGTGAGATATATGAATGATTGATTAATTATTCTTCAATTAAATTAAAAATTTACAGTTGTGAATTGAATTACTGCAAGCTTTCCTGGAAAGATTTTAGATAAACATTCCAGAATCTTTTTTTTGTGCATTCTGTTTGTGAATGGCATGTTAAATTATCACATTTTTGTCAACTATTTTATTTTCATTATGTTTGGTGACACCAAGATGAAAATAGTAAACTATTTCATTTTCATTATATTTGACAACACCAAGATGTAAATTGGAATAATGTCCAATTCATGATTGTAAGAAACCGAATGGTACTTGAGGCATTCTTGTTGAAGTCTACTGTATTTATGTGATGTTTATTGTTGCTTTACAATATCACAATATATATCTTGTAGACTTTCATATGTATAGATCTAAAGCATTCATTCGGTATCATCTTTAGATTTCGTGAACATGTATTCTAAATCGGTGGTTGTTGATTCTATTGATTCATCTTTGGTCGTTGACAATTAACTAAAAAAATGTGAAAGTGCTGTTTTCCAAAAATCAAGAATGAAGTCATAGTTCAGCTATATTTACAAATATGTTATGCAAATTTGATTTCTTCATTATATTCAGTTATTTTAGTTTCTGCTATTTCACTTACCACCATATTTGTGGAATATTTCAATACATTTTTGGAAACGGTTCCAGCTTTTCAGAACTGAATATTTTCAACAGATGACTTCTCATTTTGTCGGTATCATATTTAACGGCTTCTCTGAGTTCCTGTTTGAAATATAGTGCTACAGCATTCGCAATAGCAAATATTCCTCCATCAGTGTTATTACTCTGCCGTTGAACTTCGTGTAGACTGTATGGTGGATTGAACGGATACAATTTATCCAGATATTTCTGGTAACTGGAATCCTCGCCAATGAATCCAGGATTCAGGCTGTCATATATGTTGACTCGTTCTCCGTTATAGTGCGTACATATCCAATGGCCTAAAACATGAGAATCAACTTTTTATCCGAACAATATTTGAATATGATGAGTATCTTGTGGAATCGCCTGCACTTTGGATAATTCTGACGATTGCCAATAAGTAACGTTTTGAGGAAGACACTCACGTTCATTGATTTGATTTTCATTTTTAGAAAAATTACATAAAATCTCGTTGAATCTATTGATAACATCGTGTGAGAAAACACGATTTTCAGATTCAATTTCTTTTGTGTATTTATCTCCCACATTAGGTTTCTCATTGGAATCACTGATATCATATGAGAGAATACGATTTCCATATTTAATTTGTTTTCTATAAAATTTATCGCCTAATTCGAATGCGCTATTCGAATCACTGAAATCTAGTGACACTTCATTAATTTCATTATCCCTCATTTCAATAGGAGACAAATCATCCTGAGTTACAGTACGATCTACTAGAGAATAATTATTAGCTGGAAAAAGTTCCAAGACATTCGTACTGAGAATTTTTCACAGATGATTTCGCATCAGTGATGTGTTATACCGAACTTTTGCGGGATCTTCTTTGAAATAAATCGTTACAGCATTAGCGATTGCGAATAAACCACAATCCGTATAGTTGGGTTGCTGTTGTACGTTATGGAATAAATAATTTGATTTGAACGGATATAACTTTTTCAAATATTTTTTGATGGAATCATCAGTAATTGTACCATAGTTTGAGCTATCATAAATATGTACTTCCTCACCATCGTAATAGGTACAAATCCAATGTCCAACAGAACCAGTTTGACCGCCATATAGAATTTGTATATGATGAGAGCCGAGCTCAATTTCGTTAATTCTATTCATTAAATCTATTGATTGCCAATATAGCACATCTTGTGGATAAAATTCGTGTTCGTTAATAGTATGTTCTTGCCTGGAGAATTTACTAAGAACTTCGTGAAATCTATTTATGACTTGATCTCCCAAATAAGCATCGGAAGTTTTGATTTCGTTTTTATCCTGTTGATCTAATTTGAACATCATATTTTCGTTACTGATAATGCTCGAAAAACTGTCGATCAATGGAACGGTTTTTGTATTTATCAACTTTTTTGTTGTAACTATTTTTGTATCAGCAGGAATATCATCCACGTCATCAACATCACTAATAGGAGAAGACGGGGTCAAAACACTGCTGTCTGGCTTACTTTCGTAAAGCGAAACTGCTATCGCTTTATGATGACTGAAAACGGTTTCGTAAGTGTTTGCGATACATTTGTCGCAATTACTAAAACACCAATCTATGTGTGTATCTGATTTGGTTGTAGAAGTATTCAATTTCAAAACAGGTTTGAATTCCAAATCTTTCAAAAGCGTTACTGTAGAATTATTTTTTTCAGTCTTCAAATTTTGATTGAAATCTCCAAGAATTATTGTTTCTACATTTTTATTTCCGTAAATGAATTTTTCTATAAAGTTTTTGGTTGCAGATAATTTTTTTGGATAATTCGGAGGAATATAAAATACCCCTACGAGAGTATCTTTGAAAGTAAACGAAATGAATTGAATACTATATTTTTTGTTAGATTCCTGGAATTTCGATTTCACAGTAATATCGTGTGAAATTGCATTTTTACAATAACAACTTATTCCAAAACCTTTATTGGACAACTTGGTGGTGGTTCGTGAAATTCTAGCGAAATTTATAAAACCATCGATAGCGACGTTATCTTTATCATAATTCCATGTTTCTACCAACAACAAAATATCAGAGTTGACGAATAATGGATTATTGATAATTAAAGGTTTGTGACAATTGAAACCTTCTACGTTGTGATAGGTTATAACATACTCACCGTGTCCTTTTGCAAACTGTTTGGAATATTTCGATTTCAAAGTTTAAGTTTCTCTGAGTTCTTTCAGTTTTTTTGTCGGAACGAACTTACCGTAAATATACAAACCATTCAAAGAAGTCGCCCCGCTACAAGCAACGTAAAGAAAACTTCTTGAAATGTTTGCTTATATATGTACGGCTACTTGATTGTATGTTGCACCCTGTGAATAGTGATGGCTTCTGCCGGAACAATAGCGAATTGTTTACGTTCAACGAAAACATTACCTTCTTTTCGCATTTTAATCGCTTTAGCACATCTCTCTAGCGGCGTCCATTTTTCAGAAAATTTCTTAGCTCGAATAATATCGGCATTTTCTTTCCTCGCCATTTTGCCGCTGTTTTCATCGATAAATTCAACCCATATTCTGGACGGAACGGCAAATTCCGCGAGACAAATGTTCTCCAAAGAGTCTGGTCTTTGAATGTTATGTTCGATTACGCCCGATCGGAAAATATCCGAATCGTCACTTTCCATGGCAGTTAATTCTTTGTTTTGTTTTAACATTCTTGCTCGATCACAATACGGCTTCGTATTGATATTAACGTAGGAAGCGCTCGCTTCGGATAAATGCATCTGCAATATATTATACGCAGCTTTTCGAGCGGATACTTCGCTGGCATTCAAAAATATGTGGTCAAGTTTTTTCAACTGTTCTTTTACAGTCAAATTTCCTTGCTTTATTTCATACATGGCGTCTCTCATGAGTTTAGACACTCCCCTTTCAGGTTTATTTATATAATTCACAATGTAATTTACACATGAAAACGGATCGAGCACGTATTGAATGTCCATATTAGCCTTTTGTTTACCTAAAATGTCATCATTGAAGGCATTTACGAAACAGTCTTTAACTTTACGTTTCAATATTATAGTGGGCTTCTTGATGACGTTCCTCAGAAATTCCCTGTACTCCTCAGTATTGGAATTGAATTTGACCAAAAAATCTGAGAAAGATATATCTTCCTTATTGGAATTGAGGAAAGTGGTTATATCCGTGAGTAAATTTTCAAATCGGACTTGTTTCTCGATTGTCAATTTCATGTTGTTCTGTTCCAAAACTAACGTAATGTCAGATGGAAAGAACGGAATATTGTAACGACAAACTGCT